>OX104070.1:1708104-1920573 GCA_944474145.2 Dicrocoelium dendriticum
TGGACAAATCCGTGATAAGTAAGAAATGTCCACAAGTTACTTAAAATGCTACAAACGCAACAAAATTACCGAAGATAAGCGCAATTAGTGTAAGCAACGTGGCCAGTTAATAGAACATTATTCAGGGAGGCAGAACAAACCAAATAAAGCGGAATGAAATTTATCCAGCTGAAAAAGACCTAGTTTAAGTGTAAGTTGGTTAAGCCCAACTGCGGTGAAGAAGCATCAAGAATGCAACATCAGCCTCAGCATGGGGCACACATACATACATGGTTGGCGGCATCCGCTTTCGGATTTGCCTGTCACTGTGGCAAGCCACAGGACGCCTGCGCCTACAGAGGGACCATGGATGGCTTGCGCTGCACCACCCACAGCTCCAACCACATACCCCATATCCAGTGTAAACCCGAAGGAATAAGACCGGGAGGCATGCGGATGGGAACCACGTTTCATCAACGGAGCCGGCCCACACTCCTTCACAGGCAAACACAAGCACGCTGTATTTGGGGAATCAACCGCACACAAGGCGGTGGCTGGACCGTAGTCCGCTCCACACTGAGTGCATGGAACCGCTCTTTGAGCCTAGCACGGCCACAAGAACCGTGCACCCCGTCCCCTCCAGCAACGACCAACTGTCTCCTGGAGCCAGTATGAACGATGTAGTGGGTAATAGACAGGTAGGCACCTTGTCAACATACACATCAAGCGCAACCATACCAGGGATATCAAACTACAGCCACATACAATTTAAACGACAAGCTGAAATAAAATAAATCCAATAATGCATACAGATACGGTGGCATAACTCTTCGCTAAATTACCATATGAAGTAAGTTGGTCAGCAACAAATCCGTGATAAGTAAGAAATGTCCACAAGTTACTTAAAATGCTACAAACGCAACAAAATTACCGAAGATAAGCGCAATTAGTGTAAGCAACGTGGCCAGTTAATAGAACATTATTCAGGGAGGCATAACAAACCAAATAAAGCGGAATGAAATTTATCCAGCTGAGAAAGACCTAGTTTAAGTGTAAGTTGGTTTAGCCCAACTGCGGTGAAGAAGCATCAAGAATGCAACATCAGCCTCAGCATGGGGCACACATACATACATGGTTGGCGGCATCCGCTTTCGGATTTGCCTGTCACTGTGGCAAGCCACAGGACGCCTGCGCCTACAGAGGGACCATGGATGGCTTGCGCTGCACCACCCACAGCTCCAACCACATACCCCATATCCAGTGTAAACCCGAAGGAATAAGACCGGGAGGCATGCGGATGGGAACCACGTTTCATCAACGGAGCCGGCCCACACTCCTTCACAGGCAAACACAAGCACGCTGTATTTGGGGAATCAACCGCACACAAGGCGGTGGCTGGACCGTAGTCCGCTCCACACTGAGTGCATGGAACCGCTCTTTGAGCCTAGCACGGCCACAAGAACCGTGCACCCCGTCCCCTCCAGCAACGACCAACTGTCTCCTGGAGCCAGTATGAACGATGTAGTGGGTAATAGACAGGTAGGCACCTTGTCAACATACACATCAAGCGCAACCATACCAGGGATATCAAACTACAGCCACATACAATTTAAACGACAAGCTGAAATAAAATAAATCCAATAATGCATACAGATACGGTGGCATAACTCTTCGCTAAATTACCATATGAAGTAAGTTGGTCAGCAACAAATCCGTGATAAGTAAGAAATGTCCACAAGTTACTTAAAATGCTACAAACGCAACAAAATTACCGAAGATAAGCGCAATTAGTGTAAGCAACGTGGCCAGTTAATAGAACATTATTCAGGGAGGCAGAACAAACCAAATAAAGCGGAATGAAATTTATCCAGCTGAAAAAGACCTAGTTTAAGTGTAAGTTGGTTTAGCCCAACTGCGGTGAAGAAGCATCAAGAATGCAACATCAGCCTCAGCATGGGGCACACATACATACATGGTTGGCGGCATCCGCTTTCGGATTTGCCTGTCACTGTGGCAAGCCACAGGACGCCTGCGCCTACAGAGGGACCATGGATGGCTTGCGCTGCACCACCCACAGCTCCAACCACATACCCCATATCCAGTGTAAACCCGAAGGAATAAGACCGGGAGGCATGCGGATGGGAACCACGTTTCATCAACGGAGCCGGCCCACACTCCTTCACAGGCAAACACAAGCACGCTGTATTTGGGGAATCAACCGCACACAAGGCGGTGGCTGGACCGTAGTCCGCTCCACACTGAGTGCATGGAACCGCTCTTTGAGCCTAGCACGGCCACAAGAACCGTGCACCCCGTCCCCTCCAGCAACGACCAACTGTCTCCTGGAGCCAGTATGAACGATGTAGTGGGTAGTAGACAGGTAGGCACCTTGTCAACATACACATCAAGCGCAACCATACCAGGGATATCAAACTACAGCCACATACAATTTAAACGACAAGCTGAAATAAAATAAATCCAATAATGCATACAGATACGGTGGCATAACTCTTCGCTAAATTACCATATGAAGTAAGTTGGTCAGCAACAAATCCGTGATAAGTAAGAAATGTCCACAAGTTACTTAAAATGCTACAAACGCAACAAAATTACCGAAGATAAGCGCAATTAGTGTAAGCAACGTGGCCAGTTAATAGAACATTATTCAGGGAGGCAGAACAAACCAAATAAAGCGGAATGAAATTTATCCAGCTTAAAAAGACCTAGTTTAAGTGTAAGTTGGTTTAGCCCAACTGCGGTGAAGAAGCATCAAGAATGCAACATCAGCCTCAGCATGGGGCACACATACATACATGGTTGGCGGCATCCGGTTTCGGATTTGCCTGTCACTGTGGCAAGCCACAGGACGCCTGCGCCTACAGAGGGACCATGGATGGCTTGCGCTGCACCACCCACAGCTCCAACCACATACCCCATATCCAGTGTAAACCCGAAGGAATAAGACCGGGAGGCATGCGGATGGGAACCACGTTTCATCAACGGAGCCGGCCCACACTCCTTCACAGGCAAACACAAGCACGCTGTATTTGGGGAATCAACCGCACACAAGGCGGTGGCTGGACCGTAGTCCGCTCCACACTGAGTGCATGGAACCGCTCTTTGAGCCTAGCACGGCCACAAGAACCGTGCACCCCGTCCCCCTCCAGCAACGACCAACTGTCTCCTGGAGCCAGTATGAACGATGTAGTGGGTAATAGACAGGTAGGCACCTTGTCAACATACACATCAAGCGCAACCATACCAGGGATATCAAACAACAGCCACATACAATTTAAACGACAAGCTGAAATAAAATAAATCCAATAATGCATACAGATACGGTGGCATAACTCTTCGCTAAATTACCATATGAAGTAAGTTGGTCAGCAACAAATCCGTGATAAGTAAGAAATGTCCACAAGTTACTTAAAATGCTACAAACGCAACAAAATTACCGAAGATAAGCGCAATTAGTGTAAGCAACGTGGCCAGTTAATAGAACATTATTCAGGGAGGCAGAACAAACCAAATAAAGCGGAATGAAATTTATCCAGCTTAAAAAGACCTAGTTTAAGTGTAAGTTGGTTTAGCCCAACTGCGGTGAAGAAGCATCAAGAATGCAACATCAGCCTTAGCACACACACACATATATATATATATATATATATATATATATATATATATATATATATATATCCTGCTTTCAACTGTTCGCCGAGCTTCGCAGTTGCTATGCAAACCTTTCGTCACAATGTGAGGTGACTTCCTCAGTGTGCTGCTGGGTCAAACGTAATCCGATGACTTGGTCGTCGATTTGTGATTGATCAATAGGTGACTTTTGTATTGACCTTCTCAATCTGTGCCCCGTGACCATTCGTCTATCCAGTTTCTCTGGTAGATATGGGCGTTCCGTAGGATGGTTTTGTCCCGGATGTTGCGGCTATATTATTACCCGCTCGTTTAGCTTCTTTCGACGGTTTTTAAGTTGTTTTAATTCTCTCCGTCTTAGCGTTTCATAAACCGGGTCAATCTCGACGTGCATCTTTATCGAGTGCTTCGTCGAGTACCATGGTTCGAGGAACTCTCTTCCTTTTCTTGTCTCTCCTTGTGCTAGGATCTCTGTGTTGTTTCAATTGAAGCGATGTCTTTCTTCGTTTGTATGTATTGTAAGCAGTGAGAGGGCGCAGTGGTTCTTACAAGCTCTCTTGTATTCTTGTAGACACTTGTCTTCCTGTCTGACCTACATAGTCCTTATCGCAATCTTTACACCGTATCTTGTACACAACATTTAGTCTTCCGTGTGCTTTAGTTCTGGCTTTTGGTTTCGACAAGATTCTACTCAATGTGGCCGTTAGTTTGTGAGCCACTGTAAGACCGTGCTGTTTGAATAATCTTGCTGTTATCTCGGAGATGTTCTTTACATCAGGTGGAACGATTCGCTTTGGTGTCGTTCGAGCAGGCGGAGAGGTCGTAGCTTTGTTGTTTAGACATCGTCAGACAAAGCTATGTGGGTATCCATTTAGGTGAAATGATCTGAACAGGTATAGCTCTTTTTTATGCTTCGCCTCAAGTGTGCTGTAATGTGTTTCAATTCTACGAAAGCGCCCACACGTAGCTTATTTTGTAACATTTCGGGTGATTGCTGTATTAGTTTAGAATCTGGTCGGTGTGTGTTCCTTTCCTGTAAACCGATGTTTGCAACTCTCCGTCAATCGTCCTGGTGACTAGCACATCCAGAAATGTGAGTTGGTCTTCTATCTCCGATTCCATCGTAAAATGGATGTCTTCGATGGTGTTATTGAGCAACTCGTATGCAGCCGTTACTTGACTACATTTCAGTATCACGAATGTATAACCGACGTATCAGATGCACAACTTTGGGTTGATTATGTGCAGTACATCCTCTTCAAGTTTCTGCATCACTATTACTGCAACGAGTCCTGATACAGGGGATCCCATTGGGGCTCCTTTCACCTGCTCATAAATCTGTCCATCATATATATATATATATATATATATATATATATATATATAGCGGCTTTCGCTCGGTTCTTTTTGCCTGTATTTGCAATAGCACTTTGTGGTGCATCTCTTCGTCCCCCGTAATTATTTTGTGGACATTTAGATAAAATTCAGTTTCATACTGATTCTGAATTTTTCGGCTATAAATACTTGTCTTTTCACCGCTTAAAATACGGCGATCCTGCTATTGCCATTTTCTCCAGCAATTGGTCACAATCTGGTTTTCGGATTATTGACAGTGCTGAAACAATCACCCTGTTGTACCTGTTAAAAGATACTCGGGTATCATGCAATTACCCTCACGTGTATTGTACCAACTTACATGTCACATTTCATGTGTTGGATCATCAGTTGAGCATTTTCATCGTCTTCGTGAAATCCTACATGATTTCCTTCCAACTTTATGTGAAAATTGCCGAAGCATGTACAGCCTTCAACAGTAAAGCCGATGTGTAGACTTCATCATTCCGTTGCGAACAGCTCCGTGTGTTTGGCCCAACAGCCCAAACCGAGAATCCTTCAGGTTTCAGCTCAGTCTTCCTCCTGTACCCGTGCAAAATCACCGGTGCGAAGTACAGCCGTTGTGAGAAGCCCAGTTTCACCTGGTCTGCAGAAGTGCATCTCCCGGTCAACCCAGCCAAGTTTGTAGTTATGAGCCTGGGGAAGGGTGCTGACGGCCAACCGCTATATCCCACACCCTCCTTGCAGGACCTAGGTGCAGACTCGCGCTACGACTTGAACTCCGTGCACAACACGAACAGACCAAATCGTAACTGGCTGCACAGGCTTTGGGCGTTCAAACATAGCTTCGGTAGTTGTCCGAAGAGTTTGCCACTTTTCTTCCGTCGTTTTTCCATTGCTAGTGAACGGTTCGACCGCCTACTTACCGATTACCCGAGGCTAGGCACAAAATATCGAACGGGTCCAACACGTTGGTACTAGACTCATCCCGGGTTTACGTGGTTTGGGGTATGAAGACCGGTGCGAGAAACTAGGACTCTACACCTTGTCCTACCGTCGGGTGCGAGTCGACCTTGTTATGCCCTAGCGTATTCTATATCTCGGTGACTTCCCCTTGCTGAAGCCCATGTTGTACTTACGTGGGCCATGCAGCACACGCGGACACAGATGCAAACTTTTCGTGCCGGATGTGAAACGCGTTCCCCATCCACTAGTGCTTCGAACGGAGTGTGGTAAATATTTGGAACAGTTTGCCTGAACATGTGATTGAGGCAACATCTGTGCGGCAGTTCAACACCTTGTTAGATTTATATTTTACCACCATTCGATTCAGGGAATGATTGCACACTCACGATGACATTTCACATTTGTGAGTCCTGCAGTAACGTAGGTCAAATATTTTGCATGTTACATGAGCACGATAAAAATGTGCAGCGCTGACAATTTCGAAAGAGTTGTACAGTATTCATTCCTATTTGTTCCATAATACAGTATTCAGTATATCGGTGACCTAACGGTCGCAAAAAGTGTCCTCCTGCGTTATTCGCCCTGAAATCTTCGGATTTATTCCCACAGTGACCTACGTACTATCATTCGATTGGGCTCCGCTAGCTCCTACTACCACGGTGCAGCTTTTAAGTCTGTCATTCGCGGATCAGCAGCAAACTGTGCTTTTGCAATTTAGAAGTCAACCGTGCTTGAATTTTATCGGACAATTTATTTTTTCTATCGTCGCACAAGAACTCTGGTGGTCTTATTTTAAAGATCTTTTGGAGAATCACCGGAGCATCTTACCACCACTCCTTCTAGTCGCTGTACAAAGCGATAGTGGTCAATTTGGTCCGCCTTTTGTGCAGCCACTGTCGTCAATAGGCAGTATTTTCCAAGTCGTTCTGCCTTGCCTCAATCCTACGTTGCATCGCTACCTATCCACTTACCTGCTGGATCAATAGCACGCACGTCGCCTATCTACCCTAAGGAACGTGTGACTCATCTGGACGCCACACATCTGACCCCTCTGACCTCAAACCAGCGCCGATCACCGCGCAACGAAAACTGAAGCGAAGTCATACACGGTGCGTCAGTCTCTCTATCCTCTTGCTACCCCTGTTGCAGTGTACACATCCAGTTACTCCATTCCATCTTCTTAGTGGTGAATCTCTACTCCATATCACTACCATCTGCGGTCATTCCTAGTTCGCTGCCCCATTACTGACCGTGACCACAGAATTTAGTAGAATTATCCATTCTAAGCTAGTGGTAAGTGAGAGAACTACAACATAGATTCTGAACTCTCCTTTTCTATCTAATTCCTTTTGGAATTGGGGCAAGTCAAAATAACAAAGTACACGCCTCAAGTGGATATGTCCCGTTCGAAAATCAATTGTGACCTATGTGTAAAAACTGTTAAGTATAGTCCAGTTTGCTTTAACTGTCAAAAAGCGTGCTATTCGAAGTGTTTAGGGATGAGTGCACTCGAAATTAGACAATACAGCAGCAAAACCGAAGCATTTTGGTTTTGCCAGGTGTGCAAATCCATTCCTGTCGTTAGTTGTGTGATTTTCCTAATGAAAAAGTGTGAAAAGTTGGCGGAAATAGTTGAGCAACTGGTGAACGCTCACAACGCAGCTGTGAAAGTAAACAACGCTATACTTGAAACTGAACGGACACATACAAACTCCCCGTTTAGGCCGAGGAAGAGGGCTAGGCATCGCGTCTCAGTCTCCAACGGCCCCTAGCCTCATGACTCCACTAAGTGAGAAAGTCGTTTACAACCCACTTGCTACTACGTCCTCCAAGGGTGTAATAACTAGTAATTCAGTTGACATACTCGACACACAAAACTCCAGCAAGCCTACGGTAAAAAATAACTGGACATCCTACGCAGCGGTTGCTTCTAGAAAAACGCCGTCAAAGACACCTGTGGCTCTAATTAGCGGAGAGGGCAAAACCGTGCCTTAACATGGACCGCTTTCGCCGGTGCGGTCCACAAATCCACAATGAACAAAAGAACCTAGTGCTTTTAAGTCGGGAGCCACATGGTGAAATCACGGTGCCTTAAGTCTTGTGTGCACTAACGTTCCTGAATCCAACACAGTAAGGGGTAAACTGATAGACGATCGTAGTCAGTTGGATTACATCTGTAGTGCCATCAGCATGTGTGCTGAACCCACTACGCTGAGCCGCATCGCAAGACACCCAAACATCTTACACTATGGTGAACCTCGACTATTTCAAGTAACACTACATTCCATGGAAGAAAAGGAATCCATTCTGCTCGCTGCAAATCGACATCACAGAGCATCGAACGGAGTATGTACCTTACCGGACATTCCGTGGAAAGAACGTTCAAAGGATGTGAACAATCAACAGGGAAGTAGAAAACACGCGCTGAAACCGTCATTATTCATGGCGTCCCCGAGTCTCAAGCTTCACCTCCTGAAGAAGCTCAGGCACATGACCTGGAGCAATGGCGATACATACGAGAGGCGCTGTCGTTAGAAAATGTCATTGCTACCTCCCTGACCAGGATTCCCGTGCCACCAAATTACAAAGGGTGTGGTCCTAGGTTGCTGAAGTTGGTCTTACCGTCTGAGCTAACTTTACAGACAGTCCTAGAGAACTAGGGTAAATTCCGGAACATGCTACCAACAGAAATTCGAATTAAAGCAGCAGGTTTACGACCACAGGCTACTGGTTACTCCATGGAGAGAACCAACTCAGTGGGAACAACCGTTGTTGCAGTGTCCACCACAGAGACTGATCTGACTGCCGTCATAGCATCCGGCAAAACACTGCAGGAGGTGAGTGACCATCAGGATCATCATGAACCTGATCACACGGTGCAGAGAGTTATCCCAAGTCATTCTCGCGAGACTAAGACAATTCCAAAGAACTAGTATCAGCCAACCTCAAGAGGGTCGGCCAAGTCTCAAACCTGTTGTCTACTTCCACAAACAACCTTCTTACCTATGAATCACTCTCCTGTTTTTATACCAACGCACAAGGTCTTTCAAGCAAGTTGACGGAGCTTCGCCTGCGTCAGGCCTCGATGTCAAGCGACCTCGTTACGATAACCGAGACCTGGTTGAATGAAGCGACCACTGATGCAGAAATCGCACTACCTGGGATGTCTATTCTACGCAACGATCGACCAAGTAGAGGAGGTGGAGTAGTACCTTGTTATCGCATCGAACTACACATTGATCTCATCGAGGACCCAGAGGTTCAGATTGTCGATGCACTTTGGTGTCGTCTTCAACTTAGCCGTGGGGACGCATGTTTGTTGGGTGTGGTGTATCGCCCTCCGTCGGCTACTTTGGAAATGGACAACCGCCTAGCCTCCACAATGAAGACCATTCTCTCGCAGTCGTACAGTCACATTCTCCTGGTTAGCGACCTCAATATTCATACTATAGAAACCCCAGCCTTTATCAACGAACACTTCAAAATGGAAGTACGGGAGATAATCAGTGGGCTACGACTCTACAATCACATCACATCTCCCACAAGATTTAGGACGGGAAACAAACCGGGTGTCCTGGATCTTGTATTCACCAATGAAGAGCTTATGATCGAAACGGTATCGATAGAGAGTCCTTTAGGCCGTAGCGACCATGCAACCCTCATGTTCAAGTACATCTGTTATGCAGAGTATTCCTCAGAAAACACCGAGAAGTGTCAGCTCATTACGGATTACGGCGCTCTAATCAAACTTTTAAATGCTACAAATTGGGCATTTCTAGCAGAACGATCCCCCAATGTCGCCTGGTCTGAATTTGCTCACCAATTCAACACGCTAGTAACTAGTGCTTCCAGGAAAAGACCTTCGCGAGCGAAGACAATGAAATCATTCATCCGCAGCAGCACACGCAAGTGTATCGCCACGAGGAATTTACTCTGGCGAAGATACAAGGAGTCCTCGATTGCCGAAACATGGAAGCCTATACTATCCAAAGGAATCACTGCGTAAACCTGGTGCGCGAAGATAAAATACAGCACCAACAGAATCTAGCCGAGAAATTCCTTTCAAAACCCAAGCTCCTGTACAGACACGTTAACAAGCTCCGCAAAGTGCAACGAGGAATTCCTGCTTTACACACATTGTGTGGACTTGCACAAAACGCAACCGAGGCGGCCAACGCCCTATGTCAACAATTCACCCCGAACTTCCAGAGCACGACATCGCCGCATACACTGTCCCCAATCGTTGTACCACCACCAGGACTTAGCCACAGTACGTTTACGACTGCGGATGTTATGAAAAGGCTAATTGCCCTGCGCGAGCATACCTCTCCCGGTGTTGATAATATTCGTCCAAAAGCGTTGAAATTGGCTGCAGTAAACCTGGCGGACCCCCTCTGCAAGTTCTTCCAACGATGCCTCGATGAGGTGCGCGTGCCAACAATGTGAAAGCAAGGCATCGTCACTCCCATCCATAAGGGGGAATTCGTACAGATCCGGCCAACTATCGCCCGATAACACTACTTCTGGTGCTCTCCAAAATTATGGAAGCGATTGTTGCCGAAGCGCTGAGGAACTTCTTGGAAGAACGCAATATCATAGCACAAAAACAACATGGGTTTCTCGTGAACCGATCTTGCACTTCAAACTTGCTGCTTGCTAGATCCAGTTGGACTGAGACCGTTGACAGCGGCGTAGGTGTTGACGCAGTATATCTGGACTTCTCAAAGGCATTCGACCGTTTGAACCACCGTATACTCCTTCACAAACTGCAGTGTTGTGGGATTGGTGACCCAATCCTCGGTTGGATAGCTAACTTCTTGCTTCAACGACATCTGAATGTAAGAGTTCGCGGCGTCATCTCTGACCCAATCGACGTTAAGTGCGGAGTGTCCCAGAGCTCAGTACTTGGTCCACGACTATTCCTGATTTACATAAACGATTTCGCGACAGTAATCACCTCCAACTCCTTACTCTTCGCTGATGACCTCAAGATATGGCAAGCCATTAGAACAACCAGCGACAATGCAGCACTTCAGGATGATGTTGACAGGGTCTACGAATGGTCGACTCAGAACCTGCTTCAGTTCAACGCTACAAAGTGCAAGGTGTTGAGCATACACCATAAAGCCACTTGCGAATACAGACTGGGGGATCAAATATTGCAGCGCACTACAACGGAATGCGATCTAGGAGTGGTAGTGCAGGAAGATCTGGGCTGTTCTCGTCAGGCCGAGAA
Organism: Dicrocoelium dendriticum; assembly: GCA_944474145.2. NCBI lineage: Eukaryota > Metazoa > Platyhelminthes > Trematoda > Plagiorchiida > Dicrocoeliidae > Dicrocoelium > Dicrocoelium dendriticum. Next base: position 1,719,269 of record OX104070.1, read on the forward strand.
AGCCTCCAAAAAAGCTAACCAACACCTTGGCCTTTTGCGGAGGGCATTCGGGCGCTTTGATCCTTCCATCTTTTCTCAGATGCTCAACGCCTACATTCGGCCTCATTCTGAGTACGATATTCACGCCTGGCAGCCATGACAAAAGCAAGACCTTACCGCTCTTGAACTGCCACAACGAAGGGCGACCAAGAACGTAAAGGGCCTGTTTCATCTCCCTTACCGATTGAGGCTGAAAACCCTCGGGGTCTACAGTGGACAATTTCGACGGCTGCGTGGCGACTTGTTAATGACTTATGATCCTGAGGAACCCAAACCATTGTTGTCGTCACCTACTAAAACTGAATAGCAATACAACACTCAGAGGACACCAGCTAAAGTTGGCCACATAATGCAACCGGTTGGAATGCCGCCGGAATTTCTTTTCCCTTCGTGTATGCGAACACTGGAACGCTCTTCCCACATACGTTGTTCCTTTCCCCACGCTGACGTTATTCAAAAGACGCCTGGATGATTCGCTTATCCACCTACATTACGCTATATAATCAGAGATGTTCACGTCAAACAAACGCGAAAAAAACGGTGCTCATTCTCAGCTTTTGTGCTTCACTATTTACACACTGCTGTTGTGGAATATAGTTTCGGATATATTACAACTGCATTCATCAATTTACCTCAGTCCAAGAAAGCGGCGCACGAGTAAGCGTTGGTCGTTTCTCTTGTTCTTAAGACATGCCTTCCCCATATTACTTCCCATATTACTCTACAGTAACAATTCAGTACACATTCTAAAACGTTTCTATGAATATGGGGCACTTGAATTCACTAGACGCTTAAACTGACGATTTACACTTATGTTTACTTTCACTTCAACCATCCTGCGGGACTTGTAAAGCAATCGCTTTTTTACCTGTAATATATCATTGTTCATTGAACGGACCAAATCACATTTTGCGACCATTTTTCGGAGAATCCATCACTATCTTGTTACTCATCATTGGGCCTACACTCATCCCACTGGGCTTTGATAGCTTCAGACATGGGATTTAAAATTGTCGGAGTAACCTCAACCCCGCAATATATTCACTTTTGCAAGTTAGATGGACATTATACTGGAATTCCAGCGCGAAATTTCTCCAATTCCAAGTTTCTTTTTGGTTATTATGCTCTCACTGGAAACGGTTTTTCCAGGCTATATATATTTGCAAAAGTCTGCTAACAGACATAATGCCATCAGAAACCATGGGTTTCAAACGAAGGTACAGAAACAGTAAAATAAAACACAATACAACAATGTTCATGATTTCCTCAGAGGACGAGATACTACCCGGATGTCTAAGCCGAAGTAGGGTGTTGACTTAGGGGACACCACCCCGAGCCTTTGGTTGAATAGCCTGCCCGCAAGGCAGCGGAGCGAATTCAGGGAATCGCGCCCATTGGGAGCCGGTGACTGATTGCTCAGTTCATACGCCTTTTGTTTGTTCCTTTGTCAAACAGAGGCCCAATGTTCCCCAGAATTACAGCACAAAGTTGCTAGAATACAATGCTTCGCCAGAATGAAGCGAGGGGCAGTGACTTCATTTAGTGGCGAGTCACGTCCGCCACGTCACAGTGTTGTTAAACGGACTTATGTGGCTTTTTATAGGGAGAACGCTTGGCAGGCGAAAACCCACCACGTCCTGGAACACTGCCGCCGAATCATTTGTTGGAACGGGAAAATCCCGAACCACCCAGCTGGCACCACGAGGAGGTTGTTCGGCAAGCCAGCCTAGGCTATACGATTCGACTAAACTCTTGCTTATTCAGTACATTGCAGCCACCAGTTTACTGCTGTCAATCCAACCCCACCAATCGGCTTGCCGCACTCTCTGTTGAGAGGTAACTGATGTATAGTCTATTCACGCTTTGTTTGCTTAGTGTGAGTCAGTTCGCCTGCCGAGTCAGCAAATACGATGGCCAAGCCTACCTTTTCCACCTGAGAGTAATTCTTCTTTGTTGCTGATAATGATCGAGCTACATGGATAACTGCTTTCTCAGAGCTGTCAGGGAAAATGTAGGATAACACAGCTCCGCTGCCATAGTTACTTGCATCGGCAGCTCCCACAGTCGGAAGTTCCGGATTGAAATGTATGAGGAGATCGGAATTTAACTGATCATTTGTCCGATCAACCGCTGTTTGACACTCGATCGACTAGTTCCACTTGAGCTCTTTCATGAGTAGAGTAGACGGCTGATGGCCCAACAAGAACGTCTATGGAAGCTGCAAACGCGCTGCAGATGCAATACGCCCCCACGTTTCAAAGGGTCTTGCCACCAAGCGATCTACCAAGCTTTGTATTCTGCTCACCAGGACTAACCCACATCAATTTTACCGCAGAGGCTGTATTGCAAAAGCTGACTTCTCTACGCAAACACAGCTCGCCGGGTGTCGACGCCATTCGTCCTGAGGCATTGGGAGCAGCAGCAAACCAACTGGCAGGACCTTTAGCTCAGTTTTTTCCAGCACTGCTTAGACCAGAACCAAGTTCCCGCCATGTGAAAGCTTGGAATAATAAGCCCGATTCACAATGGCGGAAACAGAACTGATCCCTCCAACTACCGCCCAGTAACCCTTCTTCCTATACTCTCCAAGGTCATGGAATCCATAGTTGCCGATGCACTGGTGTGCTATCTAGAAAACTGCAACCTCATCACTCCTGAACAGCACGGTTTCCGTCGACAGCGGTCATGTACAACTAATTTACTAATTGCACGCAGTAGTTGGACCGAGGCAGCTGACGCTGGAGAAGGTGTTGATGTGATCTACCTGGATTTTTCCAAGGCTTTCGATCGTCTAGACCATCTGATACTACTATCCAAGCTGCAGCATTACGGGATCGGCGACCCTCTTTTAAGCTGGATCGCCAACTTTCTTTTTCAAAGGCAATTAGTGGTCAGAGTTCGGAGCTCTTTATCGGACCCCATACAAGTCGAGTGTGGTGTGCCGCAAGGCTCGGTTCTAGGTCCACGTTTGTTTCTGGTGTTTATTAATGACCTTGCACACGGAATCGCTTCAAACTTCCTAATGTTTGCCGACGATATCAAGATCTGGCGCCGGATCCAGGCGAACGCCGACCAACATGTGCTCCAAAGTGACTTAGATACAGTGTATCAATGGTCGATCCAAAGCTTATTGCATTTCAACGTCAGTAAATGCAAGGTGCTTTCCATCCGACATCAAAGCAGCTACTCATACCGACTCGGAACGGATGTACTACAACAATCAACTCTCGAACGTGACTTGGGTGTCCTGGTTCAAGATGACTGGGGTAGCTCCAGTCAATCCGAAAAGGCCTCGAAGACCGGGAACCAACACGTTGGACTGTTGCGGCGGGCGTTTGGACAAATAAACAGCTCCATATTTCGACAAATGCTCAGTGCGTTTGTTCGCCCCCATGTCGAATATGCAATTTAAGCCTGGCATCCATGGCTGAAACACGACCTTAATGCACTGGAGCAGCCACAACGCCGGGCATCTAAGAACGTAATTGGAATGCGTAATCTTTCCTACCAGGAGAGGCTGCGACGACTAGGATTGTTTAGTGTAAGCTATCGCAGGCTACGAGGCGACCTGATTATGACATACTTGATTCTGCGAGACCCACATCATGTGTGCCGCCCTTTACGGTAACTCAGCAGCAATGCAAACCTGAGGGGCCACTCATTAAAACTCGCAGAAATTTCTTTTCCATTCGTGTCTGTCACCCGTGGAATGCTCTCCCTGAATCGGTCGTCTCTGCACCGACACTAACAGTATTTAAAAGACGGTTGGACGAAGCACTCATCCACTTACACTTTGTTACTTAACACTGTGTCTCCATCCTACACCTGGAGTTTACCATGGAATTATTTGTTGTCAATTGTGAGTGCTGTGAATCTAAGAGGATCGCAGGACTACAGCGGAGCAAACGATAAATCCTCAATTGCATATTTAAATTAATAACTATTTTACTATCCTTGTCATCATTATTGTTATGTTGATATCCCCACAAACTATTTAACGGGGCTTGTAAAGCAACGCTTCTTAACCCGGATAAATTCATTGTTCATTGAGGTGCTCGCATTTGATGCATTTCCGGAAGTTAGAGTAGTGACTAACCACTCCAAGGAAAGAGGCTAATGTAGTGACGTCTCTTGTTTGTGGACTTTTAACAATAGGTGTAATGTTCCCTGGATCGGGATGACGTCCGTTTTGATCAATGAGAAATCCCAGATATTTAAGGTGTGGCATGAGTAAACTGCACTTCTTCGGTCGCAGACGTAATCCGTAGTCCTTTATTCGATCCAGACCTGATCGAGCCTCAATGCTAGCTCCTTTGGATTCGCTCCCCCTAACTAAGATATCATCTAAATAAGCTGCAACACCGTCGGTGTCCGTGAGCATTGTATCCATTAGCTGCTGAAAATAGCTGGCGCTGTTTTAATTCAGAATGCTGATCGGTTAAATTGAAACAATCGACGACGCGTGTTAATTGTCAACGATTCCTTTGAGCCATCCTCAACAGCGAGCTGCAGATACGCGTCCGCTAGATTTAGTTTGGCAAACAAGGTACCACCTGACATTTTCGCACAAAGGTCTTCTGGAGCTGGTATTGGATAGTTGTGGGCCACATTAAGACCTGTTGAAAAGTCCGCACATACACGTATGGAGCCATTAGTCTTTCGTACTATCACAATGGGAGCAGCCCAGTCAGTGTAAACGACCGGTTGTATGACATCTGCTATACGTAGACGCTTAAGCTCTTGCTCAACGCTGCTGAAGCCCTGTATCGATAATTACGGGTGGAACGCTTATACTCAGTGTTAGTTTGCACAGTTTATCAAAAGGCATGCTCCAAAGGTTGCAGTTATCTTGCCAGTCAATACCAAGAATGTTTAGCCCTGGCGGATTAGTGAGGTAACACAGACTTAGGTTTGCTCATTGTAGGTTATCAAACAACGTAACTCACCAACCAATCCGAGAGTAGTTCCAGATGCACTGAAGGCTGTTGAATGTGTTGGCAAAACTGCAGGATGTCCGATGACTTCCCAAATAGATTGTGAAACGTACTTTGTGTCCGATCCAGTGTCTAACTGAAGAGTTGCGGGATACCCATTAACACTCACTGTCAGGTAGCGCCTGCGGGATATCAACTTGACCTGATAGGTAGCAACAATGTTGCGGCTAGCCTTGTTTGTGGTGGTTTCGAAGATTGTTTGCTGGAATTGTCAGTTTTACTCGAGTTGTGTGGCTTGCAGAAACCATCTTTGTGACCAAAACGTTGACATTGGTTACACCGATGTCGGCGAAAAGTGTGGCCTAGTGACATGCGCCACAGTTCCAATATGCTGTAGGCGGCTTTTTCCACTCATACTGGTTTGATCTGACCGGTCTAACATCCATCATGTCGATCTGACGCTGTTTCACCATACTGGAATCATGTTTCAGGTGAAGCAGACGTTGAGATTCCTCGGCCAGCTGCAACGTGATATCTGTCTTGCTCCACCTTAGTAAGAAATCGTGGGCGGATGTCCGCTTCTGACGGACACTGTACACCACGTATGAAAATCAGACAATTGAACCGTGTCTGTCATGGTTGCCAGTTTAAAGCGTTCGCACTCTCGGTTAACTGTTCCGGCATAGGCAATGTAGCCGTCCATGGAGTGTTTGGCAAGTTTTAGATAGTGGTATCATGTGCGGAAGATTGAGGAGCGTTCGCCGAAAAGTCGAGTGGGACACTGAACCGTGTTATCCGATGAAAAATCATGAGGGTGTTTTGACATAATGTAATTTACAAAACGGTCTTGTTCCGTTGTCTTTACAAAGCAGTGTTCATGATCAGCATACATCCTCCTTGCCACCGAACTTAAACCGAAATATGTCCTCATAGCGCTTGAAGCAGGACTCAAAGGTAACACCAGGAAGAATGTCTTGTTGGAAACACTGAATTGTAGATACAATTGACTTCAAATTGGTTTGCTCATCCTGCGGTGCCTTGTTCTTGCAAATCATCGAGAGGTTACGAATCAGAGTATCAGGTAGACAGGGTTGAGTGGCTTTGAACAGAGACAGCTGGTTTTGAGGTATCGCACAGAGATCGCTGCTGAGATTGTCATTTCAGTTCCCAATCCCGTCGCTAATTGTTATGACCAGAAATACTCCATGTAGGTGGATGGAAGACTAGATCGTGGATATGATACAACGAGATCAAGAGTCAGCATGTCCCGTAATGGCTGAGTTATACAGTTCATTAATGGTTAATTCACTGATGATTAGCTGGGTAATGGCACAATCTGATTGGATCGGAAGATAGCTGGGATCGGGTCAAGTGCAGCATATTGGTTAGGCTTCCGTACATGGCACAGCCCGTGGTCAGCTCACTCTCCCCCATGCCCTCCATATTTAAGGAGGTTGTAAACACAACGCGCGATAAGCATAGCTTCGACTTTCTACTTCTACTTGCCCGCTCATTCCTGAATAGAATTAGAACTCTTCGAACAATCAGCTCACTTTTCCCCTCGCACATTATCTTGGTCACTGAAACATGGTTAAATGAAAATACCTCATCTGCAGCCTACCAGATCTCAGGGTACAAGAGCTCCGGCAGCTTCCGTGCCCCTAATCATGGTGGTGGATGCCTTGTATACGCCAGCAGTGACATGTATGCTTGTCCACTTACAGACCTGTACCTGAACAGTCAGAAAGACTCAGTCTTCGTCTCTGCTGGTATACATCAACCCGACTTTTTATGGGCTGCGTCTACAACCCACCAAACTCTGCTGCCAGCCATTGTAAACAAATTATCTACTGTATTTTACCGCGCTTCTGAGCACCCTGCGGACTACAAACTCTCAGGTTGCGATTTCAACATACCAAATATTCCTCTGGATACACCTACCTCATCTAAAAGGTACAGTAGGTTTGCTACTTCAGTCCATTCGTATGGCTGGATTCAGCACGTACGGTCGCCAACTCGACCACATTCTCGATCTTCTTTTCACACAGAGTGGATCAGCTAAGCCCGCAGCGACCATACGCTGATAGTACTTTCGCTTAACTCACCGCCACCGAACCTCGTTAACATTTAGAAAACCGTAACATGGTACCGTGTGTACGTCTTCAAGGATTGGGAGTTATTCCCATATTTTGTTAGATAGTTCCTATGGGGTAGTTTCTTGGTAACTTCTGCGAATGAGTTCTATAGCAACATCAGAATTTGTCTTGACCTGATCTCACGGCTTAAGCGTGAATGCCCTATAAATCGTAAATATATTGGGAGCCTACCACCTAAAATCCCCGAAAAGTTGGAACTCCTTCGCGAAATCTACAGACGGATGAACGCTCTTAGCCAAGTAAGATGCGTCTCGCCACTCAAATCTAGTGGCGGAGGAAATGCATGCACTTTCGGGTAACAACAAAGAGCTAATGTTGGCTGACCTCTTAACATGTCGTGACTCTACGAGGAATGAAATTACTTGTATCACGATTTCCGGTGGTCCTGTCCTACATAACGCTATCTCCATTACCAAGGTTCTAAACTGGCTATTTTGTTCATCTTTCAACAAGGCCACTTATTCTCCTCCACTTGACTTATTCACTGTAACCTTCAATCGTCTTTTTAAAGTCGAATTTTCACTCCGTGACATCAAAAAACAACTGGGGCTGTAAAACAATCTAACTACGGAAGCTCTGATTCCCTTCCTTCAATGGCACTAAAACTAGAAGGGTAGGATATCCCTCTTCTTCTGTCCAATCTATTCTCTCTGTCAATGAAGGCCAGCAAAATACTCACACAGTGGCAGACGGCCACTGCTGTACCACTTCATAAAGCGGGACCCCTCGGCCGGTGGCCGAGTGGTCTGCACGTTTGCTTTGCAACCATAAGGTCACCGGTTCGAATCCGCGTAGGGGTGGGCGTCTTTGCGGTATACTCAGTCCGCGCGCGACTGGTGGTGGTCGCGCGGCAGCGAAGCGCCGTTACGACATACAGCTGATACATTATTTTTTATTTTTTATTACATGACGTTAGAAACTCCCGGTCAATCAGCCACACTTCTATTGTTTGCGTAATGATGGAGAGACCAATTGCCGCGAATGTGGTAACTTTACTGCAATCAAGTGTACATCTTCATTGAATGGGAGTTATTCGCATATTTTATTAGACCGTCCCTATGGAACAATTTCTTTGTACCTGCTGCTAATGAGTTCTATAATAACATCAGAATTTGTCTTGACCTAACCTCACCGCCTAAGCGTGAATGCCCTATAAATCGTAAATATACGGACAGCCTACCACCTAAACTCCTAGAAAACTTGGAATTCTTTCGCAAAATTTACAGACAGACGTACGCTGTTAGGAACGCGCTATGCCCTTCGCCACTCAAATCTAGTGGCGGAGGAAATGCATGCACTTTCGGATGGCAACTAAGAGCTAAATTTGGCTGATCCCTTAAAACGTCGAAACCCTACGACAAATGACATTAATTTTATCATGCTTCCCGATAGCTCTGCCGTACATGACCTTATCTCCATTACCGAGATTCTAAACTGGCTATTTTGTTCATCTTTCAACAACGCCAGTTATTCTCCTCCGCCTGACTTATTCATCGTAACTTCTAACCGTCTCTCTTAAGTAGAATTTTCACTCAGAGATATAATAAAACAACTGAGGGCTGTGAAACAAGCTAAATACGAAGGACCTGATGCTATTCCTTCGATCGCACTACAACTAGGAGGGTCCATTTTCGTCTGTCCAATCTATTCTCTCTGTCAATGAAGGTCGGCAAAATACCCACTGAGTGGCAGACAACCACTGTTGTACCATTCCACAAAGCGGGAACCAGACATGACGTTAGCAACTACCGGTCAATCAGCCACAATTCTATTGTTTGCATAATGATGCAGAGACTAATTACCCCAAAAGTGGTAGCTTTACTGCAATCAAGTGGTCTCCTTAGTAACGTACAACATGGATTTCTGAGGCAACGCTTGTGTATAACGCGTCAACTTGCTTTTCTCAACCATCTCACTCTCTCCTTAGACTGCAGGAAATCATTATTAGGGGTCTTTCTTGACATACGGAAAGCGTTTGATCGTGTACCTCAAGATAAGCTTGTAGATAAAATCGTATCTGTTGGAATCAGCTACCCATTGTTATTGTGCTCTAAGTCTTACATTTTAAACCGACTCCAGGTGCTTAGAATAATGATCAAACTTCACAGCATAGACCAGTAATGACTGGTATAGTTCACGGCAGCGCCGTCGAATCACTACTCTTTTATATTGTATATTAAGGATATATTTGGTGCAGAACACTACGGTGTCTCAAATGTGTTTGCTGATGACGTGAAAATCGTTTACACCTTTGAGGTTACTGAAACAAACCACATCACGAGCGCAATTAAATCTGATTTAAAATGTGCTTGCTTTATGGTGCACCACATGGGATATGATATTCTCAACCGAGAAGTGCAGTGCCCTACTCTTCCATAATACAATCGCACCTGGCAACCTGGTTCTGTGTGAAAAACCAATAACGTGCGACTGTACAGTAAAAGACATAGGTCTTCCCTATTCTGCCTCACTAGATTTTACGGAGCACATGGCAAATTTAGTTTTGAAGCTCGTCGAAGCAATGGACTACTATTCAAAACATTAAAAAGCACGATTACATAGTCAACCTGTGCAAGATAAAAAAACTGCCTGTTTTTAGGCGAATGTACATTGATCTACAGTATCACAAAATAGGCGATCGCCAGAAAATGGAGAATTTGCAGAGATGGTTCAATAAACGTCTGCTATGTGTGTCATCTCAAATCTCTTACGCACACCCAGCAAAAACTTAGAATTAGACACGGTATGGCACCGACGGATTAAAATATATGTTACAGTAGATTCGCAAATTTAAAGGAAACTTTCAAACAATGCGTGCCCAGGAGCTTACGCACGGGTTCTACGAGCTTTGCCCACCATCGGGCTACTTTGTCGTAAGGTGAGTTATTCATGCACGTTATTGGGCGTAGTGAAATTCCCGTCTTGTGTAGCTACGGCGCACCCCTCATCCTTGATGTTGTCGTACCTGTCGGATTTGGTTGCCGATATTGTGACTCGGAGATGTAACCATGAAGTAAAAAAATTTGGAGTGGCCTTGCAATTTGTTTCTCCACTAAGATATTGTTGTCCAGCGTCTTGCCAATGGGAAACTTGCGTCCATCTCCGAGAATAGACTCCATTTTTCGGTGTAATCAGCTTTGTCCATTATTACCACACCCGTACCTTTATCCGGCTGCAGGAAAATTACGTCCTTCATTTGCTGCATCTCCTTGATTGCAACGTAGTGTTCCGAATTCAAGAAACATCTCTGACTAATAGCCCCGTTCAGGAACTGGTTCGAGATCTCCACTAATTTTTCCTGAAACCATCCTGTCACTGAAAGAACTAAACTCGATGGGGTCTATGGAAGAACAATGTACCAGTAATGTGTCTAATGAGCACAAACAACCTGTTAAAGACGATATTGACCAGACACCTTACACTGTACGTCGAAGATTAGACACGGGATGAACTACACGGACGATGAATAAGACGTTAAACCCTTCACCAAGTACACAGCGAAAAAAACGATTAGTCGCCGGCCACTCGCTGGTCGGCGAAACTTCACATATGAGTTTTACAATTTTCGGAACATTGCTTAAATCTGCATTACTCTCATGTATGTACACTAACGCCCAAGAGCTGCTTAGTAAACTTACCGAACTTCGACTACGTCAGGTTGCGAATACTTGGAACCTAATTTCTATTACCGAAACTTGGTTACACCAAGTGGTGACAGATGCTGAGGTTGAGATAGCCGGAATGTCACTCATCCGGAACGACCTCCCCAGCAGAGGAGGTGGGGTCCTACTCTACTACCGCAGCGATCTACAATGTACAATAGTTGATGATCTGGAAACACACGTTACTGACTCACTCTGGTGCCGTCTCCGACTAAGACACAACGACGCGTGCCACGTAGCTCTTGTTTACCGCCCCCAACGTCCACTACGGAAATGGATTCCCGTTTGATCCGTGGCCAGAACAGAGTAACACGCACTAGGTACAGCCACATTCTCAGTTCCGAGGACTTCAATCTATACAATCTGGAGGTTTCGGCATCGCCCAGTGAACAGTTCAAAGCAGACTTGCATAAACTGAGCGATAATATTCCCTTGTACAATCATGTCACTACGCCCAGTAGATTCAGGAGAGCAAACTAACCGTCCATATTGGACCTTGTGCTCAAAAATGAAGAGCTCATGTTTGACAAGTTATTATAGTCCATATAGTCCCATAGGTCCCAGTGACCATGTAGTAAGAGCTTTGGCCTATGTGTGTTATGCAGAGTATTCATCTGAACACTCGGAACTAACTCAAACAATCACACGCTACCACGTATTGAGAAACTCGCCGACGCAGCTGCTTGGGAATTCTCAAACAAAAGTCCACTTGACAACGTTTGGGCAGAGTTCGTTAATAGGCTCAGCGACATCGTCAACAAAGCATCAGAGACCAAACCCCTTCGTCCCGCGAAAATGTCTTCAATTATAAGGAGTAGGACTCGAAAATGCCTGGCGATAAGAGATGCAGCATGGCGTACCTACAAGATTAACCCCGACTCAGAGACTTGGGGAAATTTCCTGTCCCATCGCAACCATTGCACTGCACTTGTCCGTGAGGACAAAGTAACTTATCAACAGTGCCTAGCTAAAATATTCATGGCAAACAACAAACTGCTGTATAAACATGTCAATAAGCTTCGTAAAGTGAAGCATGGAATACCCCCACTATTCATGACAGGCGGTAGAGTACAAAACGCCGAAGAAGCAGCTAATGCCCTGCGGCTGCAATACGCTCCAATTTTTGAACTCGCAACATCTACCTGTCCCATAATGTCACGCAGATTACCGACACCATTGTTTACTAATGTAATTTGCAACCCATCAATTATGCTAAGGAAGTTACTCTCACTGCGTGAGCATAGTTCTCCGGGAGCAGACAACATCCGCCCGAAGGCACTGAAGGCTGTGGCCAATAAGCTTGCTGAACCATTGTCACAGTTCTTACAAAGGTGCTTTGATGAACAACAAGTCCCCACTATGTGGAAGTGTGGCATTATCCCCCATATTTTTAAAGGCGGTAGCCGTTCAGATCCTGCAAACTATCGTACAGTGACTCCCCTCCCTGTGCTCGCGAAGATTATGGAAGCAGTCGTCGCTGAGGCTTTAATGTACTACCTAGATAAATGCAACATCTTTGTACCAGAACAGCATGGCTTCCGTTAACACCAGTCATGCGCCACCAACCTACTTATTGCTCGAGGTAGTTGGACGGAAGTGGCCCATGATGGGGTCGGAGTCGACGTCATCTATCTGGACTTCTCCAAAACTTTCGACCGCCTTGATCACCACATCCTACTTCAACGTCTACAGAGTTACGGAATCGGAAATCCTGTACTTGGTTGGATTGGCAGCTTTCTTCACCAACGGAAGTTTCAAGTGCGTGTTAAGTGATCACTCTCTAACCCAATTGAGGTGGAATGTGTTGTTCCACGAGGCTCAGTGCTGGGACCGCGCTTATTCCTGGTGTTTATCAACGACCTGGTATCAGTTATCACCTCAAATTTCCTACTTTTCGCCGACGGCGTCAAGATATGGCGGGCGATTAGTAACAAGCCAGATCAGGATCTGCTCCAACATGACCTAGATTGCATTTACGAATGGTCAAAAAGGAACAAGTTTCAACTGAACATAGCTAAGTGCAAGATGATACATCTGCGTCACCAGCTGGTGAGCGCTTACAAGCTTGGAGACCACACATTGGCAAAGGTTTCTCAGGAGCGTGACCTGGGTGTATTGGTGCAGGAAGATCTCGGGTGTTCAAAACAATTAGAGAAGACAAAGAGAACCGGCAATCAACACTTCGGCCTTCTTCGCAGAGCCTTCGGTCGGTTTGAACCCTCAATATTTCCCAAAATGCCTAACGCCCACGTGCGACCGCATGTGGAATATGCCATTCAGGCGTGGCAGCCGTGGCAGAAACAGGATCTTGTTGCTCTCGAGATTCCTCAACGAAGGGCAACCAAGAACATCAGGGGCCACTTTCATCTGCCTTATCAGCTTAGACTGAAATTTCTAAGAAAGTACAGCAGTCGATATCGGCTTTTGCGGGGAGATCTCATAATGGTTTACCAAATTCTGAAGAATCCAAACCACATTTGCCGTCCGCTGCTGGAATCGAACCCCAACACGAAACTAAGAGGTCACCCTCTGAAACTGACAATTCAGTATAGCCAGCTTGAGTGCCGTGGAAATTTCTTTACCCTCCGCGTGTACCAGACTTGGAACGCCCTCCCAATTTGGTGATATTTAAAAAACGTGTTGAAGATGCATTGTCTCACTTACATTGCATTTTATGATCTGTTAGCCAGGGGCTACAAAACGCAATCAAACGGTATCTTGCCAAACGCTTAACTAATGGATTTATGGATTTATACCTTTAATACGCGAACATCTCCGCTATTCAACATAAGTCTATGATGCGTTCACCACAACGCTTTTCACTTTATAATGAAATTGATTTTCGCAATAATTTCCATCCTACGGGACCTGTTAAGCAATGCCGTTTTATCCTTAATAAACCATTGTTCCATTGCATTATCCGTTGATTTCGGCGAAAGGTCGCTGAGCTGATTGTACAGAAATACAAAATTATTTTGTGTGTGTGGAGTCTCTCCGCCTTCTTCGGCGGTATTCGGTATTTCAGTCCGAGCGAAAGAACTTTCAACTGTTTTCGAGTGAACCGAGCTGTTGGCAGATTGTACACATGCTTCTGGCCCTCGGTAGGGAAAGGAATCTTGACTGCTCTCACAAGGGTACGTTGAAGGCTGTGCAGTGTCTTGGTTCTAGTATGCTGGAGAGTTTCGGCAGAAAAGGCCTCAAATTACAACCGGAAACCCAGTAACAAACCATTCGAAACACTTGCGAATCGCTTTTGTGTCTCCAGGATCTCATTCTCTCGCTCAATGTAAGCATCAATATGTGCGGACGCAATCCTGGCTAGATTCACACTGTTAGCAGGCAGCTTATTTTTCGACAGGGTTGAACAATGAACAATGAATTTATACGGGTTAAGAAGCGTTGCTTTACAAGTCCCGTTGGATAGTTGGTGGGGATATCAACATAACAATAATGATGACAAGGATAGTAAAATAGTTAATAATGTAATATGATAATAAGGACTTATCGTTTGCTTCGTTGTAGTCCTGCGATCCTCTTAGATTCATAGCACCCACAGTTAACAACAAATAATTCCATGGTAAACTCCAGGTGTATGATGGAGACGTAGTGTTAAGTAACAAAGTGTAAGTGGATGAGTGCTTCGTCCAACCGTCTTTTAAATATTGTTAGTGTCGATGCAGAGACGACCGATTCAGGGAGAGCATTCCACGGGTGACAGACACGAATGGAAAAGAAATTTCTGCGGCACTCCAGACGACTGTATTGTTCTGCGAGTTTTAATGAGTGGCCCCTCAGATTTGTATTGCTGCTGAGTTGCAGTAAAGGGCGGCACACATGATGTGGGTCTCGCAGAATCAAGTATGTCATAATCAGGTCGCCTCGTAGCCTGAGATAGCTTCCACTGAACAATCCTAGTCGTCGCAGCCTCTCCTGGTAGGAAAGATTGCGCATTCCAATTACGTTCTTAGATGCCCGACGTTGTGGCTGCTCCAGTGCATTAAGGTCGTGTTTCAGCCATGGATGCCAGGCTTGAATTGCATATTCGACATGGGGGCGAACAAACGCACTGAGCATTTGTCGAAATATGGAGCTGTTTATTTGTCCAAACGCCCGCCTCAACAGCCCAACGTGTTGGTTGCCGGTCTTCGAGGCCTTTTCGGATTGCCTGGAGCAACCCAAGTCATCTTGAACCAGGACACCCAAGTCACGTTCGAGAGTTGATTGTTGCAGTACATCCGTTCCGAGTCGGTATGAGTAGCTGCTTTGATGTCGGATGGAAAGCACCTTGCATTTGCTGACGTTGAAATGCAATAAGCTTTGGATCGACCATTGATACACTGTATCTAAGTCACTTTGGAGCACATGTTGGTCGGCGTTCGCCTGGATCCGGCGCCAGATCTTGATATCGTCGGCAAACATTAGGAAGTTTGAAGCGATTCCCTGTGCAAGGTCATTAATAAACACCAGAAACAAACGTGGACCTAGAACCGAGCCTTGCGGCACACCACACTCGACTTGTATGGGGTCCGATAAAGAGTTCCGAACTCTGACCACTAATTGCCTTTGAAATAGAAAGTTGGCGATCCAGCTTAAAAGAGGTTCGCCGATCCCGTAATGCTGCAGCTTGGATAGTAGTATCCGATGGTCTAGACGATCGAAAGCCTTGGAAAAATCCAGGTAGATCACATCAACACCTTCTCCAGCGTCAGCTGCCTCGGTCCAACTACTGCGTGCAATGAGTAAATTAGTTGTACATGACCGCTGTCTACGGAAACCGTGCTGTTCAGGAGTGATGAGGTTGCAGTTCTCCAGATAGCGCACCAGTGCATCGGCAACTATGGATTCCATGACCTTGGAGAGTATAGGAAGAAGGGTTACTGGGCGGTAGTTGGAGGGATCAGATCTGCTTCCACCTTTGTGAATCGGGCTTATTATTCCAAGCTTCCACATGGCGGGAACTTGGTTCTGGTCTAAGCAGTGCTGGAAAAACTGAGCTAAATGTCCTGCCAGTTGGTTTGCTGCTACTCCCAATGCCTCAGGACGAATGGCGTCGACACCCGGCGAGCTGTGTGTGCGTAGAGAGGTCAGCTTTTGCAATACAGCCTCTGCGGTAAAATTGATGTGGGTTAGTCCTGGTGAGCGGAATACAATGCTTGGTAGATCGCTTGGTGGCAAGACCGTTTGAAACATGGGGGCGTATTGCATCTGCAGCGCGTTTGCAGCTTCCATCGCCGTTCTTGTTGGGCCATCAGCCGTGTTGAGTGGAGGAAATCCTTGCCTCACCTTTCGTAGGCTATTAACGTGCTTGTGACTGGATATATTTATGATAAAAAGTAACCCGTATGCATTCCACCGTGCTCATGCCACACAACGACAACAGTCACTCCAAAGACCTCACAACGTCAGCGATGAGTCTTCTGTTGAGAAAGTTGGAACACTGAGTCCCCTTCAACCACTTCATTAACGCGGTAAGAAGTCATAGGTTGCGATATGTTAACGTTTCGAATGCTCTCCTCAGTCGATACGCAATCCAGGCAGAGCGAAATACGCATTAAATACGGTCCACACTTAGTAACATAGATAAGCAGATAAAACTGATGGGAATGACGTACTCAGGCCTAAGGCAATCTAGTTGATTGCCTCAGTTGTTTCGGGGCAAAGAGTGTGGGAAATTTCAACCTTATCAGTAGCGTCTCGCCAATTGCCAACAACGTCGGGTTCCTGTTGCGCAATAGCGCCTTGAATGAATCGATTGGGTTCACCTGATGACGAGTCGTCATTAGGTGTTTAGTGATAGACGAGGCAGGGTTCCAGTTCATTCTTTGGTCCACTCCGCCTTGGAGAAACAGCAACTGCCTTAGCGACAATGTGAAGTGTTCCGCCACCCTTTGAGCCAGCCGGCGACCAGCCTTGCGGATGTAATTATCAACGCAACTACAAGTGAATTAGTAGATGATGTTAGAGGCCGAACTGATTGGCGAGGTAATCCGAGGACTGGAGAGGAATCCTTCGTGTACTGTGCATAAGTCGTAGTTGGGCGGTAGAGTAGGTGCACATTAGAGCGGACTTGAGCTTGTGACTGACAGCGTTTTCCACATGATCCCCCTTGACCGGTAAGAATAAACAAACATCATTCTTCTTCGTTGATATTACTGGCAGCTTTTACTTTGGGGTCTGCAGCCGCAACTTACTAAAAATGGAAAGTCCTAGATCTCAGAGACGCATGATCATTTTCGTTTAGTTTTACGCAAAGATATGGGACAGACTGTTTTCTAAGTTACGAGAATGTAAATCAGCTGAAAACGTCCTTAAGGTGCTCCTCCCCTATTAACATTTGAATGGCCACCGAGGTGCTGAGACAAAAGCTCTTAGAGGAGTGGCATACAAAACGGTCTAGCAGGTATCTAAGATATTGCTTCAGTCGCCACAGTCCTATCATCCCGTATTCAAAATTTTGGCACATCGTGACTGTTGGCCTCAAGAAACCCTTCTGGCTTGCAGCACAACAACACAAGAAAGTACCACCCCGAGCCCTGCAAAACAAACATATAGATATAGTTAATAAGCGTTGAGGAATTTTTTCTCATTTGCGACCATCTTAACACATATTTATTAATGAACTAACCGTTTTCCGTATTTCTAACCAATTCTCTTTCCTGCCCGTAGGTAACAGCATCAAACTACAGGATGCTTCATGACAACCGTCAATGTCATTTCCTACACATCTCGGCTGCCAATGACACATCGATCCGGAACCGCTTTTACTGTGATAATTTAAAAATCAACTGTGTACAGCCATTTATAAAATTTGACCAGGTCAACCACAATCCGTATCTCACACCGTCGAGATATAAATATCGCTTTTGTTTACCTTTCTATTCTCTAAGTTCGTCTTATAATAGTAAATATTTTCTCACTTTCATGAGAGCAACAGCCCAGGAGCAGGTAGCCATGCTCAGTGCTCCGCGATACCACATACTGTAATTGCCAACACAGGCAACAGTAGGATAAATCGGAAGATTTCTTTCAGAACTTCTTCGCATATCGATTCTCGGAGCAGCCACCTATTACGACGCTCGCACCGCCCCATTTGATCGCGAAATCCGTCAGCCTTTCTTGACGTTATTTAAATAGAACAATTTCTTATTTATCCTCATTACTCTAATTATGTCTCTACCTCCTGGCAGTGTATTGTAGTCAAATTTCTTACTATTTGCAGATGATATCAAAATTTGGCATGATATCAGGACATCGGATGATCACATGACACTGCAGAGCGATCTCGACAGGGCTTATGCGTGGTCACCGACAACCGGTTCCAGTTCAACGTGACCAAGTGCTAAGTCGTAAGCATACACCATCAGCTTATCTATGAATATCGACTTGTGGACCAGCAGTTATAACGTGCTTCCCAAGAAAACGAACTCAGAGTGATCCTGCAGGACGACCTTGGTTGCTCGAAACAGGCTGAAAAAGCATCAAAAAGATCCAGTCACCATCTTGGACTCTTATGGAGGGCTTTCGGCAACTTTGAGCCATCAATCATTCCGCGACTGCTGAACGCCTACGTGAATCCTCACGTGGAATATGCGATCCAGGCCTGGCATCCCTGGTACAGACGCGACGTTGATACCCTTGAAGCACCACAACGTAGAGCGACCAAACTCGTTAGAGGATTGTTTCATCTCTCCTACCAACGTAGGCTGAAGTCCCTGAGATTGTACAGTGATGCATATCGACGCCAGCGTGGAGACCTAGTCATGATTTACTTAATACGGACAAACCCAACTCACCCATGTCGCAATCTGTTGCGGCTGAGCCAAAATACCAAACTGAGATGCTATCAGCTCAAACTGGCTGCGCACTACAGTCGACTTGATGGTCGACGAAACATTTTCTTCCGCCGTGTGTCTTGTGCCTAGAATGCCCTTCCGACTCACGTTATCCTTGCCCCTACATTAACGCCATTCAAAAGACGCCTTGATGAAACGCTTTCCAACTTGAATTACTTGATATAGTCCGTTTCACTTGGAGGACGAAATAACGCAAACCTAACCATGTGCTTAACGGCCCTCTCCGCAACGTGGCGGTGAGGATACATGCAGGAGTGTCCATGTGATTAGCCTGGATGTAAATAAAATTGATCAACCTACCACCTCTGACAAATGAAGAAGCAAACGTGTGAGCGTTTTCGTTTCCTTTATTATTTATCACGCGTCTACTAAACTATAACAGCTCTCTATACTATTTTGCTTGTGCACATCGTATTCCCACTTCAAACTATCGTTATGCATTAGTGCATTTAACTCGGTGGACGCTTGAAATAACCAATTGCTTATTCGATGATCCTTTCAGTTTTAATTTTTACTCCAATCGTCCTACGGGGCTTGACAAGCACATACATTTTTTACTCGTGATAAAGCGTTGTTCATTATATTCTTCTTTACTCCATTTTTGTTCATGTCTGGGTCGATATCCTGAGGTGACAGAGTTTAGCTTTCAAATTAATCGATGAACCCATGTGAGGCAAGATTCCGTAGACTCTCTGACAAGTAGGCTATATAGCCTAAATGTCCACATATATATATATATATATATATATATATATATATATATATATATATATATATATATATACTTCAAAAGTTCCTTTAAGAAGAGTACCATTAGTGTTGCCAAACGTGCATTAAAAGCACACCAGTGCACGGTCAGAAGAGACATGGAAATGCGGGTGAAATCTTTCAAGGGACTAGCCTGCATAGTAGCAGTTCCCCTGGGGAGAAATTTACGGTGGGTCGTATTCTTTAACTAGAACGTAGAATTTTCTGCATTTATTATTATTGTTGCCAACTAATCCATTTATTTGAAAGATGCAACCGAACAATTAGCCCCGCAAGATAGTTTGAGAACTGCTCTGTAAAAAGAATTCGAAGACATATTATCCGTCTTTGCGATCCAGTTGTATATAATGACCAAACCACTCAGTTGAACTGTGCCTCGCACCGTCGGAAAATACACTCTTTATTTATTTAGTTAGTTAGTTATATAGCGTGATGCATTAAATTCATGTGCACAATTATATCTAGTTTGGCGAGCAGTGGCCATATCTGTACTGAAGTGGATTCGTGTAGAACTTTCTATTTACGTAAAATATCAAAATGTATGAGATATAGTACGCGGAAAAACCGATTTAAGGTTCGAAATAAGCATTAAAAGTTCCGTTATGGTAAGCTTAAATTTCTCGGCAGAAAACGAAGTTTTTGTTGCTATATGTAATGGGCATACTTCATTATGTTGTGATCCTTCCGATTTTCTTCCGGTAAGCATGGAAAATCTTATGCATTGTCGTTTGGTTCGTTCCGTACCGTAGCGGTGTAGCATGGCCGGGGGGAATTTGCGAGGCATAGGTGAAAATCCTCACAATTTGAGCTGCTGACAGCTAATGACATGTGGTCAAGCATTATTTGGTAATTCTATATTCCCTAGAAATGCATTCGCAGTGTGCATTAGTTAGTTAAAAATATTTACGTACGACTTTGTGTACCTTAGCACTATCATCATATCATCATTATTCCAGTCAAGTCTGGAATGTTTTAAGGACTATTGAAGGGGGAATATTTAGCTATAAAACACACGCCAAGGAATGGATTAACCAAAGAAAAGCGATATAAAACCATGATCAGGGTATGCGGGTGTTCTCCGAGCTGGCTGATTTGGCTGCAAAAGTTTCATCCTCAGGCTAGACGACATCATCAGTGCGATTTAAGCGGGCCACTTACAGATCCAAGTGATTATCGATCGCTTGATTCGAACGTCAGGAGTCTATTGGTCCACGTGAGCTGACCGTGTAGTCAGCTTTTGTGTACTATTGTCAGAGTCCGCCTCAATGACGTCCCCTTGTCCTTTTGATCTGGGGCGGAGTATTGTTTTGACCCACAGTGCTTCATAGACAGTATCGAGAACTGTGACGGTTGATTGAGTTCTTTCCCGAATACCAAGCCTCGATGAACTCGCGTGCTTTTCGACTTTTGCCCTGCCTATGATCATGACATTCTCCAAATCAAACTCCTTGGTACTCGGGAAAAAACTCAATCAACCGTCTCTTAGATCTTGATACTGTCTTTGAAGCACTGAGGGTCAAAACAATACTCCGCCCCAGAGCAAAGGGACAAGGGAACGTCATTGAGGCGGGCTCTAGCCAATAGTACGCAAGAGCTGAGTACACGGTGTTGGGCGGAACCTGGGATACTAGTCGGTAAGCAGTGACACGTAAGACGTGCCAAATACGACAGTATAGAAGTCGGAGGCAACTGAACCCAACGTATATTGTGCAGGCTACAAAAGTAGGAAGCGAATCAGAGAGAGCGAGAAACGTGCAGCGAGGAACAAGCTTTGCCCGTCGTGACCCGGTGGCTTAGGGGTGGCGGTCACAACTAACATCTCAATGGTCCCGGGTTCGATGCCTGCTATCTCTATCTGATGAGAGGAAATAACCTCGAAACGCGTCATGGAGTGCAGTGGTTTCAGGCGGGCGCCACCGAATTTGCTGCTGCTTCATCAGCTACGGTCCTAGTGATCGAATGGCCAAGGTTCACTTCAATGGGAATCGCGGTCTACTTTGAGATTGCGCGTCGCAATCCATCCACACAACCTGTACTTCAAATTCACTTTCCAATCTGTTATTTGCCGTTGTGCCAAGCTTTGCCCGTCGTGACCCGGTGGCTTAGGGGTGGCGGTCACAACTAACATCTCAATGGTCCCGGGTTCGATGCCTGCTATCTCTATCTGATGAGAGGAAATAACCTCGAAACGCGTCATGGAGCGCAGTGGTTTCAGGCGGGCGCCACCGAATTTGCTGCTGCTTCATCAGCTACGGTCCTAGTGATCGAATGGCCAAGGTTCACTTCAATGGGAATCGCGGTCTACTTTGAGATTGCGCGTCGCAATCCATCCACACAACCTGTACTTCAAATTCACTTTCCAACCTGTTATTTGCCGCTGTGCCAAGCTTTGCCCGTCGTGACCCGGTGGCTTAGGGGTGGCGGTCACAACTAACATCTCAATGGTCCCGGGTTCGATGCCTGATATCTCTATCTGATGAGAGGAAATAACCTCGAAACGCGTCATGGAGTGCAGTGGTTTCAGGCGGGCGCCACCGAATTTGCTGCTGCTTCATCAGCTACGGTCCTAGTGATCGAATGGCCAAGGTTCACTTCAATGGGAATCGCGGTCTACTTTGAGATTGCGCGTCGCAATCCATCCACACAACCTGTACTTCAAATTCACTTTCCAATCTGTTATTTGCCGTTGTGCCAAGCTTTGCCCGTCGTGACCCGGTGGCTTAGGGGTGGCGGTCACAACTAACATCTCAATGGTCCCGGGTTCGATGCCTGCTATCTCTATCTGATGAGAGGAAATAACCTCGAAACGCGTCATGGAGTGCAGTGGTTTCAGGCGGGCGCCACCGAATTTGCTGCTGCTTCATCAGCTACGGTCCTAGTGATCGAATGGCCAAGGTTCACTTCAATGGGAATCGCGGTCTACTTTGAGATTGCGCGTCGCAATCCATCCACACAACCGTGTACTTCAAATTCACTTTCCAATCTGTTATTTGCCGTTGTGCCAAGCTTTGCCCGTCGTGACCCGGTGGCTTAGGGGTGGCGGTCACAACTAACATCTCAATGGTCCCGGGTTCGATGCCTGCTATCTCTATCTGATGAGAGGAAATAACCTCGAAACGCGTCATGGAGTGCAGTGGTTTCAGGCGGGCGCCACCGAATTTGCTGCTGCTTCATCAGCTACGGTCCTAGTGATCGAATGGCCAAGGTTCACTTCAATGGGAATCGCGGTCTACTTTGAGATTGCGCGTCGCAATCCATCCACACAACGTGTACTTCAAATTCACTTTCCAATCTGTTATTTGCCGTTGTGCCAAGCTTTGCCCGTCGTGACCCGGTGGCTTAGGGGTGGCGGTCACAACTAACATCTCAATGGTCCCGGGTTCGATGCCTGCTATCTCTATCTGATGAGAGGAAATAACCTCGAAACGCGTCATGGAGTGCAGTGGTTTCAGGCGGGCGCCACCGAATTTGCTGCTGCTTCATCAGCTACGGTCCTAGTGATCGAATGGCCAAGGTTCACTTCAATGGGAATCGCGGTCTACTTTGAGATTGCGCGTCGCAATCCATCCACACCACGTGTACTTCAAATTCACTTCTCAATCTGTTATTTGCCGTTGTGCCAAGCTTTGCCCGTCGTGACCCGGTGGCTTAGGGGTGGCGGTCACAACTAACATCTCAATGGTCCCGGGTTCGATGCCTGCTATCTCTATCTGATGAGAGGAAATAACCTCGAAACGCGTCATGGAGTGCAGTGGTTTCAGGCGGGTAACACCCAATTTGCTGCTGCTTCATCAGCTACGGTCCTAGTGATCGAATGGCCAAGGTTCACTTCAATGGGAATCGCGGTCTACTTTGAGATTGCGCGTCGCAATCCATCCACACAACGTGTACTTCAAAATGACCCTCAACATCGTTCATTATACCGTTGTGCCAAGCGTTGCCCGTCGTGACCCGGTGGCTTAGGGGTAGCGGTCACAACTAACATCTCAATGGTCCCGGGTTCGATGCCTGCTATCTCTATCTGATGAGAGGAAATAACCTCGAAACGCGTCATGGAGTGCAGTGGTTTCAGGCGGGCAACACCCAATTTGCTGCTGCTTCATCAGCTACGGTCCTAGTGATCGAATGGCCAAGGTTCACTTCAATGGGAATCGCGGTCTACTTTGAGATTGCGCGTTGCAATCCATCCACACAACGTGTACTTCAAAATAGCCCTCAACATCGTTCATTATACCATTGTGCCAAGCGTTGCCCGTCGTGACCCGGTGGCTTAGGGTAGCGGTCACAACTAACATCTCAATGGTCCCGGGTTCGATGCCTGCTATCTCTATCTGATGAGAGGAAATAACCTCGAAACGCGTCATGGAGTGCAGTGGTTTCAGGCGGGTAACACCCAATTTGCTGCTGCTTCATCAGCTACGGTCCTAGTGATCGAATGGCCAAGGTTCACTTCAATGGGAATCGCGGTCCACTTTGAGATTGCGCGTCGCAATCCATCCACACAACGTGTACTTCAAATTCACTTTCCAATCTGGTATTTGCCGTTGTGCCAAGCTTTGCCCGTCGTGATCCGGTGGCTTAGGGGTGGCGGTCACAACTAACATCTCAATGGTCCCGGGTTCGATGCCTGCTATCTCTATCTGATGAGAGGAAATAACCTCGAAACGCGTCATGGAGTGCAGTGGTTTCAGGCGGGCAACACCCAATTTGCTGCTGCTTCATCAGCTACGGTCCTAGTAATCGAATGGCCAAGGTTCACTTCAATGGGAATCGCGGTCTACTTTGAGATTGCGCGTCGCAATCCATCCACACAACGTGTACTTCAAATTCACTTTCCAATCTGCTATTTGCCGTTGTGCCAAGCTTTGCGCGTCGTGACCCGGTGGCTTAGGGGTGGCGGTCACAACTAACATCTCAATGGTCCCGGGTTCGATGCCTGCTATCTCTATCTGATGAGAGGAAATAACCTCGAGACGCGTCATGGAGTGCAGTGGTTTCAGGCGGGCAACACCCAATTTGCTGCTGCTTCATCAGCTACGGTCCTAGTGATCGAATGGCCAAGGTTCACTTCAATGGGAATCGCGGTCCACTTTGAGATTGCGCGTCGCAATCCATCCACACAACGTGTACTTCAAATTCACTTTCCAATCTGTTATTTGCCGTTGTGCCAAGCTTTGCCCGTCGTGATCCGGTGGCTTAGGGGTGGCGGTCACAACTAACATCTCAATGGTCCCGGGTTCGATGCCTGCTATCTCTATCTGATGAGAGGAAATAACCTCGAAACGCGTCATGGAGTGCAGTGGTTTCAGGCGGGTAACACCCAATTTGCTGCTGCTTCATCAGCTACGGTCCTAGTGATCGAATGGCCAAGGTTCACTTCAATGGGAATCGCGGTCCACTTTGAGATTGCGCGTCGCAATCCATCCACACAACGTGTACTTCAAATTCACTTTCCAATCTGGTATTTGCCGTTGTGCCAAGCTTTGCCCGTCGTGACCCGGTGGCTTAGGGGTGGCGGTCACAACTAACATCTCAATGGTCCCGGGTTCGATGCCTGCTATCTCTATCTGATGAGAGGAAATAACCTCGAGACGCGTCATGGAGTGCAGTGGTTGCAGGCGGGCAACACCCAATTTGCTGCTGCTTCATCAGCTACGGTCCTAGTGATCGAATGGCCAAGGTTCACTTCAATGGGAATCGCGGTCCACTTTGAGATTGCGCGTCGCAATCCATCCACACAACGTGTACTTCAAATTCACTTTCCAATCTGTTATTTGCCGTTGTGCCAAGCTTTGCCCGTCGTGATCCGGTGGCTTAGGGGTGGCGGTCACAACTAACATCTCAATGGTCCCGGGTTCGATGCCTGCTATCTCTATCTGATGAGAGGAAATAACCTCGAGACGCGTCATGGAGTGCAGTGGTTTCAGGCGGGCAACACCCAATTTGCTGCTGCTTCATCAGCTACGGCCCTAGTGATCGAATGGCCAAGGTTCACTTCAATGGGAATCGCGGTCTACTTTGAGATTGCGCGTCGCAATCCATCCACACAACGTGTACTTCAAATTCACTTTCCAATCTGTTATTTGCCGTTGTGCCAAGCTTTGCCCGTCGTGACCCGGTGGCTTAGGGGTGGCGGTCACAACTAACATCTCAATGGTCCCGGGTTCGATGCCTGCTATCTCTATCTGATGAGAGGAAATAACCTCGAAACGCGGCATAGTAGTGCAGTGTTTCGCGCGGACGATACCCAATTGCTATTTGCATCAGCTATGGTCCTGGTGATCGAAATACCATGGTTCACTTCAATGGGAATCGCGGTCAACATGAGATTGCGCGTTGCAATCCATTCACACAAAGTGTACTTCCAAAATGATACTTATAAATAGCTTTTTCATCCGCTTATACCTTATGGTCTCCATTTCGCCAACTTAATCCGATAAGCGTTTACAGATGTACCGTGTGATAGAGTTCACGGATTGCTCTGTCGGCGTTGCTCACTCATCCTGGATGATAAACAATGATAAATTTTTGTGCCGAAAGTTCCTTCACGCCAGTTGAAAAAGTTGCGCATGCGACGCCTCCCACCTCCATCCACATTCATTATGTGGTCCGTTCGAATTTATGAGTCTACCGCTAAGTGAGTATCATTTCGGCTATAACTCAGGTGGAGGATTACGATCCACCTAAGATCTTGGAACATGACTTGATGGATTTTTCAAAGTTAACGTCAAGTGACGATGGGGGCAGAAGACCGAAATTGATTCTCGATTGTGAAACACCACTCAAGACTGCAAGAAAAGCTAATGAAACTCCTCCGCGGAGATAACATAATCCCCTCCACCGCCTGCTTTGGATTTGGAGGAAGACATGTCTAGTTCCACTGAAAAAGAAAACATCCCATCGAGTTGCTCAATGGTGTCACCTCGATGTAATAACTTACTACATCCAAAAGTTTCTTAGCCCTATCGTGCCTCATGTACATGTTGTCACGGCAATCCAAACACCAGATGATTGCAAGCAATCCGTTGAGAGCATGCAAGGTAATAACTGCGCGTCAATGTTATTGTTTTACCACAGCGGAACTTGTTACGGAGAATCAACTATCAGGCCGAGAGCAGTGCCGCAACTGTGGATCGATCCACAATTAGAGATCGAACGCGAATGTAGATCAATATGAGAATCGATGAGGAATCAACGGCAAGTCGGACCATGAACTTGAACTGTTTGAATTATGGATGTTTGTGAGTAAAGTTTGTAGAAAGTAGAAGTCACGATTAAACTTCACGAACAATAATGTGCCTCGACGGGGAATCGAACCCCGGTCCACGAATTTCCGGTCCGCTGCCCTACCACTGAGCCACCGAGGACTGACGATTAGGTGCGCAAATTTTAATACATGATTTCTGTTTGGTGCGCGACGTATTGCCAATGAGCTCACAGTACCTGTCCTGGTGTTGCGGATTGGCTCACTCACCCATGAGTGGATCGGGGTTCGATTCCCCGTCGAGGCACATTATGGTGCGTGAATGTTAATCGTGACTTCTACTTTCTACAAACTTTACAATACTCACAAACATCCAAAATTAACCTACCATCGCTCATTGGACATCCGAAGGACAGGTGTTTCGGTCCATTGGGAAGTGACGGGTGAGTGAGCCAATCTTCAACACCAGGAGAGGTACTGTGAGCTTATTGGCAATACGTCGCGCACCAAGCAGAAGTCATTTTTGAATTGTGTTTATTTATATTAGGCTGTGACAAATTTCTACCTATACCATTCAACTCCCCCTACTACTCTTTTGTAATCAGTACGCAGACCAAACTGCTTATAATGCCATAAGTTACTTGGCGGCTTAAGTTTGGTAAGCTCGTCGCTTGGTGAGGGGGCTACCCTATCCTCTGCACGGCAGTAACGTGTAAGTCAGAGGATAGTGAGCGGCGCTATATTACATCTAGTTACTTATTCACGATGGTCGTTGCCGTCCTCCGTAGCTCAGTGGTCTCAACCACGGACTGGCAACAGTCGAGTTGCGGGTTCGAGCCCTACCAGGGTCCGATGGAATGCGCACTGCTGACGATTCCCGAAAGGATGAAGCGCGCGTCCAGTGCTTTTCCGGGCGTGTGGCGGCTGTCTGAGTGAGTCTAGATGCGACGAATCTATACCTATACCATTCAACTCCCACCTACTACTCTGCTGTAATATTAATTAGCATCTCCAATATTGTTGTGTTAGTTGTTTCCTTCAACCTATTTATTGCACCATACTCTCATACAATCAGAATCAGAATCCGTATCCTTCGGACCGGCTGATCTCGGTGTTCTCAGTTCGTGACGGGTTGAACTGGGTGGGGGCGGCACAGCAGATTCAGGTAGGTTATCCGTAAAGTCAGCGGAAACCACAACACACATTCTGGCAATAGTCAGCTACACGGTACCAGCAGGTTAGCCGTACATTCAGCTGCACCACAATCGATTATCGGCGACGGAGGTGGGATACCGACTGAAGATGGATATCTCAACAGAAGGCCTGAAAGCTATTTCGCTTCAACAGCAGCAACAATTCGAGGCCTTACAAATGCGTATGATCGAGACATCCACTCGAACCCTGTCAGGCCAGTATACAGCCATCGCTTCGGAGTAAATGCAGACGCTCCTTCAGGTCCAGCCGTCAAGGTTTGAGGAATCACGGTGGAAACTGACACAGCTGCTGAGACAGAAGTTGAATATTCAAGCAAAGTTTGAACTAGCACTCACATCAGAGCACAATGCATGTGAGTGTTACAAGCAGCTCAACTCGGGATTAGATATCACATGCCAGATGTGATCTCCAGATCAGCCACAGCTAATGGAGACCACAATGTGAATTAAAACGTGTCGAAGCAAAAGCCCCCACTGCGATTCTTGCCACACTCCGTAGCAGTCAAATCGCACAAAGAGGTCCTTTGTCTCTAGAGCGAGAAATTGCCTGCGAACCTAAATGCGAGGGTCTGCAACTCTGTGCAACAGTCCAGATACACAAACGAACAGCCCCCAAAACTGTGGTCATTGAGCACCTGCGAGAGAAGTGTATAGCAATATTTCGGAAAGGCCTTGAAACACCAATGGTTGACCCGGAACTTTATTGCTTCGAAAGAACAATTCGCCACCAAGTGAAGCATTCAGTTTGGGACCCAGGAGGGACCTGATAAGCTGTGACCATTGGCCACAAAAGGGAACGGACTTGTAGCCAAGATGATGCACTGATCGGGTGTGGAGACATGTCATCAGAATGCATCTGGACCCATGATGGAAGCAGCACGCGATTTTGCGCGAGGGAGATGCTACGGAGAGCCAGCGCACAAGCCGAGAAGCGTGCCGCAATAGTGGATCGATCTACAATTGGAGATCGAACACAAGTAAAGATCAACACGCGAAGCTATGCGGAATCGACAGCAAGTTAGACCATGAACTTGATATGTTTGAGTTCTGTTAATTAATATTAATTAGCAGTTCCAATATTGCTGGGTTAGTAGTTACCTGTAACCTATTTACTGCGCCATGGTCTCACAATACGAATCAGAATCCAAATCAGAATCTGGATCCCTCGGACTCGCTGGTCTTGGTGTTCTCGTTTCGTGGCTGGTCGAACTAGTTGGGGACGGTATAGCAGATTTAGACAGGGGTTATCCGTAAAGTCAGCGGAAACCACAACACACATTTCTGGCAACAGCCAGCTGCAAGGTAGCAGCATGTTAGACGTGCATTCAGCGGGGCACCACAACAGAACTATGTACTGTTGTGCAATAGGAATGGTTTCCTGGAAATGAAACTGTCCAATGATGCATTAAGTCACGCCTTACAGGCTTGGTACACGAACGCGATTTGCCCAGTTACCCTGCCTATGGACAGCGTCGCGTTCCACATCGGTCTCAACAGGTAATTACTGGAACCTGAAATCATGCAGAAAATGGCAAGTTTATTATTATACATGACAAAATACACTTTAAGTCAAGTACATTTCTTAAATCGGGGAGAATTTAATGCCAAATGTCACTGGTTCCATAATACTGGCGTTCGTTACCGAACATTTTGCTCGCCAAATTAGCTGCCGAGAGGTCCATGAAATATACCGCCTCGCATGTACACCTTTCACACGTCTATTTATTGGTAAGTTAATAATGCTGTGTTAAAGAAATATAGTACAGATGCAATGCTACAAAAGTTATTTCCTGGCAGTAGGGAAGAAATGAACAGTCATCGGATACAGCGGATGATTCAGCATACTGCAGAAGGTGATACCTTGGAGGACGTTCGTCGCAGTTAGACAAAGGCAGAAAGCACCACACATCCAGGAAATCGATAGATGGCCGTTTCGTCCTATTGGGACTCGTCAAAAGTGCGCACCCGCCGAAGCCTGCCGGATTCGAACCCACGACCTTGCTCTTGCGAGTCGGCGACATGTGTCACTGGACCATGGGCGACGGCAGCGGACCGCCATGACTGACATCTAACTGCGATATAACCCCGCTCATCCTCCACTGTCTTGCAAGTTATGAATATGCAGAGGACAGGACTGGCCCCTAGAGCAACGACTTCCTATGCAAGCCGCCACCAATCGAGGTGGCATGTAAGTTGCTAAGGCGAAAACTGATTATTTGTAAACAGTAAGGCGATATATTAGGGCACATTCATAACATGGAGGACAGTAGAGGATGAGCCGTGCTATGTCGCAGTTAGACATCAGTCATGGCAGCCCGCTGCCATCGCCCATGGCTCAGTGACATAAGTCGCTGACTCGCAAGGGTAAGGTTGTGGGTTCGAATCAGGCAAGGTTCGGGGGTGCACGCTACTGACGAGTCCCAGTGGGACGAAACGGCCGTCCAGCGCTTTCCTGGATGGGTGGTGGCTGTCCGTCTGTCTAACTGCGACGAATTTATGCAAAAACCTACTAAATCTTCCTACTTCGTTCAAAAGTTTGTAAGCTTTTTTAATTAAAATATGCCTTTCGCACCCATTTCTATGTTTTTCCCAAATATCCTGCTTTATGTGTGTTAACGTGTGACTATCGTGGAAGTAAGTTGGGCCGGGTTAAGAGGAAATATAAGGCGAATCGTTGGAGGAAACTGAAGGAGAAGCACAGCTGCGATGAGAAATTTTTTCAGACAGTCCTTTGACAGTCCAAATCATGTTCAATCAGAACTAATTTTTAACTCGCAGCGGACTGTCAGCGGGGGCTATCGTACAGTCAAGGTGTACGTTGCGTCCAGCTGCTTCCAACCTTTCTACAGTACCGTATTAGGCACGTCTCTTACGTGTCATTAGTACCAAATAGTATCCGAGGTGCAGCTATACAGTATTGATGTGGAGAGGAAGTGGCAAAAAATTCGGTGGCACTGTTGCATTCGGTTCCTTGTGCATCAATGTTGAGCCCCTGCACTTAGAGATTGTAAAGCATCCGTTACCAACCGCTTTTGGATGATTTATGATCATGCCATGTCCATGGCATGGTCCGTCGCCACCACGCTGACAGTGGCCATGCTAGGATCGTACACCTTACCACACTGCAGAAGAATTGTGCATGCGAAGGAATTTATCGAGGAGAAAAACCCCAGGGACGGATGGGTAAAAGAATAAAATGGGTATAAAATGGGTAAAAGAACACAGACGCGACCGTCGTAATGGTCATAGTTGTAATGAGACGCTGTATCAAGCTTGAATCAAAGCGGTGGGAAAACTCCCTTTTTCAATCTGAAAGCACTTGCAGGCATTGTGAAAACCACCGCTGCAGAAGCCCAGTAGAGAACACCATAAATAGGACAAGGCGGAAGTCAAAGATGTTTGCGCAAATACACTGATTCGGTTTATAAGTGCAATCACAGCACTCTGAGTTAGTCGAAAATCTTTCTCGGGTTACAGCATGATACAATCAATGTCAGAGGGGAGAGTGACTACCTGCGGCAAGCGCAGGGTGATCTGGAATACGGGTGGCGCACAGTTGTCGTAGTAATGGAAAATGTACCGAATCTTTGCTCTTCACAAGTTCGAACAACAGGGCCTCAGTGGTAGTGAGCACAGCACCTGCGTTGGAGATCCGCTGAAATGTATGGAAATTAGGTGTGGAAAGTATGGGGTTTGGAAATTCTTATGAAGAGCGGGAGATACAATAGTCTCTATAGAATTACATGCATTGGTGCTGGCTGAATTTAGAACCGGACAGGCGGTCTGCAGATGCATCGTGGATAGAGTACACAACCTCTACGATCCTAGCAGCCGACCGTCTGGCGTTGTAAGCTCATTGGTATGCTTAAGTAGACTAATCAACAAGTCCTGTGGACACAAAGTTGCATATGGAACGAATTCCGTTGGGTACAATGCTTTCATCGGAAGATTTGTAGTATGAGACCCGTAAAAATATCCAGCCGAACAGGAGAACAAGGCAACTCAACACAAGTGTTAAGTTGGTTATTCACCAGTGTGAGTAGAAGTTACCTTGATGGTTGGCGGCATCCGGTTTCGGATTTGCCTGTCACTGTGGCCAGCCACAAAACGCCTGCGCCTACAGAAGGACCATGCGTGAATTGCGCTGCACTACCCACCGCTAGATCCACACATCTCATATCCAGTGGAAACCCGAAGGAATAAGACCGGGATGCATGTGGATGGGAGCCACGTTTCATCAATGGAGCCGGCCCACACTCCCTCACAGGCAAACACAAGCATACAAGGCGGTGGCTGGACCGTAGTCCGCTCCACACTGAGTGCATGGAACCGCTCTTCGAGCCTAGTACGGCCACAAGGACCGTGCACCGCATACCCTCCAACTACGACCAACTGTCTCCTGGAGCCAGTATGGACGAGGTAGTGGGTAATAGACAGGTAGGCACCTTGTCAAGATGCACATCAAGCGCAGCCACACCGGGGATAGCAAGCAACAGCCATTCACTTGAAAAGACAAGATAAAATAAAATAAATCCAATAGTGCATACCGATGCGGTGGCATAAGTCTTCGCTAAATTTCCATATGAAGTAGGTTGGTTAGAAACGAATCTGCGACAAGTAAGAAATGTCCACGGGTTACTTAAAAATGCTACAAAACGCAACAAAGTTACCGAGGATAAGCGCAATGAGCGTAAGCAACGTGGCCAATTAATAGAAGACTATTCAGGGAGACAGAACGACGCAAATCAAGTAGAACGCAACTTAGCTAGCTTAAAAAGACCTAGTTTAAGCGTAAGTTGGTTTAGCCTTGATAGTCAACTACTAAAAAGTACACTGTTTCGGGCGAAACAAAACTAGAACGAGGAGTTACATGTGCCTGAAGTGGAGAGATAAACCAACAACTCAGGAATAATGTTGTCTTCTAACTGAATAGTAACTGTACGGCTTGGCTACAGACACTCGACACGCTTCACTTGGTGAAGATGATCTGTGCACCGAATTGAAGTGGATGTATCCACGCTAACTCATGTCGCCGGAAACAAAGAGCATTAACGATGTGAAGAAGGAACAGTAATTGAAATCGTCAGACGGGACATTGAACTGTTCATGGTGCCATATACGACAGGGTACATAATCACTGAGATAGTTGGTCTAATGGATGTCCCATCCATGAAAACACTGAGTGGTAATCCGATCTAGCCGTGTGGTGAGAGGCTTCACCCTCTTCTTCTATGGCTTGACTGACCAGTAGACAAAAGACATCAATGCAATCGGCCAGAAGGCTTACACTATCACTAAAACATGAGCTGCAAACGGGAGGAAATGAATTCACATCCAAAATACCCCTATGCCAAACATACTTTCCGTCGTAGACGGTAAATAAACTTAACTGCCTCACGACCACTACCATCCGCGTGTGGACAAGGGATACTAGAGGGTGCCCACACCTGCGCAGGCTCAAAATGGTGACTATTGAATAACAAACCATACAGAACCTGACCGGATTTAAGAGATATCAGAGAAAAAAATGAAGTTCCAGTCAATTGGGGCACTCACCCGAAGAGCAAACTGCATGTCCACTTGACTTCGACTGCTACAGGCGTCTGCCACTAGGTGCACTGTAAAACCCCGTTCGAGTAACTCTACAGCTGTTTGCAAAACACATATATGCGTCTGTGAATGTAGAGGTGGAGAAAGATGGAGAAGAAAGTGGGTAGGACAGTATGTTGGATGTTATGAGGAACATCTCTTAACGAATCGATCAGTGCACCATTTGCAGATCAAAATTAGACAGTTACCCTGGAACTCTGCTGAATAATTTGCTAATCGATTAGAAGAGTGTTAACGACTCATCTGATTAGGTTCTTAATAATCAAAGGGAAAAAGTGGACAAAGAAAGGTCTTATAAGGCAATTGGAACCAAGCAGATAATTCAAGCCGGCGCAAGGTGTTCACTCTGTTTTCTGTTACGACTTTATCGATATCGAAGTTCATGTATTTTCGAATAGCCAAGTGGAGTGATCTGCGAAGCACAGCAGCCAAGCAAAGTGATCTGAGGACTTGAGCTGAGAGCCATAACGACCAGCAGTGAGACAACACGAGTGGATAACCCTTAGATGCTATTTCTATCAGAGGTCCTCTTCTATATAATTCAACGCTAGCAAACGTAATTCAAAAATACACAAAAGGTTGCAAGATACAGAACGAGCGTTTTTCAGCGTCGTGAGATGCACTAATCAAGACTAAATGCTGAAAAGTAGCAGATTTGGTGGATGCAGTCACTAACGTATATGAGTTACTGAACAAAAGATTGTCCGTCGCTTTGAACCAAACATACCCGGTTACAAGAGTCCACCTTCTTGCCGAGACTGTTCCGTTTATCGCTAGAAGCCTCAAACACAGACTCCCGACTCGTTCCGAATCTTTGTCGTAAATCAGTTTACCTGCACCTGTGGGGCCAGGTTCCTCGGACACACGACCAGGCGTCTGTCAAAGAGGATAGCGGAACACTGTCCCGCCTCTTTACGGCACGGTACAGTTAAGAATGCACACAGCTCCGTCCTTGAAGACCTGATTAGTACGGGGTATCATATTTGGACCGATGACGCTTCCAAAGTTCTCTATGCCGTACCTAAACACAACCCAAAGGGAATCAGGAAGCGCCTGGTGGCTACTGCGGAAGCAATGACTATTACGCTACTGAAACCGGAGTTATGCAAGGAGAGGACGCTTGTACAAGCGCTCATGCTGCTTTGGCCGGAACGACTGACGCCGTTCGTACCTACCCACGTCCAGAACTAACTGTAAGCTTTGTCGCCAAACCAACCATTTCTTTCTTGTTATGTTTGCCTTGCAGTGTTTGGGCTGTGAAAGAGCGTGATATTTACCATCTGATTGCATTGAATGATCTATCTATTGCATCGTTGACCTTCCGTTGAACTGTGACCTAACCATTCACTATTGCAGCTTTAGATGCTCCTCGTGTTGCAGCAAATTTTCTCATAATTGTAAATGCCTGAGAAGAATTATCGTAAAGAGATCTCTTCGCAGCAAATCATCTTCTTCTAAATGTTTGGATGACATGGATGCTGGTCTGGCGTCGTGATAATGGTTAAGAAGCAAATTAGATATTTTCCAGTCCAAAGTTGCCTATGAAGAAGATGAATGGAAGCGTAGGCTGCTCCGGTAAAAATGTGATCCCAGATCAACGAGGGCCGGGTCAAACATGAGGAGCAGACTGAAATTGACAAATTCAATAATGTACAAGACATCAGTAAAGGTTCGATCCTTGAGGAATGAAAAACTTATTTAACGAACGCGAAGTTGAAAGACAAAACAACTAAAGCCATTATAATGTAATAGAACCAACCTATCATAAAAAATTGAGTGAATCCAAAATGGATGACCCTGCTACGCTGATAGCATAGCGCTGGGTATCAGGGAAAATCCAAAAGAGATAAAACGATGCGTTATTTAAAATGCATCTCCAACGAGGAGGACATGTTGTTACTGATTCGTCAAGGCTCTGAGAGACAGACTCTACTGGTTAGATGCCTTCGGTTTTCAACGCCATGCAATCCTGTTACATTTCTCCGTGGGTCAGAGGAGGTAAACAGATTGTCTATGTCACCCTGAGATAATCGTTTTCCGTCGATCAGACCTCATAAGAACTGGATCGCAGCCACCACCGCAGCGTCATCCAAAACTAAAAACCACACTTCGCGACTCAGTCGAACACAGCGGTCAGTACGTAAATAGCTCATCCGAGCGTCGCCAAAATTTGTCCATATATCAATGCAGAGGTGTAAACTGTCATGTACTGTAGCCTAACCCAAAATGCTGCACATGATCTGATCCTAGCTATCCCCCGATCCAATCTGACTGTGGCACTGCCCAGCCAATCGTCAGTGAGTTAGTCATTAATGAACCGTATAACTCAGGAATTACGAGAAACATGTTGAACTCTTGATCTCGTCGTATCAATACTACCTGGTCATCTCCCCGATCTAGTCTTTTATCCACTTACTTAGAGTAGTTCAGGTCATATCATATGGCGACGGTATTGGCAACTGAAATGGCAGTCTCAGCAGACGATCTCCGATCTTCAACAACAGCAGACGTAGTTGGAAACCGTTCAATATTGTCTACCTGATACTCTGACACGTAAACTATCGATGATTTCCAAGAACAAGGCGCCGCATGTTGAAAAAACCAATTTGGAGTCGACTGTGTCTACAATACAGGGTTTCCAACATGACGTCCCACCTGGTGTTACCTTTGAATCTTGTTTCAAACGCTATGAGGACATATTTCGGGTTATGTTCGGTGGCAAGGAGGATGCATGGCGATCACGAACACTGCTTCGTAAACTGAGGGCCACGGAACACGACCGTTTTTAGTAAATTCCATTTTGCCAAAACAAATACGTGAATTTTCATCCGATGACATGGTTCAGTGTCTCACTCTGATCTTTGGCGAACGTCCCTCATCCTTCAACACATGCTATCAATGTTTAAAACTTGTCAAACACTCCATGGATGACTACAGTACTTATGCAGACATGGTCAACCGAGAGTGCGAACGCTTTAAACTGGCATTCATGACAGAGACACAGTTCATGTGTCTGATGTTCATCTGTGGTCTACAGTTTCCGTCAGAAGCGGACACCCGCATACGAATCCTCACTAAGCTGGAGCAAGACCCAGACATTACGCTGTAGAAGATGGCCGAGGAATGTCAACGCCTGCATAACCTGAAGCATGATTCCGGTATAGTGGAACAGCGACAGATCAACATAATGGATGTTAGAACGGTCAGATCAAACCAGCATGAGTCCAAAAAGCCGCCTACAGCATGTTGGAACTATAGCGCATGGCATTACGCAGCACAGTGCACTTTTCGCCGACATGGGTGTAACCAATGTCAACGTTTTGGTCGCAAAGATGGTTTCTGCAAGCTACACAACTCAAGTAAAACGTATAATTCCAACAAACGACCTTCGAAGCCAACACAGAAGAAGGTTGACCGCAGCATTGTTGCTACCTATCAGGTCAAGGTGATATCCCGCAGGCGCTACCTGACAGTGAGTGTTAATGGGTATACCGCAACTCTTCAGTTAGACATTGGATCGGACACCACGAACATTTCACAATCCATTTGGGAAGCCATTGGAAATCCTGCAATTTTACCAACACATTCAACTGCCTTTAGTGCATCTGGAACTACTCTCGGATTGGTTGGTGAGTTACGTTGTTTGGTAACCTACAATGAGCAAACGTTTGAGTCTATATGTTACCTCACTAATCAGGCAGGGTTGAACATTCTTGTTATTGACTGGCTAGGTAGGCTCAATCTATAGAGCATTCCTTTTGATAAATTGTACAAAGTAACATTGGATATCAGCGTTCCACCCGTAATTATCGATGCAGGGCTCCGGCAGACAATTTCACAGCGGTTGTCTCAGCGAAACGCCGTAGTTTTTCAGGACGACCTCAGGTTTTGTACCAAAATGTAGGCTCAATTACAGTTGAGAACAGAGCCTAAACCAGTCTTTCGTCCAAGACGTCCAGTACCGTATTCTGCCCTAACCAGTGTTAAGCAAGAGCTGAATCGTCTACATATAGCAGATGTCACAACCGGTCGATTACTCTGATTGGGCTGCTCCCATTGTGGTAGTACGAAAGGCTAATGGCTCCATCCGTGTATGTGCAGATTTTTCAACAGGTCTTAATGAGGCCCTTCAGACACACAACTATCCACTACCAGTTCCAGAAGAGATTTCTGCGAACATTTCAGGTGGTCGATTGTTTGAAAAACTGGACCTAGCGGGCGCATATTTACAGTTCGCTGTTAAGGATAAAGGAATTGTTGACAATTAACACACATCGTGGTTTGTTTCAGTTTAACCGATTATCGTTCGGGATTAAAACAGCGCTAGCTATTTTTCAGCAGTTAATGGATACAATGCTCACGAGCACCGACGGTGTTGCAGCTTGTGTAGATGAAATCTTAGTTGGGGGGAGAGAATCCAAAAGCGCTAGTATTGAGGGTCGACCAGGTCATGGATCGAATAAAGGACTATGGATTACGTTTGCGACCGAAGAAGTACAGTTTACTCATACCACAGCTTAAATACCGGGGGGTTTATCAAAGATCAGAACGGTCGTCGTCCCGATCCAGAGAACAGTACAGCTATTGATAACATGCCAGCACCAATAGACGTCAGTAATCTACGCTCTTTCCTTAGGATGGTTAGTCAATACTCTAGTTTCCTCCCGGAAATGCATCAACTGCGAGCACCTCTGAATGCTCTACTGATGAAAGAGTGGCAAGCAGCGGTTGATCGGATAAAAGATCAGCTAACTTCCGATCTCCTTCTCAGACATTTTGATCCTAAACTTCCGATTGTGGTAGCTGCCGATGCAAGAAACTATGACACCGGAACTGTATTATCCCACATTTTCCCAGACGGTTCTGAGAAAGCAGTTATCCACGTAGCTCGAACATTATCAGCAGCAGACACGAATTACTGTAAGGGGGAAAAGGAAGGCTTGGATAACGTATTTGCTGTCAATAAGTTTCACAAAATGCTACAAAAGTTAAACTACAAAGGGATGGATAGTGATTGGTTCGGTGGTTCGTTCTGAAGTGACTCGGTCATCCGAGTTGCATAAACGCTCACTGGATGCAATTGAAGCTCACTGGTCTCACATTCACCAGTCCTTACTAGCAGCAGGCAAATCCTCATGTGGTATGTCTAATAGCCAACATGAACATTGGGTCTCTTCACAGTCTCTGGAACTTATAGATGCTCGCCGGCGTATTCCGGCTGGAAGCGAACACAATGAAACTCGCAAAGAGCTCCGGGCGAAACTCCGTGCTAGCCTGAAGAGAGACCGCGAATCCTGGTGGTCTCGTCGTGCAACAGAGATGGAAATGGCCGCTGCCCTTGGTAACCATCGTGAGTTATTCCGTCATACGGGAAACGGGCAGCAGGAGACCTGGTGTTAGTGAAACTATACGTGACGAGAGTGGACAGCCTATCCCCAACTTATCAAAACGCCTGGAACGTTGGGCTGAGCACTTTGAGAGGCAATTTAATCGGTCGGAATTGTTAGATTTCTCGCCGACCAGTGATCGCCCTGCTCCGTGGGCTGTTCCTTTGGATCCACCC
The DNA here is from genome assembly GCA_944474145.2 of Dicrocoelium dendriticum. NCBI lineage: Eukaryota > Metazoa > Platyhelminthes > Trematoda > Plagiorchiida > Dicrocoeliidae > Dicrocoelium > Dicrocoelium dendriticum. The sequence continues at coordinate 1,758,272 of OX104070.1, forward strand.
TCTCGCTCAGAAGTCGAACATGAGATCAAACTGTTGAAGTTAAATAAAGCCGCGGGACCTGATGATCTTCCTCCAGCCCTCTTCAAATTCGGGAAACCTTCTCTTGTGGATGATTTACAAAAGTTACTAGACAAAATATGGGAGCAGGAAACTGTCCCAACCGATTGGAGCCGCTCCATCATAGTTCCAATTTTCAAAGGAGGCTCACGATCGGAATGCGGCAGCCATAGATAAATCAGTCTGATCTCCATCGCCTCCAAATTGCTTGCCTCTGTCATCCTTCGCAGACTGACTGTCACTCGTGAAAGCCAGATTCGTGAAAAGCAAGCTGAATTTCGTCGAGGTCGTGGCTGCACTGACCACATCTTCACCTTGCGTCAGTTGTTGGAGCACCGTCACATATATTGGCGGCCCACCATTGTCGTGTTCCTCGATATCAAAGGTGCATTCGATTCGGTGGATAGACGTGCACTTTGGGACTGTCTACTCAGGAAAGGTGCACCTGAGAAATATGTGAATATTATCCGAGCATTATATGCTCGTAGCTCGGGCAGAGTGAGGGCTTACGGCAAGCTGTCGTCGACCTTTGATATCTCCAGCGGCGTGAGACAAGGATGCCCGCTGTCACCTTTCCTCTTCAACTTCGCTGTTGACGAAGTCATGGAAATCGCGTTCACAGGACACGACTTAGAAGGTGTGGAGCTACTCCCAGGAGAACGACTTCTTGACTTAGAGTATGCTGATGATATTGCCCTCATCTGTGACAGCTCACAAATGTGCCAAGCGGCACTGGACAGATTAGCACTATCTGTCCGTCACTTCGGGCTTTGCTTCGCACCCTCGAAGTGCAGAGCATTTCCCCAAGGTTGGTCTGTACCGCCTCCTACGCTGACCCTTGGTGGGGATCAGCTAGAAGTCGTTCAAAAATTCAACTACCTGGGAAGTTGTATCAGCGCCCGAGGGATTAAAGAGGAAATCACGAATCGTGTAGCAAAAGCTCGGGGCGCTTTTGCTAACCTTCGCAACTTATGGCGCCGGCGCGACATCACTCTCACCCTGAAGGGTAGAGTGTACAATGCAGCGGTACGTTCGACCCTACTGTACGGTTGTGAAACCTGGCCGCTTAAAGCAGCGGACCTGAAGAGGCTAGTTACGTTCGACCACCGGTGCCTTCGTAATTTAGCTCACATTTGGTGGGAACACCGCGTGAGTAACGAGCGTGTTCGACGCCTTGTTTATGGCATAGGAAAAGGAAATGAACCGCTCAGCACCGTTATTTCACGCATCAGGCTCCGATGGCTCGGCCACGTGTTACGCATGCCCACCGACTTCCGCGACGTGTGTTGTTTGCGCGCCGGGGGTGTGGATGGAAGAAGAAGAGGGGTGGCCAAGCGATGACTTGGTCCAGAGGAATGAAGGCCCTCAGTTCGGAGCTGGCCTCGGTTGGAGCGTCTCGGCTCCCTGGTTGGGGTCCGAAAGACGATGAACACATTTGCTTGGACACACTTGCTGATATGGCTAGGAGCCGACCTCAGCGGCGTTCGTGCAGTGAGTTTCCTTGTCCCATCCCATCCCTCTTAGCCTCCCCCTCCAACCACGATCTCATTATTTAGCCTTATATAATTTTGCATAATAATTTTTTTTGGGTGCACAGTAGCCGGCTAGTAGCTTACCGGAACGATGCCCATCCGTTACCGGTAGCTCAGCCAGCTTGCACCAGTTGCTTTTTTTCTCCTTTTTTTCTATGTATTGCGGCACAGTAGCTGAGGTGTTCCCCACCTCTAGCTAACGTGTATGATGATGATGATGATGACTCAGTCAGTGGTTAGACAGCGAGCAGTTCGCCGCTGTCTCATTCACACAGATCGATTAAGGGTTACACAATCACAATGCCTGAGCCCAAGTCGGGGTGACGTCTATGCGAGCACAGTGGGGGCTGGAACATGCGGGTCGCAATGGCCTCTGCAGTGCCGAGCATCCTTAACCGCGTACCTTCCAATTTGCCCACTGGAATCTGATAAACCACAATAAATGCATTTGTGAAGCCAATCTGGTGACCTGATTCGAACAGAGGAGACAAAATACCGCTGGTAAGGACTCCGGTGCCTCCATCCACCTACCATTTAGGGCTATATTCCTTAATGCGACGTGACAGTTGGCGAGTCGTCCGATCAATATATGGTGCCTCACAAGTGCACTCAAATCGACAGCTAACGTAAGAAGAGGTCAGCTTCGGTAGTCTGTCCTTGTTGTACACAGGAATCAGCTGGTTCGTGGCGATGTATCGCAATTCCGCAGCCGGAAAGGTGTTCTTTATCGATTGCATCAGTCTTCGTCATATAAGCTCACTAACTGTAGCACCTTTAAAACAAAGCCGAATGAAGAGGATCCTTTCCTCGACTACGTCATCAAGGACCGGGGTTATTTTGGGTTGCATGTTGAGCTGAATGAATCTTTCCGGATAACCATTTTCACGCAACGTGTTCTGGATGGATTTCATCTCATCCTCCAGAGCGTCCTCTGAGCATATCTTTCTCGCCCTTGAGGTGAGAAAATGTACTAAGGTACGCTTGCGTTTAAATGGTACAAAACTACTGTGATTTGTATACTGACCGGTCCACGTCTACTTACTGTTGGTCTTCCTTAATCTGAAACCGTCAGTTCGTCCACTAAGGTGTACATCCAGAAATGAGAGTTGACCATCTTGTTCAAGTTCGTAAATGAACTTAATCGCCAGGTGCGCACCATTAATCTCTGCCAATATATCCTCCAAAGACGAATCCTTATGGGTCACACAAAAGATGTCATCCATATAGCGATAGTAATGGTCGAAACGATCTATAATTGGACCCAATGACTCAGGTTCTAGTTTGGCAAGAAAAATATTTGCCAGCAATGGTTTGAGTGGGGACCCCATTGCGACCCCATCACTCTGCCGGTAATATACGCTATCGAAAAGAAACTGAACGTTGTAAGTGCATCCAAGAATTAATTCTTTCAGGCTTAGTAAGGGTATAGTTAAATTAATGCTGTTCTCGTGCACATAGTTGCACAGATATTCTATTGTCTCTAGTAGCTGGACATTCGTGAATAAACAAGCTACATCAAGTTGGAGGATTTTCTTCTCCTTCAGTTTCCCATCTCGAATGTGCTCTACGAACGTAAAACTATTCCGAACACTACGTTAGGCAATTCGTTTTCTTATTGGCTCCAGCAATTCTGTCAACCACTGGGCTGTTGGATTACATAGGGAGTTTGTTTGGACGTAGAGGTACACCTACTTTGTGAACTTTTGGCAGTCCATACATTCTCGGGATAGAGGTTCCAACTGGCCTCAAACTTTGAAATAGACTATCAGATATAAAACCGAGGGTGCATAGAACTTTCAGGCATTTCGTCAGGTTTTGTTCCGTTTTGTCTGTTTGATTCTTCTCGTCTACCTTTACACAAAACGTCGGTTCGTCTAGGAGAATCTGGTTTACTTTCGATTATACTATACCAGTTCCCTTATCTGGATTGCAGATGAGTATATCTTTGTTGTTTTTTAACTCTCTCAGGGATTTCAAATGCTTACGAGTAATCAGACCGCGTTGATTCACCCGGTAGCTTCGACATTGGCAACATCAAGTGACCAACGAGGAATTGAAACATTCTAGAGCATCAGTTGATAGCGCGACTAAATCTTTCGTTTGTGGTTACAGTTTTTCAAATTGGGTCACCGTATCTAGCTGACGATCGTTACTTTTAAGATAACAGAATTTCGAACCGAGTGACATGATTTCAAGTAGTTCACGCGAGAGCACCAATTTCGAAAAATTGTGAACATACTTTTCTGTATGGTTCGGGAAAGCAGCCTGTGGCTTCATGGGGCTAAGTGATCGAGCCAATGCATCACGTTTCTTCTACACTCTTCTGTCTACGATCTGTTGAACATAATCCACAAACTGCTGATGTTCCTCTACAATGAGCGCATCAACACTGGATTGTCTATGAGCGATGTCTCGTTGAAGTTCGGGAATTTTACCACAAATAGTATCGCGTTGCTTTAGGGCGTGAGAACGGAGAGTTGTAGTGTTGGGCGAAATACGGCTTTAGCGAAGGTATTTCTAAAATGCGGTTGGGTACTCAGAAGTATTCATACCATCATTCAGAAACCGGACGTAACTGTTAGCTTAGCAAACCGTTTGAAAAACATTAGGCAATGATTAACATCCCTCACCACGTGAGGCGACTTTGTACGTTTTAACAAGTGGAACATTCGCAGTGATTCATCAAGAACACCAGTCTGAGGCAAACAATTGTTTTCAATGCCTCATCTACAGGCCGGCACAATCATATAAGGTTAAACTACAAAGGGATGGATAGTGATTGATTCGGTGATTCGTTCTGAAATGATTCAACCGACGGTTAGACAGCGAATAGTTCGTCGCTGTCTCATTCACACAGATCGATTGAGGGTTACGTAATCACAATGCATGAGCCCAAGTCAGGGTGACGGCTAGGTTGATGGCTATTCGCCCAGGGGAGGTATAAAGATTAAACAAACTATTTTTAGGAGCATAATGGGGGCTGGAATATGCGGGTCGCAATGGCCTCTGAAGTGGCGAGCACCCTTAACCGCGTACCTTCCGATTTGCTCATTGGAACCTGATAAACCACAGTAAAGGTATTCGGGAGTCAATCTGGTGACCTGATTCAAATAGATGAGACAAAATACCGCTGGTGAGAACTCCAGTGCTGCCGTTCACCAACCATTTAGGGCGATGTTCCTTAATGTGACGTGACAGTTGACGAGTCGTCCGTCCAATATATGTTATTGCCCCACAAGTGCACTCAAATTGATAGCTAACGTAAGAAGGGGTCAGTTCCGGCAGTCTGTCTTTGTTGCACACCGGAACGGTGTTCCTTATCGATTACGTCAGTCTTTTTCTTAAAAGCTCACTAACCGTAGCATCTTTAAAACCAAACTGGATGAAGAGGGTCCTTTTCTCGACTACGCCCTTAACGACCGGTGTTATTTTGGGCTGCATGTTGCGCTAAACGAATCCAGCCAGAACACGCTGAGCGGAAATGGTTATCTGGAAAGTGCTTTCCAGGATTGTGGTTGAGCTATGTACCTTTCGAGCTGCTGGAGTTTACTGGTGACTTCTACTTTCTGCGAAACTTACGTTACTCACAAACATCCTTCAAATAATCTACCATCGCCCTTTGGACTTCAGAAGGACAGTTACTTCGGTCCATTGGGAAGTGACGAGTGAGTGAGCCGATCTGCAACACCAGGACAGTTACTGTGAGCTCATTGGCAATACGTCGCGCACCAAGCAGAAGTCATGTATTAAATTGCGCACCTAATCGTCAGCCCTCGGTAGCTCAGTGGCAGAGCAGCGGACCGGAAATTCGTGGACCGGGGTTCGATTCCCCGTCGAGGCAGATTTTCGTGTGGAGTTTAATCGTGACTTCTACTTTCTACGAAACTTACGTTACTCATAAACATCCTTCAAAAAATCTTATTTGTTGGAGAAACAGCTGCAAAGAAAGAAGTGAAACATATTGGCAATGAAGATGGTAAGAATGTACTCCATGACCCGTTTGAGTGCGGCTCTAGCTCTATCGGCTGGACTTTGACCCACACACCTCGCGGATGCCGATCCAAGCACAGCGAGAGAGTAGAAACCAATGACAAGCTCTTAAGCCATCGTGTCTAGTGGTGTTCAGTAAGGTCTAGTGGTCAACGGGATAGTCGGAATAGGGGTGCCTAAATGGAGACGCTCAGCTCTGCACGAAAAAGCGAAACGGAGGATGAAAATGGGCGTAGACTGTAACGCAGGGAAGGATTAACTGCAAAATTACGGCCTTATGAAGTGGGGTAATCCATCTTGGGTGAAAAGGGACTATAAGGGTATGGTGAGGTTCATTCGGACAAGCACTCTTCCGAAGCAATTGTATGCGAGACTGTCTATACTTATATATATTTTCAGCATACAAAAAGCGACCGATCGGTGACCTGCTCAGTCCAGCTGGCAGAAACAAGCGGTGTCACTAAACTTCCCTGGAACATGGTTAGTTAAATACCTTCCAATGCGGAAAGCCTTACACTGCCGTCCTTCGATTAGTAGGGAATTAAGGCAAGTCCCCTATGTTAAGTCTGCCGCATACGTCTCACTAATATCCTGATTACTGATATTTTTCACAGAATGACTGCGAAAATTAAATTCAGGCGGATAGATTTGTAATAAAGTAGCGGCTGGGTACCTGTTGTGATGGGACCATGTGAACACTCTGGATCTGTTCGAAGTTAGACACGAATGTATGAATTGATGCTACCGAGTAACGTGACGCTGAGAACGTCTTGCGAGTCGGCATGAGCTCAACGGTTCCGATTCGCAGAGTGGGGTTGCAAAAATTGAGGATTGGCCAACGGACCACACAGGCAATGGGGAAATTCTCAAAGGGACGTGTCAACTTCTGCACCTCTGGTGCTCAGCTTACCGGAACCGCAGAAGCAGGACCACAGGAAGTTCTTGTTTGTTTAGGTATGCCATCTATGGAACGAAATGCTCGAAACAATCATTTCCGCTCACAAACCTCACATATTTAAGTGATGGTCAGAGTGCACTATTACTAATTCATCTTTCGTCGCATGGATCTAGCCCTCCAACTGGATACGGACGTATGTAGCTCTGATCGCTCGCCAAACTTCGATGTCATCAGTGAAGAGTAAACACTTTGACGTGATTTGGCTCACTAGCTCGTTGATGAAGATTCAGATTAGATGCGGCCCCAGTACCGAAACCTGTGGCACATTGCATTCCACGTGAATTAGGTCTGACATGGATTCACTCACTCTCACCTCCAGACGCCTGTGCGAGGAAAACTTGCAGATCCACCCGAGAAGAGGGTCCCAAATGACATCCTAGAAGTTTGGCAAGAGGGGTACGATGGTACCACCGGCCGAATGCTTTAGAGAAGTCAAGGAAAGCCACATCAACTCATGCACCCGCATCCAAGGTTTCGGTCCACCTGTCTGGTGCTGATAATAGGTTGATGACGTAGGACCGGTTCTGGTGGAAGCCGTGTTGCTACCGAGCAATGTGACCGAAACCGTCCGCAATCAAAGTCTTCATGACCTTTGAAAGGACTGGCAGGACAGTCAATGGAGTTATTATCCAGCGTCTCCACATTGCAGGAACGCGCCTTTCGTCAAGGCAGTGCTGGAGCAGCCGCGCCAAGTGTAAAACCAAAACAGTCTAGCTACCACAATAACCGCCTTTGTGCGGATGTGGTCAATTCCGGGACAGGCTAAAAGGCGCAAGGAATGCAAATTTTTCATTCATCACGGTGTCTGCTGTAAAACTTAGATGGGTGAGTATGGTGGAAGGACTGTATAGATTCACTACTATGAGAATCGTAGTCCCCATTTGTATTCAGCGTGTAAATCTATTCAAAAAACGGGTCCTATAAAATGACCCTACAAAAAGTCCTCACAAGTTTAGTTGTACTATGCGCTTTCGGTTTGCTTGGAAAAAGACGACTGTGTTAGAACAGGGTGCCATACTGGAGTTAATAGACATAGGTAGAAACAAACAATCAAGAATCCGAGTCAGTGGAAGTGAACTCACGGTCTGTAGCGTGCAACAAGAACAAGATAGTAAAAGTGAACAGAAATGATAAAGTTAATCTGATTTGTGAACAGTATAATGACTGTTCCGTTCATCGCACACGTGACTCCTGATGGCAGCACTGACCTTGATCGGATTGTCATGGAGAAACACATGGTACATCTCGCGTGTGCACAAGATGAACTTAGACCTAACCGTGCTATAGTAATAATCAGCTAATAAAACTACACAAATGGATTGGTTAACGTTGTGATTCATTCTCCGAGCTGAGTAATTTAATGACAAACGTTTCACCACTTCCCTCAGTGGCATCTTCAGTGCACTGCTCCGTAGAGGAAAATTTCATGGAAAGTGTCGTCGGGACGTAGCGTTTGAAATCAGCCTCGTCGATCTGTGTCCCGTGACCTCTCTATGTTCGATATTTGGCCGCCCAGTTTCATGCTTTCTCAGCTGTAGGTACACGGGATCGAAGTCAATGCGGAGGTTCAGTGAATTCTCCGTAGAGAACTGTCTCGAGGAATTCCCTTCCTTTTCTTGTCTCTCCGTGTGCCAGAATTTCTGTTTTGTCCCAATTAACGTTGTGTCCTTCCTCATCGAAGTGCGCTGAGATCTGTGACGATACATAATGGTATCGACAAGCACGCTTGTGCTCTTGTATTCTCGTGGAGAGTTTTCTCTCCGTTCGACCTACATAGTTTTTGTCACAGTTCTCGCACTGTATCCTGTAGACGACCTTTTGGCGTTCGTGTGCCTCCAGTTTTTCTTTAGGTCTAGATAAGATCCTTTTCAAAGTCGTAGTTGGTATGTGAGCTATCATCAAGTTGTGCGGTTTGAGGAGTCTGGCTGTCTTCCGATACGTTTTTGATGTACGGCAAAGCAAAATGTTGCGCCGTTGTTGGTGCAGGTGCGGTAGTTGTGCTCCTTCGCACAGCTCGGAGAACGAATCAAAACGCTAACTACCAACGCGAGCTAGAGGTATTCCGAATCATGGCAATGGATTGGTTCTTCGAAACCTTTGCAACTGTTCACAAATGAGTCGAAAAGTTGATCGGAGCTATTCGAGATTTCACGGAAAAACCGGACAAAAGTCAAGAGAACCCCAAACGCACAGCAAAATGCGCATTAGTTAATGTTTGAATGAAGTTATGATTTTATCTTCCATTCAGAGATAGAAATTAGTGCAGCTGATTCCGTTGACCCACAGAAGAAAGTGAATAAGAAGCATAGAAGGGAAAAAGTGGTGAATCTACCTCCAATCCGAACAAAACAATGGCAGTAGTTCGGGGATCAGGTAGTGCAGCAAGTACACTGTCGACTAGCATGGAAAAAGCTGTTTTCTCCGCAAGGATTACAGCATGTGAAACGTCAAGTGAGCTCACGGTTTTCCCGAGGCCTTTGGGATACTGATCTGCGATAAAAGAGGAACAAAAGGGACTTACCTGTTCAGTAACAATCAGGGGAATACCCATCTCTTTGGATAACGAAATCTGAACAGGAGGTGCAACAGATGAAGTGAGATGAGAACGAACTCACCAACTGTTGCACGCGATGACAGAATTCAGAGGATCCCAGCACAGTGGGTACGAGTTTTTCCTGTACATCACACATTAAAAAGTAGGTGGAATTCGGCATTAGCAGAGGCATATTGAGAATTAAGCCAAGCAGGCAGCTGAAAGCGAAACGGAAGATGAAATGCAACGAAGATTTGGTGTATACTGAAACAAATACCGGGCGACGAAAAAGAACAACGGAGTGACGCGAATTAACACAATCGAGGTTGTGCAAAAAATATATACAGGTGCAGATATGGTTGGTGTTCGAAAAAAATTCCAGACTCGATGACTTGGACAGTGCCTGTCATCAGAGGGGGTGCGTCTTGTAAAATTCATGGTTAAACTTCACCAGAAAAAATGCAGATTCGCCAGAAGCCATACACCGGTCTGCTGTTCCGCAGTAAGGAGAGTTGTAAACGGAGCGAAGTCGGTGTCCTCGCCAGCAGTCAAGGTCGAATTGAGCAAACATATTTGAAATGGGGTAAACATCAACGCGATGCCTGAAAGGCAGATCGATTTGTGGCGCGCCGTCTCTTTTATGTGGTTGTAGAAGATAATCGTAAGGGAATATGAAAATAACGCAGGGCGACGATCATTCAGGGTAAAGAGGGGTAAAACGTCTGAAAGTCGTTAAGTCAAGTCAAGGAAGTGCTTTGTGCACCCACAACGGGGGTATATTCAGCCGTAACACATACGCTTTCAACAATACTGACTGATATAAAGGCAATTCAAAAAGTGAATTAATAACAGCGTTCAACAAAAAATTATCTTCTATAAGAGAAATGCCAATATCTCTGTCGTAGTCAAGTCAGTATAAGTTTTATGTACACAAAATGGTGCATTTTAAGCATTTACATTATCAACTGTAAACTTACTAATGGGTTCCCATCAAATATAAAGTTTACAATGGGTAGGAAATTGAGGATTCACTGACATTGATCAATCAACGACTCCAAAAAGCTGGACTAAAGCTTCGGGATTTGTATCTATCGTAAACGGGAAAGGTTTCATCAAAATTCGTTTCTATTGACGTAGAATTTGGTGTCCAAAGATAATAGATCGCGGATCGAGCGCGGTATCTCGAGTGTAGGTTCAAAGTTGAATAGAGTAAACAACCTCAGTGACTCGTGCAATACTGAGATATACACCGTAGATAATGTAAAAATGATGTTCGGCGAAAAACGCAACGGCCGAATTAAAAGCCCCGCCACATAGCATACACTCCACTGAGTGTAGAAATGTATTTCAATGTTACATAGCATGTCAGGTTACATTGTTATCAGCTAATGATTATTTTCAAAAATATCCAGTCTAGATCGTATGAATTATATGTAAAAGTACTGAATCACAACACATAGAGTATGCATGTATGCGACAAATATATTTAAAGCATCGCTGCATAAGTCATCTATCATAGAAGACGTGTACCTACCACTGTAGCGCTGCTTCATGACTGAAATGTCTCGGTAAAAGCGCTCACCATGTTCATCGCTAACAGATCACAAGTCCTCAGGGAAAAAGTCAAGGTGATTAGGTAGAAAGTGAATCTTGAGTGACATTCGAACACCAACAGCGTGGCAGTCTGCAATGACCTGCTTTATAGTGTCTTTGAAGTTCTCTGCCTTTGTTCTGCCCAACAATCCTGTACATCATCATCATCATTATACATGTCAGCTAGAGGTGGGGAAAAGCCTCCGCTATTGTGCCGCAATACATAAAGCAAATACATGCATAAATACAATACATAAAGGAAAAATAAATACGACAGTTGCATGCCAGCTAAGCTACTAGCAACGGATAGGCATCGTTCCGGTAAGCTATCAGCCAGCTACTAGGCAAAAAGAAACTTTTTTATTACGTTTTACCCTACGAAATGAGATCGTAGATGGAGGGGGGCTAAAAGTGATGAGGAGGGACAAAGAAACTCACAGCAGGAACGCCACTGAGGTCGGCTCCTTGCCATGTCAGCAAGTGTATCCAGCCAAACGTGTTCACCGTCTTTTGGACCCCAACCAGGGAGCCGTGAAGCTCCAACCGTGGCTAGCTCCGAAGTGAGGGACTTCATTCCTCTCGACTAAGTCATCGCTTGGCCACCTCTACCCCTCTTCCACCCACATCCTCGGTGAGCAAACAACGCACGTCGCAGAAGTCGATGGGCTGGCATGCGGAACACGTGGCCCAGCCATCGGAGCCTGGTGCGGGAAATAACGGTGCTGAGCGGTTCATTTCCTTTTCCTGGGCCGTAAACAAGGTGTCGAACACGCTCGTTACTCATGCGGTATTCCCACCAGATGTGAGCCAAACTGCGAAGGCACCGATGGTCGAACGTAAGTAGCTTCTTCATGTCCGCCGATCTTAGGGGTTAGGTTTCGTAAGCGTACAGTAAGGTCAACAATCCTGTACACCATGCCTTGAATGATCTCCACGCTTCTAACTCAAATGAAGTCAATTGGCATTCAAAAGCACTGTATGCCATTATCCAGCGAATATCAGGTCCAATTTGAATCCCCTGTTTGAGCTTCGTATCAATGTTCTTCGGAAACATTTGTTACAAGTGCTGAAAGGCAAAACCATCTCACTTTAGGGCTTTGAAGAAGTTCCTAATCAGACCAAGCTTGATGTGAAGCGGTGGTAGATCGATATCATCAGGTTGCACAAGAGGTGTTTGCTTTACACTCATTCCCCCGGCAGCATACTCCGTCCGCTCTGGCTACTTTTCGGTTGTGTACTGTTGCTGAGTTGTTCTACTGTCCTATAAGCACAACTAACAACAATATTTTGTGAAGCCTCGTTGATTACACAGTAGGAGTCCAATGACTTTGAAGTCAGCATAGATGTTCCAACAGTAATTGTCGTAGTTCAGTACAATGAGTATCTGTCGCATACTTTCGTAAGTCCCCTTCATATAGGTGGCATGCAACAGAGGCACAGTTGGGTACACATTTCCATTATGGAACAGTATGGCCTTAAGACTACCCTTGAACGAGTAAACGTCACTCTTCACTGATTTGCCTCAAGCCAAGCTCCTTCATCAGGACTTCCACGTTGGAACAGTAACAAACGGTTACACTCGTGTGCTAGAAACCGGACAATTTAACACCGCTTTCTGTGTACAGCAGCCATAGTGTGTGCAGCAAGTAAGTCCCACTGTCTCAGCCGGGATTCCAACAACTCGCCGTTGTTCAAAGCTGAATTTACAGAGCACGCTGTGTGGTTGGGTTGCGACTCGCAACCTCTATTGAGACCTCGGTTCACTTTGTGGCAAACTTCGGTCATTCCGATCTCGAGGACCGTATCCCAGCTCAGGCTATCTCCACCTGACGAGTCTAAAACAGGATGAAACCGCGGTCGTGGTGTGCTAGTGTTGGGAAGGGCAACACCCAAATATTTCCGTTCAGGATACGGTCCTCGAGATCGGAATGACCGAGGTTCACCTCAAAGTGAACCGAAGTCTGAATAGGGATTGCGAGTCGCAAGTCAACCACACAACTTGATCTCTAAATTCAGCTTTGAATTAGTTTCCGCTGTGCCAAACGTTTCTGGCGGATCTCAGTAGCATGATGTTCAGGGCGTCAGCCGTGAACTACTAAGCTATGAGTTCTACCCCAGCTCAGGCTATCTCCACCCGACGAGTCCAAACTCGGCGTTGTCTTTAGGCAAACCGAAACCGGGTACCAAAAGGTTCAGCTCTGATTGTTCAATAAGATGTGGGTTGACGACATCGGCTTCAAACTTCTCACATATATCAGAATCAGGTGAAGTTGACCATGAGGGGAACCACTACTCATCATCAGTGGCATGCTCACTGGAGGTACTGGAATATGTAAGGTGCAATTATGAGAAACAGGCCGAAAAGCTGATGGAAGATCGGGGTAATGAACTTTGTCCTTGTTTCGGTTGGAGATTCAAATGACACTGGTTAGGCAGAAGTAGCAGTCTGTCGTGTGATCCTTCGGCTCCTTCCCCACCATGGGGATTGCAAAGCGCATCTTGACTTTGCCGTTGAGCCACCGAGTCAGATAAAGATTGCACGATACACAAAGAATATGCGGCATCCCCTGTTTATCCTGATCTCCCGGTTTCATCCCGAAATATGCGGGATAAGCAAACCTCAATAGTGAAGACATGGGTCCGCACTGGGATTTTGCAGTAAACCGTCCACAGCGGTAACAAAAATGATTTCGGTCATTGACACAGCATCGCCTTTGAGCCATGATTAAGATACCAAGTAAAGAAACACAACTCTCAATAGATTTTGTTATCAGGTGGATACCATGACCAAGATCACTTTTTTATTTGGTTACAGGAGGCCATTGGACCAATCACAGTCGAGCATTCGGTGCACGGAACGCAACTGCTTATCTGAAATGAAATACTGATATTAAACAAAAACCAGACGTGACAGAAACATTTGGTTTGCATATTTGTAAGCAAATCACTTGGTACTACTACCAACAACCTATCTCATTTCTGTTGTAATAATGATGTTGAACAGCGTAATTGAAGAAAGACAATATCATCATAGCATAATCCGGTTTGTTAATTCTTGGCCAACTTTGTTTGGGTCTGGCAAAAGTCGCGCTGGTGAACGGAGACTGTTTCGTCCTATTGGGTCGATGGTATATTGTGGATAGAAAAGAGCCTAGGCTTAACATGTCAAGCAGGATGAAAAGGGATTTGAAAAGAAAAACGGACACAAAACAATGAACCCGCCGAGCAAAATTGTGTCCAGCTACATTACTCGCAAATGCTTTAATGCAACTTGAAATGTCATCGCCTTTGGTTTTCTCCAGATTACCAGTGTGGGTTGATACGGTTTTGTTATCTGAATGTACGAGTGTCATTCAATAAATAAGGTGAATTTTTCGGTGTAAGGACTTCTAACACAGATAGAAGCTTACTTTTTGTTTAGCTTTGTTGGTTTGCTTCTTTTTCACATGGCTGTAATTTCTTTTGCAGATTGAAAAATACTTTGAGAGTTTTAGCGATTAACAAAGATGGCCGACCAAGAAGCATGCTCCAGGATTGAACAGCGGTCAGTTATCAAGCTTTTGGTTGCTGAAGAGTGCAAACCAGTTTAAATTCATAGGAGAATGTTAACTGTATATGGTGCCATATGTTTCAGCCGAAAAAATGTCTGCAAGTGGGCTAAATTGTTTAAAGAGGGACGGAGCAGTGTTGAGGCTAAAGACAGGCCTGGGAGGCCTACAGAACTGAGGTCTCTTGAGGTGATCGAATCAGTCAATGACCTCATCCAGTGGGAGAGAAGGGTGACAGTGGATAACATTGCAAGGACTTTGAGCTTATCTGTTGGAGTGGCAGACAAAATTGTCCATGTCATCCACTGTCACCTTTCCGTCCCACTGAATGAGGTCATTGACTGATTCGATCACCTCAGGAGACCTCACAGGCCTGTCTTCATCCTCAACACTGTTCCGTCCCTCCTTAAACAATTTTGCCCACTTGTAGACATTTTTTCGGCTGAAACATGTGGCACCATATACAGTTGACATTCTCCTATGAATTTAAACTGGTTTGCACTCTTCAGCAACCAAAAGCTTGATAACTGACTGCTGTTCAATCCTGGAGCATGCTTTTTGGTCCGCCATCTTTGTTAATCGCTACAACTCTTAAAGCTTTTTTCAATCTGCAAAACAAATTACATCCATGTGAAAAAGAAAAACAACAAAACTAAACAAAAAGTAAGCTTCTATCTGTATTAGAAGTCCTTATACCGAACAATTCACCTTATTTATTGAATGACCGTCGTACTTATGGTTCATGTCTGTTATAAGTGATGAATCGCGACTGGCGCATTGTCGACACGATGCATGAACACAGCTAATGTTGGGTCTGAGAGAACAGATTTCGGAAGTCAATGCCATATGCGATAAACACGTATTGAGAAGAAATTCCGTCTACACTCTATCCAGCTGTATCGCTAAATCAGTTGGAGACGGTGGCTAGTCAGGAAATTCTTATAGCTGAGTTTTAGCAGCTGATAGTGCGAGTAATTAGGGTTGCTTAAAATGTGGTAAACCACGGTAAGATCACAGCCGATAGCGCTCACTGTAACCTCCCAAAAGACTCAGACGCTGTCCGTAAGGTAAGTGGTACAGCCCATTGACGTTTTAGTGACTCGAGATTCGGGAATTTTCAAGACAGTGAGATTCCGCTTCATCCATGACCGCTATGCTTGAATCGCATATTCGACGTAAGGTCGTGTGATGGACCAGTGACTAAAAGGCAGCTATGGGATCGCAAAAATTTTAATGCCAGGGCAGATTACTCCGACAAGCCAAGGTGTTCCTGAATCAATACACCGAGAGCCTTTTCCCAAGCACAGTGTTGGAGATCCTGGTCGTCTAAGCTTAGAGGTGAGAAACAGTTAGTGTCGTAGACGGAGTACTCGACATTTACTCACGTTGAGCTGAAGACGATTGTGGACTAACCATGTGTAAATCTTGTCGAGGTGGTTTTTAAGCCGTGTGTGGTCGTTGGAAGCTTTCATCAACCTTCAAATGTGGATGTCGCCGACGTAAATCAAACAGTGTGAAGTGATTAAGCGCATTAGATTGTTAATGAAAACCAAAAAGAGACGGAGTCCCAGTACCGAACCTTGCAGCACACCGCATTCCACTTGTATAGCATCTGATAATGTTTCACGTACTTTCCCTTCGACGCTTTTGCAAGGGAAAGTTGCTGATACAGACAGGGAAGAGATTACCAATGCCGCACTCATGAAGCTTGGCAAGTAGGATTCAATGCTTCAACCGACTGATTGTCTTAGAGAAGTAGGGCTAGACAACCACAATCGCCTACATCAACATTCACTGTTCCTTGCTAACAGTAAATTGGCACTGCATGGTCGGTTCCGGCGAAAGCCTCAAGTATTACAAACTTGCCTCGTAAGCCGACGGCGCGGATCCGAGCCTGCGTAGGGATCGGGCGATCCTCGTAGTATCCTTAGCCTGCGTGCGACTGGTGGTGGTTGTGTGGCAGCGAAGCGCCAGTAACGCGTACCTACGTATTGCTGATGATTTTGCCTTATGTTGTTCTTGCGCGATGTAGTCCAGTTTGTCAAGGTAAGACATGATCGCGTCCGCAGTGATAGCCTAAATGACTCTTGAAAGAACTGGAAGAGGAGTCACTGGACGGTATTAATCTGGGTCGGAACGACTGTTTCTTTTGTAAACTACAGTTGTTGTCATATGTTATCATGCTGTAGGAACATACCCCGAACAACGCAGTGCTGGAAGAATTATGCCAAAGGTTCGGCATAATTGTTTAGGTGATATAGAAAGCGCTTTCGGACGAAGATCATCGCTTCCGGGAGATCTGCGTCTACCATAAAGTCGATATGAATAAATCTTGATAGTGGCACAACACATTCTAATGGGCTAGGATACTCAAGAACATAGTAGAAAGTTGGCGCGTATTGCCACTGCAGTGCATTTGCTGATTCTTTGGCGGTACATGTTGGTCCATCCGCTGTCATAAGAGGGGGAAATCCCATGTTCCAGATTGCGAACGCTATTCACATATTTTTTGTTCAGTAAGTTGTGATCAGAAACAAATCGTGCTCTTAAAGCCTGTCCATGCAAACTAGTTGAATAAATCGTTTCGATGGACAGCGTATATCCTCCAGCTATTCGAGAGCGGGTCGGTGTTGTGAGTATACCATACGGCGTTCCCAGTCGCCATTCATCTCCGTATCCTACTCCGTACAAAAGAGAACAAGTTGCTGGAACGGATAGCCTAAGTTTCCGATGCATCAGCAACCAGGGTGTTAAACTTATTGACGAGACTTTCCTAGGCAATATCTAGTGTCAGCTCGGCGAAGAAATTCCAGTTAGCCGTTCCAACTAACCTAGCTGTGTCGTAACGTATTATAGTACCTGTAGTTGGAGAATTCTGCATGGCGAGTGTAAATGAAGTGCAAGGCCGCATGATCACTGTGGCCTAGGGGAATATCGATGATCACCCAAACAATTTCCAGTTCTTCGTTGGTGACTACTATGAAGTACATGGTCCAGCTAACGCATACAATGTCGGAGAACGTTTCAAAGATAGGATTGTTGACTCCAAACAATGGGCTACGGATTTCCGTTCTGCTTACATGATGTAGGCATCACACACGAGCAACTTCTCAGATGCGACATACGCACAAGTATGTTGGATCAGACAAAAGCGAAGGCGTGGTGCGAATTTCGTCTATGGAGCTGATGGTCACCGAACAAAGGTAGATATTAAGCGAATACTGAATTATAGAGCAAATAGAAATGAATTTTGTACAACTCTTTCGAAATCTGGTGGAAAACGTTATAAAAGTTGTCAGCAGTGAATTTCGTTATCATTCTCAGGTAACATTTAAAATAAATAACTCCCGATATGTTAGGACTCACAAATGTGATATGCCATCGTAAGCGTGTAATCGCTCTATGAATCGAATAGTGGTAAAATATAAATCTAACACCGTTTTGAACTGCTGCACAGATGTTGCCTCCATCACATGATCAGGTAAACTGTTCCAAATATTTACCACTCTCCGTTCGAAGCACAGTGGGTGGGGAACACATTTCACATCCGACAAGACAAGTTTGTATCTGTGTCCGCGTGTGCTGCATGGCCCTCGTAAATGCAGCATTGGCTTTAGCATTGGGAAGTCATGAAGATGTAGAATACGGTAGGTCATAATGAGGTAGACTCGCACCCGATGGTAGGACAAGGTGTAGAGTCGTAGTTTCTCGCACCGGTCTTCATACCCCAAGTCACGTAAACTCGGGATGAGCCTGGGAGCAAGGTGTTGGACCCGTTGGACCTTTCGTCCCTCGCCTCGGGTAATCGGAAAGCAGACAGGCGAACCGTACTCTAGCATTGATCTAATGATAGAAGAGAACAGGCGAGTGGCAACCTCTTCAAACCATGTTCCGAAGCAACGTATGAGCGCCCAAAGCATGCGTAGTCGGTTACGAAATAGCCTGTTCGTTCTGTCCATGGAGTTCAAATCGTAGCGCGAGAGTACACCTAGGTCCCTCACGGAGGGTGTGGGATATATCGGTTGGCCGTCAAGGATGTAGGTTCGGCCGTCAGCACCCTTCCCCAAGCTCATAAATACAGACTTGGCTGGGTTGACCGGAAGATGAACTTCTGCAGACGATTTGGATAGGCGGTTGAGGTTTTGCCGAAGTAGGCCACAGTCATCAGGAGCGAAAATTTCTCTCCAAATCTTCATGTCGTCCGCAAACAACGCACACGGCGACCGGAGAAGCTGAGGTACATCGTTGATGTGCATCAGGAACAGAGTGGGCCCCAGCACAGTGCCTTGAGGCACGCCACTAGTAGAGGGGGATGATTCACTTTGATGGTCGTCCACCTGTACCCTCCACCTTCGTCCAACAAGAAAGTCGCGGATGCACTGGTGCAGTGAGCCACCGACACCACACATCCTGAGTTTGTGAAGGAGAACCTCATGGCTGAAATTGTCGAACACCTTACTGAAATCGATGAATATCACGTCGACGGACTTCCCTTTGCTTATTGCCTTCAACCACTCATGCCTCGTCACAAGCAGGTTCGTAATCCATGAGCGACCTTGCATAAAACCGTGCTGTGTAGGCATCAAGATCTCGTTTGACTGCAGCAACTGCGGCAATCTCTTCTTCACGATTTTCTCGGCAACCTTTGCCAAAATAGGTGTCAGACAAATTGACCTGAAGTTGTCTATTTTGCTACGGTCGCTGCCTTTCGGAATAGGCTTCACCACCGAATATTTCCAGTCAGCCGGTAACGAAGCTTCGAACCGACGCACCATTATCGCGCAACTGCTAGCGTTTGAGTGTGGGTGAACTCACCAACATGTTCGGACCAGTAACCCGTTGATTGCAAACCAGACACCGGAGTTATTCTGTCACCACTGGTCGGACTTAAGTGTCAGCAGTATTTCGGGACTACGCGCAAACGCATCGCAGCCACAACATTACCGGTGACTGTATGTGAGCTGGGATACGTTGAGTTCACCGGCACCTAAGCAGGCTGAGACCATTGGCCCGTGCGCCGCAAACCAAACGTCTAAATCACCAGGCAAAAAACAGGCTGCAACGTGTAGAACCACGCCAGTTGGCGTACCCCAACAACCACGCAGCAGACATCGTAGCTCAATAGTCATGAATTCGATTATCATGACGCGAAAAGAGGACCACATGTCAAACATTACTAGTGTGTCTTCCTTCATCAGATCGGCAGTCGAGCTGTTCAGGCAGCTGATCGCCGGTTCGAATCTGCGTACGTGCGCTCTGTCTCGCACCATCATTAGCCCGTACGAGACTAGTGGTGACTACGTGGCAGCTAAGCGTTGGTACGGCGTGGTGGTGATGTCATTCTTCGATCGAGCACCCAATGCGCACATGGCTTCTTGAAGTCGCCCTCACCACGTTGAACGAGGTGAGTTATCGGTCGAGTATTAAATGGCTAAACATTGAGACAGATAGAAATAGATTGTGGGACGATTCTAGACCATTCTACGGAAATATGTGAGCCGGCTTAAAATGGTTAAACCGGCTGGTGACGGATTGGCTAATGCAACTAGTTTATACTTCGTACGCTGCCGATTGGGGCCTGCGTAGATGTGGGCGATCTGCATGCAGTCATCGGTGTGTGTAGCAGAAAAGCGTCGACATGCGAGGTGCTAGTGCTATTGACAGCGTCCATTCTTCGCCATTCTCTCACTAAACGAGCCGGCTGTAAATATTGTAGGAGCAATGTGAACAAATGAATCCAAGTAAAGAGCCGGATGGCCTATTGGAAACGAACCAGACGGAATCGATCAATAGACGCAGCACGCGTCCGCTGACTGGCTGATGTTCGTGTGCACTACGGGGAATTCCACGTAGTTTGCGTAACTACGTCAAAGGAGGAAGCGTACTGGTGCAAGAACGTAAATGTTTATGGAAAAGTGCAAACAGAGCAGCACACTTATGGTCAAAAAAACACGAAGTTAGCTAATGAAAAGTGAGGCCGAAGATTATCTCGAAGAACACTTCATCTCTGTGGACGGACATTCCTGGGTAAATCTCATCTACTTACTGGGGAGAAGCAAATCCCTACCGGTGATGAACAGTTCACACTTTTATCTCAAGGAGTCGAACTGCAACAATCAACGTATCTTTTATAAACATGACAATCCACAAATACATGCAAAACAAAGTCTATTTTATTGTGAACGAAGTGTCCCGACTCATGCAAATTCATCGGAGAAGACATCAAACTGAAGAGGAGATAAAAGAAGAGAACAAGCTGAAAACCGCTTGCTTACAAAGTAACAAGGGAAAGAAGAAACAGGTTAAAAGGAAGCCAGTAGATTAAGAGAACAGTTATAGCACAGCCAAGACACACGAGCGTCACAGACCACGAATTCTCGCGATCGCATTTACAATCGACGGCGGTCGACTTGCACTGACACTGGCAAATCGATCGGCTGGACAGCTAATCAGTTCGCGGAGAGCTTGCAAGTGACCTGGGAAACTGAGGCCTAAGTCGTCCAGCAGGTGTTGTAAATAGCCTGACAAAGAAGAAAGGATAGAAACAACGGAAGAAGGTGGTTAGAACAATGCGGAGTTAAGAACAAGTATGGTTTACCGACGAAGGGTGAGTAATGCAACAGGCTAAATAATGAAACTGTTGCGAGCCCATCAAAAATCCCCGCAAAAACGCGTCAGAAACCCCGGCAGAATGGCTGTGAGACGCGGGGTCCAATTCCTCCCCATAACGTAGCAGTGATCAGCTACTCCGAGACGCGGCCCAACTGCGCATCTTTTACAAACTACCACCTCGTCGTGGTAAAAATTTTCCCTAACATAATAACCCATAGCATTGGCTGTGATGCGCCCATTGTTGGTCGTAAAAGGGCCTTCAGAGGACCGCCTTCCTTTCCTCTTCGCCTTACTTGGGTCGGTCGGGTCACGTGATTTTGTGTGTGCCGTTAGCAGGCCAGCGTTCGCGTCTAAGTCATTAGCGCGCGCCTATCGTAACCCCCTCTCGTGTGCGTCCGTTCCGAGGGCTCAGTGTCTACCCGAACACGTGCGGCTAGGATCGTTCTCAAGCTAGCTCAATTTCCGTCTCACCGGCTAAGCTAACGTCATCAGGTTAGCGCAACTCCGTTCGATTGACCAGCGTTACAAGCCCTCATCGTGGTTGAGCTTCAACCGTGCCAGCGACAATCTTATCATGCATTTAAGCAATCATAACAGAGGCGGTGTTCCCTCAATTATACCAGAAACCTGTTGGGTCTAAAATTTTTAGCGCGGTTCGGTTTGAAACGGATCCTGTTGTACGCGTACTCGCGATCCGATGAGAAAACAAGAGACAAAGGGTGACAAAATAGCGGCTCTCAAACCAAAATGTAAATAGAATGAAACCCCAATTGTGTTCATGGGTGCAATGTGGTGTCGTCACTGACGCCTTGGCCCCACGACCGCAAGAAGAAGTCCAAAGACGAGCCGGAAAGAGACTGGTATACAGGAAAACACATGTGCTTATATAGTCTTGAAGGCAAAAGGAAGGGAAGCTAGTAAATTACACTTGAGCCAACCAACAGAAGGAAAACATCAAACGCAAAGGGCGAATAAGTAGCCGTGTGATCAAGAGCGAATCGCATGTGACCTTAAAAGAACACCATGGGACCCCAAGCGTAAAGCGAACATCCATTTACAGCGACGGGCACGGGCCAATCAGAATTACGAAATGAAGCATTTAAACAAATGTAGCGAACCAAACCAGAGTAAGAAGTGCAGACCCGAAAATTAAAAATGAGTACACTGATTGTGTGACAACTAATTATTCCTTTAACATAATCAAGTAGAAAAGTGATGCGGAGAAAAAGCAATGGAATGTGTTCTTGCAAATGGCACTGCTGAAGATGACACGGAAATGAGCGTCCATTAACAATGAGGTGCGTGTACCAATCGGGCTAACACAGTGGAGCGTTAAAACAACAGTGAAGAAGTAGAAAATAGGAAGAATAAGGAATGGATATTAGGCTCGTTCACAAAAGAATGAATGTCAAATAGTTATTATTCTAACATGTAGCTGAAAAGTGTCGGGTTCAAGAGAAGCTGGAATAGTTGAAAAAATAGTAATGCAACGCTGCAAGTAAGCAGAATTGTCGCGCGACATACATGAATTATCTGGAAATTACAAGTGAACAGTAATGGTCCAAGTCATTTTGTTGTAGAATTACTTCTTTACAGCGAAGAGTTTTTGTTACATACCGGGCGCCAGATGCACACCCCACTATAATGAAAATACATAAGCCCTCTATTTTCAATGCTTTTACTTCTGATCTACTTCTTGAACCGTGCTTACCTACCTACGTGGCCTGATACTGGACCTTACAGCTAAGACAGTCCTGTAAAATCGAGAATGAATTATTATTATTGTTAACCCTGTGTCGCATGGAGCATGTGTAGTCAAAAGCGAAAGCTTGCTGATTTCCCCCCAAATAACTCCTCTGATTTGGAGTTTTATAGATGACTTTGCGGTCAAACAGAACGACAGACAATCGAAAGAAATCGTATATATCTGTTCTATCAAGAGAACTTAGAAGGCTAGTTGGCGGACAATTTGCTGGTATGCTGCCTACAGGCAACAGTATGCAGTAGCGGGTTAATTGCATCCGACTACCCTCGAAGGTTCATCGAGAATCATAGACAAACCAGATGATTGGAAGATATCAGGCATCTGATCTTCGTCATACCAAGCACATTTTGTGCTGCTGTAGTGATTCACGGAAGCCACTAGCTGCCGCTACGTCCACTAAAGGAAATTCAGCCTGTCGGAGCCAATTCCCGTTGTGTGTACAAATTCACATGCAACAGCAGAGCTGTGCACAAAGAATCGATAATATCCTGAGTACCCGAATGTAGAACCACGTGCCAGTGTGGGCCTAATGCGAGACTCCGCTGGAAGCATGCCTAATGCTGGCTACGCGTTCGCGCAGATCGCCAACTGTTTCCCATCGATAGACATTAATTGGTCTCAGGTCACCAGGTTGAGGTCAACACGACGTTTAAAGTTCTGCTGCAGTGTATCAATTTCCGGCTCCTTCCTTTCGCCGAGGCTGTTGCAATAAACCGGAGCTTTGCGTTCAAAGCAATTATCGGTAAGCCGCAGGTTGGCTTAGCAGTAGAGTTAAGACATCCGTTTTTCCTCTACTTCGATTGTATGTATGTTTGTAAGCACAAGTGGTTGTATGTAGTTTCCGGTTATCGTTTTCGGCACTGAAGAGACGATGCGAAATGCACAGACTTGCCCAACTTCGTTTTCTTACAGTACTTTTCAAATTATTGCGAAGAATCAATTGTTTTAATTTTGAGGATGGTCACACATTCTTATCAGTAATTCGTTTTAACGTGACTGGAGGGTCATTTTGAAGTACATGTGAGATTCCATTGTGAAGCGCAATTTCATTGTAGACCGTGATTCGTAATAAAGTGAACGTTGGTCAATTCCATCACTAGGACCATAGGTAATGAAGCAAAAGTGAATTGATTGTTTTTGTTGTGGTATTCATCCCAGTAGTTCACAAGCTACATAGCACAGCCTAGTTAGGAAAAGTACCGGACGCGTTTTGCCCTTACTGGGGCTCGTCAGTGGCGCGCATTCCCTCGGTCCTCTAAGGAGGATCGAACCCATGATAGCTAGTGGCAGATGCGAAGTAGCCAGCAGCTTAAGCCATTGAGCCATGGAGGACGTTGGCTGGACTACATAATTTGCAAACTAACTGGGATATAACACCACCTACCTTTTCACTGTCACTGACAGTGGTTAGCCTGCGAGGTGATGACTTCCTCTCGCTAGACGCTATATCCATAGCATTTTAAAACTAGGAGAGGCTATTTGTTTTATATTACTCGTAAGTAGCAGGATTTTGGCTGTAATTTTATTGAGGCTGGATGAAAACCTTATAAAATTACAATTAAAATCCTGCTACTTATGAGTAATATAGAATATATTGGTGCCAACTAAATAACCAACCAACTGATCTTATTCGACCTCAACAGGCAGATAGCAGGCCCCAAACCGGAAACACTGGGGTGTAGGTTAGCTGCAACCTTTACTTCTAAGCAATTTGTGTTGTGATGCCTGTCGGTGAAATACCTCCTATATGCCACAAAACGGATGCAGTTAAATTTGACCCTCCGTAATAGTTTGCAGCCTAGACTGCTTTAGCCACGACTCAGTTTTATCTCAAAGATCGGCATCATAGGCCAACTTCTAGATCTATATAGTGAATTAGTTGGACCCAACAGATTGTACAAATAAAGTGTGCCTTGCCCATTTGCTGAAAACAATCGGCGACAAAGACCCGCCAATTTCGCCAAAATCCAAACAAATCAGACCTTGTATTTTGAAAATATAATTTCACATGAATCCACATGACCCAGATGTCTTTAACACATTTTATGCTCACGATATTTCTCAATTTGAACACTAATATCACTGGGATGTCTAAAGAAGTGATAAATAAATGTGAAAAAACATTAGTTACAGACAGTCATAGTGCATTCGAAAAAGAACTGTACGGCCGTTTCACTTCTTCAGGAACTATCGGCGGTAATGCACAAGTCGCCAGCCCTCCGTAGGGTTAGGACTTGGGACGAATTCCGAAAAAAGTGTAACTGTCTATTGTTTTTCTTGATGTGTAGCAGCCGTGACGACGCTACTTCGAATATTTCATTCAAACTCCTCATGCCCCCTATTATTACGAGGATCTGCTGGATTCCTCGTTCAAAGAATGCAATCAAAACCTTACAAAATCGTGGCGTATTTTCTTCATTTTCGGGTAACGGCTTGTCATCAAATCTCGTTGTGTCATTCTCAATCTGACAACGTATTCGACTGGTCTCAAGAATGAAGAGAATATTATTTTCTTAGCTAACCCTAGTAGCTAATTTCGGAAAATATAGCCAACAACAGGGATTCGAAGAGGAGGCGCGCGAGTGGAGGAGGATCCCCCCTTAGGCATGAAGCGCCGTGAACGGCGTATTCAGTCATTTGGTCTTTCCATCTGACTAATCAGCGGTTAGTAAACGATAACTGGGTTTCGCAAATTATGAGTTCATACAGTGAACAGGAAAGCACGTAATTGGACAGTCGGCTACCGTGGTCAGAACTAAAGATGCAAGTGAAGGACGCGCAAACAAGATTGGAGATCCAAGAGAGCACCCCGGGAACAGCTTAAACCAATGTACTTGACAGCATATGGCCTAGTCGGACTGGTGGATCACGTGAGCCACGGAACATGGACTGATGAAATGAATGCGACTTATGCAAATCGGAGGGGATCGATTGCTACTGTCTGACACGAACATCGTCGACTTCGAAATTGCCGCTAAGCAGCAGACATCCTAACTGAGGAGGGGGGAAAGAGAAGCGTCCACATTCCCGTGATTATTAAGTGCACAATGACAAAAACCAATGGAGTCCCAGGGAAGACAGAGGGATATACAAGCCGAAGTAGTGAGAAGATAGTTTTGAGCCCCTGCCTGCCAACTCTGGAGTCCAGCCGGCGGGGTATATATGGGTTGAGTGCAGCATCGACAGAGCATATAAAAAGAGTAGAACCCAGAATCACTGGGAAATCGAAGAATGTAACTACTATCAGCAGACTTCGAGACCCGCCGTTGATGGCATGGTGGGAGGGAGAGTACGTGTTTCCTGATGACCGACCACGATGGGTAAATTCAGGAAGAAAGCATAGCTCTGAAAGATGTACCATCCTGGCTGTTAGCGTGTGCAACAAAACTGAAGCGAACGACAGCTGTGAACGAAATGAAGCATAAGAGACAACTCACCGAGATCAACCTCCAACTGTTTTGCTCCATGTGATGTAAGGAGTTCGTGGCGTCGCAGTTCGCTCTCATCCTCAGTGTCGTCACCGCGTTGGCCCCGACTCAAGCGACTTTCCGTGCGAGCTACCGCCGCGTCCCCAATGCGCAGCATGTTTGTTGCGAGCAAATCACATGCAGTGCCGGATACGAAGCTTTCAAACCAACGAAACACAGGAAGTCCACCGTCGATCTCAGTGCATCTGCGTGAATCGTGGGTCAGGCTGACCAATCGACGTCGTAAGTTGGAAGTGTGAGCTTCCGCCTCACTGTGACCGGTAGATGCAACCCTAGCAGGTATGCTCGCCGCTTCGAGGTTACCCAAATGTAGACATTCAGTCAAGGCCTGACTAGGAGTGAAGTCAGAAGAATCTCTTGGTGCAGAAAGCTCCGGATCGTTGCCATTGCACATATACGGCTCCAAGTGGTCAAATAGAACGAGTAAGTATTGACCGACCTGTCAGATGGAGGATAGGGAAACCGGTTGAAGTGTGTGTGTGAATCGGACGAGAGATAGATGCGAAACTAAAATACCCAGGGGGTGGGGATGAGATGACTGATGAAACGGACCAAACGTTCAAGCAGAAGAGCGTGCAGATCACACACACACACACACACAACACACACACACAAGCATTCTGGCGATGGCAAGCACATGCGGAATCAGCTGAAAAGGGGACCAAAAATACAGAAGTGTTTTTGGCAAAGTTTGCTGACGGAAGGCAGGTCATCAGGTGGATGGAAAACCCAGGTTTAAAAAAACCACCAGGAAAGTACGCACCAGTCTTAGTAGCTGCGTGCACAGCCAATATGTCTCCTGCGCGAACGGGAGTGTGAAGATTCTACTTAGGTAGCAACAATCGTTGCTACGGTGGCCGATGTAAACTACCCAAATGTTGCCGAGGAAACATTGAACAGCAAATTCGGAAAAGTGAGTAGGAACCTCGGAAATGTACGTTGGAATCAACCAACCAGCCGGTGACATACAACCTGGATTTAGATGAAGCGCAGATCGTCCAATCAAAATTATTGCTACTGCAAGCTACTACAGCCGGCTGGTCTGCATGCCTGGATTGCAATCAGAAGGTCACCGGTAGGAATCCGCGGAGGGGCGGGCGTCCTCGTGGTATACTCAGCCCACGCACGACTGGTGATGTTCGCGTAGGAGCGAAGCGTCGTAACAGCATACAGCTGGGGATTGAGTACCTACCGCTACTACTGTTACTAGGCACTAAAGATGTCACCACGATAGGTGGCAAACGACTCCAATGGAACCGCTCAGCTCAGCATACACACCAACATCTCACCGGTTCAGTCCAGTATGACAAGCATGACCCATGCAACGAGGTATGGTGGATGGTGACTCGCCGAATAACATCAGCGTGGTGCAAGCTGGATAGTTCTGATTTACCCCATTCCAACAAATAGTTCGGTGGCAGTGTTCCAGGGTGTAGTAGGTTTTCGCATGGCAGGCGTTCTCTCTATAAATAACCATGAAACATCTGTTAAACAACCCTACAAAGTTGCAGATAGGACTCGCCACGATTTAAAGTCGATGCCCTTCGTTTATCCGGATCAGCATATCCATTCCACGGACGTCAGTCAAACAACTCGAAGCTTCTTTTTTGATAGCTCCTCACCCTGGAGAAACGACCGAATACAGTTAAAATTAAATGGGCACGTTAACAAATCCGAGTAAATGGTTGGCGGTATCAGGTTCCGGATTCGCCAATTAATGCGGCCTCCAAAGGACAGGCACAGGAAGCCTGGGCCTACAGAAGGACCATGGGTGGCTTGCGCTGCACCACCCACAGTTCCATGCACCCACCCCATATCAGGTGCAAACCAGAAGGAATAAGACCGGAATGCATGTAGATAGGAGCCACGTTACATCAACAAAGCAGCATTCCTGTCTATCCATGCGGAGTATCATGCGTAACAGACGTACACAAGGCGTTGGCTGGGCCGTAGCCCGTCCCACACTGGATGGAACCACAATTCGAGTCTAGCAAGGTCACGAGGACCATGCACCCAGTCCCACGGGAGCAATGATTCAGTCTGCTGGAGTCAGCAATCTAGGTGGAGGGTGTTAACAGTTAGGCACTTGTCATCATTCACATCATGCATAGCCACACCGGGGATCTCAAGCAACCAAGGTATAAATTGAAAGAAAATAAGCACATGAAATTGACATCGAATAAGTAGAAAATAACAGAACTGAGCAAATCATTCTACCATACATAAATGGTGTCTCTGAGATGGCGGCGAGACTGCTACTACCTTCCGGAATCAGAGTTGCTCACAAGCCGAAGGAAACCATCCGAGACAAACTCTTCAATGGTAAGGACCGGCTTGGCAAAGAAGAAACAACTGGTGTGATTTACAAAATCCACTGCAAAAATTGCAACAAATATTATGTGGGCCAGACAGGAAGAAAGCTCGGCACTAGGCTACATGAGCATAGCCTAGCCATCCGCCGACATGACCAGAACTCCCTGATGTCGGTACATATGGACGCCGAGAATCATCCGTTTGATTTAGAGAATGTCAGCACAATAGGCAGGGCAAAAACTCGAAAAGCACGCGAGTTCATCGAGGCTTGGTACTCGGGAAAGAACTCAATCAACCGATACTTAGATCTTGATACTGCCTATGAAACACTGAGGGTTAAAACAATACTCCGCCTCAGATCAAAGAGACAAAGGAACATCATTGAGGCGGACTCTAGCTAATAGTACGCAAGAGTTGACTACACGGTCAGCTTACGTGGACCAATAGACTCCTGACGTTCGAATCAAGTGATCAACAATCACTTGGATCTGCAAGTAGTTCGCATAAATCGCACTGATGATGTCGTTTAGCCTGACGATGAAACGTCTGCAACCATATCAACCAGCTCGGAGAACACTCGCATACCCTCAAATCATAAATACGTATATCCGTTGCGTTAATGGTAAACTTGCGACTAGTTGGTGCATTTTCCGGTCATTCGTTGTCCTTTTACCACGATCATGCCTAAGCATACGTGCCTCATGCTGCCGACCGCCTCTCCACGTGGTCTGCAGAGGTCAACCTTCCGATCAACCCGGTCAAGTCGCAATTCATGAGGCTGGGTAAGTGTGAGTGCAGTCGAACGTACACGGTGGCTGGTCAACCGTTGCATCCCGCGCTTTTCGTGTGCGACCTCGGTGTACTCTCACCTTACGACCTAAAGTCCATGGACAACACGAATAGGATTTACCAAAACAGCTTACGTATGCTTTGGGCGCTTAGGCACAGCTTCAGCACTTAGTCCGAAGAGATTGACACTCGCCTCGTCGTTTCAATAATACGATCAATGCTAGAGTGTGGCTCTCTCGCGTATTGTCCTATCGCCCGGGGTGAGGTAGAAAAGATTGAGCGAGTGCAGCATGTAGCCACCATGCTGATTCTCAACTTACGAGGTGTGCCGTACGAAGACCGGTGTAACAAACTAGGGCAGTACACCCTAGCTTATCGTCGACTGAGGGTTGACCTCATCATGACTCACTGGATATTACATCTGGGTGATTACCCTAGGTTGAGATCACTGCTTCATCTGCGCACACCAAGCAGCAAACGAGGACAACGGTACAAACTTGTCGTACCGGATTTGAAGCGGGTCGCTCACCAACTCTGCTCCGAACGCAGAATGGTGAATGTATGGAACAACCTGCCGCAGCAAGTAGTTGAGGCAAAGTCAGTGTCGGAATTTAAGAAGTTCCTTGACAAACACATTGCGGACGCAAAATATATTGAGCGGAACACAACATAACGCGTACTTGTCCATGAGTGACAATTGATGCAGCTACACAGAGCAAGCTCTAATCATTGCTTCTAACCAGTAATCAGTTAGTTAGTTGTCCTGATAAAATTAGCCAAAATAATAACAATAACGGAGTAGAAAGAATGAATGATGTAAGACGGTAGACGGAATTGTCAGTTGGGGTAGGCTAAACATTTGTGATCCACACACATTCGCAGTGCCAGCATGAAAAATACAACAATGATGAGGCGGAGGTAGAAGCTAGGAGGGATTTAGGGAAAAATTAAGTGAGCAAAACTAATGACGATAGAATGTAGGAGGACCACGGAGTCCACAGCTGACCACATCGAACAAGGTCTCAAACAACTGTCACATCTCGAGATGCATGCCTTTTTTACGCCACAACATCGAATCGGCTTAGCCCAAGTAGACGCAGGGATAGCATATAGGGCACAAAGAGGTAAGTGATCAACGGCCATGCAGAGCGCCAGATCTGACAAACGTAAGCGGTGAAGCACCAAAGGGTTTCGTGTCAAACACCAATTGGCAGACTTCAGTAGTTGTCACGAGGTGCGCCCATCAGATATGAAGAGTACTCCGTAAGCATCGGTGATCAGACATGGGGGATTTCCACATGCCTCTGCCACAATGTACGTTAGACCCTTGACCCATATATTGAGCCACTGATAAGCGTTTGGCATCGTTTCGTTCCGCTACATAACAGCAATTGGTTGGTGACGACACGTTTGCAAAAAAACTGCCGAGCTCAGCGTACACTCCAGCCAGCACCACCACTACCGCACGAGCTTCGTTGATACGCGGAGTAAGCTAACTAAGTGATGTGGCCAAACGAAATCCGTCACCGAAGAGAAACAAATTCACGACTGGACCGCTATGAATTAGAAGGGCATAATGGCAAGAGCTGTCATCGCGTCTTGATTCGTGAAGTTTATAAAAAAACGCTCATAGAAAGGATAGAGTAAGCTTGGGCTGACTCGCTACGGACAGTCTGCGTAAACGGTTTTTCATACGAGGTGTGACAAAAAGTTCCAGGACTGGTGTCACTAAATAGTGACTTCGAAGCCAACTTCACACTATGAGTTTGCCGCCTCAAAGTACTCACCCCCTGGAGTCGAATGCATTATCCCATCCTCCTCTACCACGCTTGCATGAACTCCTGGAAGGATTCTTGCGACGTCCTCCGCAGCTCCGTCGTCGCGGCCATTTAGATGCCGTTTATGTCTTCAAAACCGCCCATCTTGATTGCTCCCTTAAGCTTGGGAAAGAAGAAAAATCACACGGGGCCAGATCGAGTGGGTAAAGAGGTTGATTCGGCTACGGACTGTCGGGTGCACAGAAGAATAAACGACAGTCTTCAGCGGAAAAGCACGAGGCCACCAAGGCCGAAGGAAGCACAAGGGTGGAAGTCCAAAGTCATATAAATCACATTCTTCGACGTGAGGGAAATCGTGCACTGCGAATTCCTCCCACAAAGCTGGACGATTAACCATGTCTATAAAGAGATACTACAGCGTTTACTTCGTTCAGTGCATAAGAATCGAGAGTTGTGTCAGGACAACTCGTGGCTGCTTCACAATAATAACTTGTCTGCTCACAATGCCCTGAGCAACCGACAGTTCCTGTCGGAGGAGAGTATCGCCGTGCTGGAATAACTTTCCCAGTCACTCTACCTGGCTCCGTGTGAGTTCTCGCTCAAGGGGGTCATTAAGGGAGCCGTTTTGAAGACATGAAGGACAACGGAAAGGCCATGGGGACGGAGCTACGGAGGATCCAAGAGGAATCCTCACAGAGGTGCGTTAGACTCCAGGGAGCTTATTTTGAAGAGAAAAAAACGGTGTGAAGTTTGGGTTTGAAATAAATGAAACATTTCTGGCACATCATGTAGTTCCACATCTGTGTGTTCACGCGTGTCTCAGTCAGAGATCAGTTGGACGCAACCAACACCACGTGCCAGACAGTTAGGAAAGCAGCAAAAGACGAGGATAAAGTACTCCAAGTGTCAAATGAGAGCAGATCTCATTTAAATGAGCTGGAACACGGCAAACGAAGCAAATGAGAGCAACCAGGTATGAAAGAAAGGTGAGTATCGTGATGTATGGAACACAAGCAAAGTTATCCGGTGTTACTACTTCACAAATGCGAATTGGCAAGTCCGAATCATCACCTGGAGCTCGGGGGTGGGATATCCACACTGCCATCCGAGAAACTCTCATTGGGTTCGAACGTGATAACCATCCACAAGCTTGTGCAGTGATGAGCGCAGTTGTTAGTTAGACAGCAACTTCATTTGTACGAGTGCTTCAAAAGGACCCCCCATCCAGTGATTAACTGTTGTGATAAGCGACAAGCCCGTCGTGACTCAGACTAGAGGAGTGGACGTTTCGGCTAACAACTCCCTGGGCCCAAGTTTGAGAGGTTGCTACCCCTACTTGATGAGATCAAGTAATTTCGAAACGCGTTGTGGAATGCGGTGTTTCTGAGCGGGCAACCCCCAATATCCATCGAGTTCAGATAGTAATTGATTGGAGAGTGAGCAGAGCTCTTGTCAACCACAGAGACCAAGTGCTTATGTAACATAATTAAGAGGCAACAGAGGCAAATACCAATGACCACGTGGCGGGTAGTTGCTGTCACACTCACGGTGCAGCATTGTTGGTATCAAGTAGGCACCATAGAGGAAAACCAATTGCGCTTTGCATGGACTCATACAGCGATCGCTTCCGTTATGCGATCACCAGAGGGGAGGTAAACACTTAGAGAAGCGAACCTGTCCAGCCACCTCTAGTGGTGATGTATCCGCCTGGTAAAGCAACAGTGTCATGAGAGACACATACGGAAACAGTGTGAATCACCCTATTCAAAAACGCCTGCGTAGGGAGTCGATCCTACAGCTGTATAGAAGTTCTCATCCTGGTGTTTGGAAAAAGCTAAACTCCTAGAGGAACAATCAACCGGACTGGATGTTTAGTGTATTTTTGTTCGTCGCAGTCAGTCGACAATTCAGATAAGTCAACTACCTATTCGGAAAAACACCAGAAGGCCGTTTCGCCCTATTGGGGCTCGTCAGTGGTGCGCATCCTTCGGTCTTCTATGGAGGATCGAACCCATGACTGCTAGTGGTTCGTGCCAACTAGCCCGCTGCTTATGCAACTGAGCCACGGAGGACGGCAGCGGACCATCACGAAGTGTTAGTGATTAGTTCAACTGTGGAAATGAAAAATAGTAAGGATTTAACTATGAAATATTACACGTGGCTGAGAATTAGGCGGTCTCGTGGCTAGCCAACAACGAAATGTGCCACGTGTTGAAAAACATTCGTAGTGAACGAGTGCAGGAAGGAGTCCGCAAATCGAAGAGGGACTCAACTGTTACGCGATAATGATAAAAAGAATAACGGCTGAATTCGATCACAAATGGCTCCAAGGTACAGGTGCATAGAGTGCAGCACGTATCAGAGAAAGGTTCGAAGAGCAATGGAGTAGGGATGTGCAGACGACTCACACGGGTGATGTAATCCTGAGGTAAATAGGCCAAATCCGGTAAGGTGTCATCTCCGCTATCTGGCTTGGTGGACCAAACAGGTAGCGAGGGAACCGGTTGCAAAAACTGGCGAATTGGAGCCAGAGCCACGCGCCGGAGCATAAGCACAGCGGCCCGACAAGCGGTCACGTTTGTCCGGTGTAGGCTACTCAGACTGGTTTGCAAACGAGGAATGGTGGATCCGTCGAGTTGTTCGATGCGGTCACTGGGGTGAGCGATAGATTGCAGAGCGTCAAGGCAATCAGAAGGGAGCGAGAGAGCCAGCTGGTTGAGTAACGCCCAATCCGAAGAACAGATGGAGTTCCAATCTTCAGTGTACAGGCTTGTAGAAAAAATACCGATACCCAAAAGCGGAGAACTAAGGGTAAAAAGCAAAAGAAAAGTGCGGTCAAGCCACAATAAGTGCTTAAAGGAATATTCGCACGAAAAAGGAAGGGAGCGGCGTCCGAAAACGAGCATGCTACGGCAACTGCTGCAACAGAATCGGAGTTAGCATGATGGGTTGAGAACACATCTGACCAGCAGAAGTATGCCGAGTGATAGTTTAGGGAGTTGCGAGTCACATCTGCCAGACTGTTGACCAATGGAAATGAGGCAGAAAGACGCTGATTTCAGAAGAGTAGTAGGGAGAGTTGAGGGATATGGGTAGAATTTCGTCACTTAAGTTTGGTAAGCACATCGCGCTTGGTGAGGGGGCTGCAATGTCGTCTGCACGGTAGTAACGTGCAAGTCAGTGGATTGTGAACGGTGCTATATCACATCCAGTAACTTAATCACAATGGCCGTTGCTGTCCCCTGTAGCTCAGTGGTCTCAGCCACGGAATGGCAACAGTCGAGTTGCGGGTTCGAGCCCTACCAGTGTCCGGTGGAGTGCGCACTGCTGACGATTCTCGAAAGGATAAAATGCGCGTACAGTGCTTTTCCGGGCGTGTGGTGGCTGTCTGAGTCTAGATGTTACGAATCTCTGCTCAAACTCTGTTTTATGACGGTTCAAGGTTGGGGTTGCGAGGCTGCGACGATTTCTGTCCAGTTCCGTTGAATTCTCGCGGCTTGCTGCTGAAAGTCTGCTTTGAAGAGCTTGATAGTTTTCACACTAGGGTTTTTGGTGCCATGGATATTCTACGTCTGTATGTCTATGCAACAGCAAGGCACAAGCGTAAACTACACATATGCCACAGGTACTACAGCTATAACTAGCACCGCAGTTGATACTGACGCTTCGACTGAAGAAGTTAATAACGCTGATGGTGACAACCACGACGAGCACTGATGTGTGATGATGCGTGGATAAGAAACCAACAATAGGCGATGTACATGTGGACAAACCTGTCAGACGGGGTAAAAACTTTGGACAAAAAGTCAGCTGATTTGTCCATCAAGTTCTCCACAAATGCGTCAGCCTTCAAACTGAGTTCGCCTATAGAGAAGACAGCAAGATGGCATAGAATAGGAAACACTGACGAGGAAATTCGTGTAAAAACCGCATATAATATGGCACTATTGAGAGGAACAGGCATTGATACACAAGTAGTGAGCTTCATGCGTGACAATGAATGGATCATCATCAATTGACGATGGGACCTCTGAACCTGACCACGCTATTTTGTTCCATCTGCAGAATTATTTAACACCGACGCTTTCGGAAATGTTTCATTTTTACTTTTTTGCACGAATTCCCCCACAATACTCAATGCCATGATGATCTATGTGTTTATACTCCACTGAACGTTTTGTGTTTGCACGGTCAAGGCATAAGAGACAAACTGAAACGAAGAAACAATAAAAATTCGACTAAAAAGCATTCTGCTGCATGGAGGGTCGCTTCACGGAAGACAACATGCAGAGCATGAGTATTCACAGTAAGCTTAGCTCAAATATCCGGTCAATGGTAAAAAGAGGGGAGAGACTAACAGCACAATCTGCTGTCGTGAATACTCGAACCTAGACGTAATTATGCTTAAAGAGACAGGGCTCCATGAAGACGTGGATGACACAGTTGTAGCGATTGTAGAATACTTGCCGTGTGGACCGGCTATGTACATAACGGAACCGTGGCGGAAGTGGCATCACTTATATAAATCCCACGTAGAGCACGTCAAAAAAGGTGTTTCGATTTTTGTTGCTACGTGTTAACCGATTAATGTTGAACGGTAAGCCACGATGTGAAGGCAGCTCACCATCATCAAAAATGTACGCTAATGTGCCGCAATACAAAAGATCAAACATTACAGATTAAAAAACCTAAACAAAGTCACATAATTCTAAAATCACATTACGCAACGGATTGAGATGTTTGATGGAGGGGAGGGACAAATTGACTCACAACACAGAATCCATTGAGCTCGACTCCTCGCCATGTCAATTTAAGCGACTGCCAATCGATTTTGCTGGCAAATATCTATATTACCAACACCTGTTCCATGTCTGAAGCAGAGCATTTTTAGGATCAGTTCACATCAGCAGATTGGATACAGATTGGATACCATTTTTCTCAGGGATCTCAGAGAGCAAAATATTGCGAACTTCACCACCAGATAAAAAACAACCCAAAGCTATAGATTTGCTGACAATGCGTAGTTAATTTTGTTTGTTTGTTTTTCGCCACCAGCGGTGTAAGACAAGGTTGTCTGCTGTCCCCTTTCCTCTTTAACTTCGCTATTGATGAAGTCATGAAAACAGCGTTCGCTGGACACGAACTAGGGGTGGAGCTACTTCCTGGTGAGCAACTTCTTAACTTAGCGTATGCGGACGATATTGCCCTAATCTGTGACAGCTCTCAAACATGCCAAGCAGCACTGGACCGATTAGCACTGGCTGTCAATCGTTTGGGCTATGCTCTGCTCCATCGAAATACGAAGTACTTCTTCAAGATTGGCAGGGACCCACCTCTGCGCTAACGCTTTGTGGTGATCAGCAAGAAGTCGTTCAGGAATCTAAATGCCTGGACAGCTATATTAGCGCCCGATGGATCGAAGATGAGATTACAGACCGTATAGCGAAAGCTGGAGGTGCTTTTGCCAATCTCCGCCACCTGGGGCGCAGACGCGACATTACTCTCGCCCTGAAGGGCAGAGTTTATAACGCAGCTGTCCGTTCAACTCTCCTATATGGTTGTGAAACCTGGTCCATCAGGTCGACAGACATAAAGAGGCTCGTCACATTCGATCATCGCTGCCTTTGCAGCTTAGCCCATGTTTGGTGGGAGCACCACGTGAGCAATGAGCGTGTTCGGCGTCGCGTATTTGGTGCAGGAAGAGCGAGTGAACCGCTCAGCACCATTATATCACGCACCAAGCTCCAATGGTTGGGCCCACGTATTGCGCATGCCAGCACACCGACTACCGCGACGTGCATTGTTTTCGCGTTGTGGGTGCGGTTGGAAGAGGAGGAGGGGAGGCCAAGCGATGACTTGGTCGAGAGAGATGAAAACCCTCACTTCGAAGTTGGCGTGGGTTGGTGCATCCCGACTGCCTGGCTGGGGTCCTAAGGACGGTGAACACGTTTGGCTGGACACACTTGCTGATATGGCTTGGAGCCGACCCCAATGGCTTTTGTGTTGTGAGTTTATTTGTCCATCTGCTTCCCGCTTAGCATCCCCTCCAATCACGATCTCACTCTACAGGCATAAAATTACTATCTTTTACGACACGATAGCCAGCTGTTAGCTGTCCGGAATGATGTCCATCCGTTACTGGGGACTCAGCCGGCGTGCTACTGTTGGTTTTCCTTTTCTTGTCTTTTGTATTGCGGCACAATAGCTGGGGTGTTTTCCACCTTCAGCTAACGTGCATAATGATGGTGTTTTTGTTTGTTTGTGTGTGTGTGTGCAATCAAGTACCGATTGATAGCTCTAATCATTCAAAAATCAAGTTATCTCCTGTCGTCTACAGCAAAATAAACCATATGGAACCCACACGCTGTAAAGATCGTAAGCTTAGAAGAAGAAAAGGCTCACCTCAGAACATATATCGACCAGAAGAAAGGACTGCAACTATGGACTTTTTCACACTGATGTAAATGCGTACTGTGACTACTAAACGAGCCACCGCAACTTCTGTTTTGATAATTAGTGTGCAATAGAAGCTATTTTCATCCGCGCAGATCGGTTTTCACCCCCGTATTTAAAATACTTGTGTACACTCAAAGAGAAAACAGTGGAAGCTCTTTCAATTCATATCAAAGTAGAGTTGCGCCGTCTAAAGCAGTTATATGTCCAGACAATATGCCGAGATAGTTAATAGCAGTCAGGAAACCTGGTGGAGCCTCTCACCGAGTGACGAATCCAGACGTGAACTGAATCTAAAGTTTGGTTGTTTCAGTGCTAGCACCATTTCGTAGCCCTCATCCCTCCGAACGGACAGTCCCATAAGCTCTTCATCGGCCAATGACAGAAATACAGTGCTCAATAAACTGCTGCAGCCAACAGGTGGCCCAGACGGATTACCTGTGGTTGTCCTCAAAGTGTGTGCCAAAATATTGGCCCAGCACATTGCTGACCTGTATGCAATGTGAATGAGGAAATGTAAGATTTCTAACTGTTGGAGATGTGCTAGACTTACACCAGCACCGAAGAAAGATTCAAATAGAAACCGACCAGTTGTCTGCACGTCAGTGAACTTTAAGGTCTTGGAGGAGATTATTGTTGGAAAGATGTTGACTCAAACACATCCTGATGATTCGCCTCAGCTTGCTTGCCGTAGTTCGAAGGGGCTAATCAAGACGCATTAGTCTACATTGTACATACAGTGCTGGCATCCCTAAACAAAATGAACAAAGCCGTAGAAATATGTTTTCTCAGATACAGTAGGGTTTTCGGCATTGTGAACCGTGAACTTCATTTGGGAGATGTACATTAGGCCGGAATGCAGTCTGCTATGTTCCACTTGCGGAGGGACTATTTCGCTGGACGTGCTCAGTTGACTCGACTTGGAGGGTAAAAGATCCACGCTGCTCAGCACTGTCGCGAGAGTTCTTCAAGGAGCCAAACTATCTATCCATACCCCTTTTCCAGTTACGTCGCCTGATTACCTGTCCCTGAGGAAGCGATATGTTGACGTGGTCATGGGTATCCGACTTCCGACCACAGTGTCATTGGATTGTAAGCCAAGCTGGACAGCCTTGTATTGTGGTCTAGATATAAGTTTTTATCGCTGAATGCATCAATATCCAACGACATACCATTTCCTCTACCCAAAGGCCGTCCATATCAGCAGCTTGTCATGAATCGTCCTGAACTTCACACAGACGGCGAGGGGTTTCACTTCACTGCGTCAGTTAATTATCGAGGTGTCACACTCAGCCGTGATCTTTTTCGGTCATTTCATGTGAATAAAGTTTTCACAAAAGTGAGGATTTCTTGTCACGCTGCCCGTCTGTGATCCACTTCTGTTCGCCGCTACTTGGCAACATGATTTATCACCACTTACGTCATACTCTCGTGCACCTACTGCTGTGACATTTTCTGATTTCTTAAGGAATCACTTCAAGGCGCTGGACAGGTCATTGATGCAAAACGGTCTCGATGTAGTGAAATTCTAAAGTCGAGATTTGTTCACATTATTCGGTGTACTCATACCAGTTCATGCAAAAGGGTTGCATCAGAAAGACTCACTGATGTAAATCACTCCCTTCATGTTGCACTCTGTTTGACTTAAACCAACTTCCTCGAACCGACAAAGAGATCTATTACTGTCTGTATGCGTACTTCAACATTTAGCGCGAGTTTACAATTTTGTGTTGTAACTATATTGTTATCAATACCAACAACAACAAGTGTTGATAACACCCGCGTAGCACGGCAACCTATCGCCGCCCTTCAACATCTCCAGCGGTGTGAGACAAGGATGCCCGTTGTCACCATTACTCTTCAACTTCGCTATTGACGGAGAGTTCATTTACAGGACACGAGTTAGAAGGTGTGGAGCAACTCCCAGGAGAGCGACTTCTTGACTTACAGAATGCCGATGATATTGCACTAAACTGTGAAAGCTCACAAACGTGCCACGCGGCAATGGACAAATTAGCACCAACTGTTCGTCACTTCGCCATCGAACTACAAAGCTTTACTCCAAAATTGGAAGGGGTCGCCTTCTGCGCTGACCCTTGGTGGGGATCAGCTAGAAGTCGATCAGCAATTCAACTACCTTGGAAGTTGTATCAGTGCCTTTGGGATCGAAGACGAAATCACGAACGGTATAGCAAAAGCTCGAAGTGCTTCTGCTAGCCTTCGTCACCTATGGTGGCGGCGCGACATCATTCTCGCTCGGAAGGGTAGAGCGTATAACGCAACGACACGTTCGACCTCACTGCACGGTTGCGAAACCTGGCCCACTAGATCAGCAGACATAAAGAAGCTAGTCACGTTCGACCACCGGTGCCTTCGCAGTTTGGTTGACATCTGGTAGGAACACCGTGTGAGCAATGAGCGTGTTCGACGCCTTGTTTATGGCACAGGAAAAGAAAGCGAACCGCTCAGCACCGTCATTTCACGCACCAGGCTCCGATGGCTCGGCCACGTGTTGCGCATGCCAGCCCACAGACTCCCGCGACGTACGTTGTTTGCTCCCCGGGGGTTTGGATGGAAGAAGAGGAAGGGTGGCCAAGCGATGACTTGGTACAAAAGAATGAAGGCCCTTGTTACCTGTGTGTGGTCCGCTAAACCGCTGAGCAAACACAGGCACATACAGATCGATTGACCGATAGCTGATTCGTCCACTAGTTTTCCTTGTGCTGATTGGTTCCTTTTCGACTTATTCATCTGGTGTAACCTACAAGCTATCTATTACAGTTTTTGACACGTCCCATCCGGTGTGTGTTCTTATTCACTTCTTGCGCGGACTAAGGGTCCAGGTGCGATCCAGTAATACTCGAGTAATACGTATCAGAATGGCGACGGTTGCTACGAGCCCTCTTGCGGGACTGTCATGCCTGTGGCCTGATGGTGCAGAAAAACCCTCTCTACAGTCGTGGATACAGTGGTAAACATCTTTCCAACATCAAATGAGTCTCTTTTCTGTGTTAACCCCCTCTATCGTGTTATCCGATATCCATTGGATTATGTTATTCCGCCAAGCCCTTGGATCAGAAGGACAACGTCATTTTGACGCTATGAACTTGATGGCTAAGACCAGTATTGTGCACGTGATCCAGTTGTTTGAGGAATTGTGGGGAATCCAACAAAGTGTGTTTTCCGCTCGTTATCAGTTTTTCAAGCCACAGCAAGGATGCGGAGAAAGTGTAAATGATTTCATTGCCCGAATTCATCAAGCTACACCGGAATGCCGGTACAATACCATTCCCTCAAGTCGGTTTGAAGAAGTCATGAAAATCCAGTGCCTAATTGGTGGAGTTACAGATGATGGTGCGAGGGAAAAATTATTATCACAGGAGGAAGAAACCCTTTCCTGGGAAATGGCGTGTAACCTTGTGCGTCAAAGGGAAAACCTAAAATCCCAACTATCCACCTTCAACCCTCCTCAGCCTGTGAAATGTGTAAACAAACTGTCACCACGGTTATCCTCTGAAAACAGGGTACGGAAGTTCGTCTGCTACCGATGCAGGGATCAGCACACTTCTCCCACCCAGTGTCCTCATACTCGCACAAAGTGCAGAAATTGCGGAAAACTTGGCCACCTGGCACGTGTTTGCCGTTCCCCAAGGTCACAAGTCTCGATCAAATCATTGAACCCTGACGACGGTGAGTGCCCAGATTCCCAGCTAAATTTTATGAACCATATAATTTCAAACTGCTCAGTTATGACGAAAGTGTCTCCATATAGGATCACGCTTCATGTTAATAACGAACCTGTTTTATTTAAATTGGATACTGGTTCCGCGGTGACACTGATTAGTAAAAACGCGCTCTCATCGTTACCCGACCTGGAACCGACTGATACCGTTTTTAGAACCTATACAGGAGAAGTGATTGATTTACTTGGGAAGTGTCAGGTACGAGTGCAGCATCAGGGTAGATCACACAGTCTGGTACTTCATGTCGTGCCTCAGGCTCCAGTCAATTTGCTTGGTCGCGATTGAATGAAAATGTTGCCACAAGTATTAAATACTATCCACTCCGTGGGGGAGGATACCTTTGAATCGGTCCTTAAACGATATCCAGAAGTGTTTGACGAGAAGCAATTAAGCAGACTCAATAATTTTAAAGCAAAAATCCATATGTCAGACTCAAGTACACCAAAGTTCTTTAAGGCCAGAACACTGCCCTATTCCTTATGAACTAGAGTGGAAGACGAGCTGAAAAGGCTTCAAAGAGAAGGTATAATTGTACCAGTCCAACAAGCTGAATGGGCGGCCCCGATAGTGCCTGTACTTAAGCCCGACGGTAACGTACGAAGCTGTGGTGATTATAAGCTTACAGTAAATCGAGGTGCCATCATAGACCGTTATCCATTAGCGAAAATTGAGGATTTGTATGCCAACTTGTCTGGAGGAGTCAAGTTCACTAAATTGGATTTGAGTCACGCCTATTCGCAGGTAGAGTTGGATGAGACCTCCCGACGCCTTATGACGATCAGTACACATTTGGGGCTATTCGAATACACTAGACTGCCTTTCGGCATTAACTCAGCGCCGGCGATCTTCCAAAGGATAATTGACAATATCGTGCATGACATACCGAACACTTGAGCATATCTCGATGATATCCTTATAACGGGTCGCACAGAAAAGGAGCACTTGTACACGTTGGACCGGGTGTTGCATAAACTCTCTGAACACGGTTTGCGTTTGACACGCTCCAAATGTGCTTTCCTAGTTGATTCAGTTGACTACCTCGGTTATAGACTGGACAAGCATGGTTTACACGAGCGGAAAGATAAATTACAACCCATTATTTCTGCACCCTCACCTCGTAACGGAGCCCAGTTACGCTCGTTCGTTGGAATGCTTTCACATTATCGTCGGTTCCTACCTAATCTTGCTTCTGTTCTAGCACCACTTCACAATTTGCTGAAAAAAGATTCTAAGTGGGCATGGGGCGAGGAAGAGCAACAAGCATTTGACAGGGCAAAAGGTCTCCTTGCTTCTTCACCAGTCTTGGTATATAACGACCCCAGCAAACCCCTCATCCTACAGTGTGATGCTTCACCTTTTGGAGTCCGGGCAGTGCTGGGACATAAAGTCCACGACGGAATAGTTCGCC
Source organism: Dicrocoelium dendriticum (assembly GCA_944474145.2). NCBI lineage: Eukaryota > Metazoa > Platyhelminthes > Trematoda > Plagiorchiida > Dicrocoeliidae > Dicrocoelium > Dicrocoelium dendriticum. Next base: position 1,800,832 of record OX104070.1, read on the forward strand.
CTATTGCTTTCGCGTCCCGCACATTACAACCTGCTGAGAAAAATTACGCACAATTAGACAAGGAAGCACTGGCCGTAGTATTCGGAGTAAAGCGGTTCCATCAGTACTTGTGGGGTAACCAGTTTGAGATACAGACTGACCATAAACCACTGTTATCACTTCTCGGTAAGGAACGAGGCATAGAACAACTTAACGCACCCCGAATGGTACGCTGGGCCCTCCTACTTTCTGCTTACAATTTTCAAATCCGATACATTGCCGGTCCTCACAATAATGTCGCTGATGCGCTCAGTAGATTGCCACAGATTGACCAACAGGAGGAAGGAAGTGACGCGCCCTATGAGTTTGTTCAGCTTTTGCAACACCTGAATACTACACCCATATCTGACAACATCGTTAAGAATGCTACAGACAGAGATCCCGTTCTATCGAGTGTGAAACCTATGCTGCTGCGTGGCTGGGGTTCGCGAGCCCCTGGTGATCTGCGTCCGTTTTTCAATTGTAGATTTGAGCTGAGCCCGCATGAAGGATGTATCCTACGTGGATCTCGCATTGTTATTCCATTGACTCTCAAGTCAGCTGTACTGAAAGAATTACATGATGCACATCCAGGTATTGTCCGCATGAAAGCCCTCGCCAGATCCTACTGCTGGTGGCCAGCGATTGACCGAGACATCGAAGCACTTGTGAGTACTTGTAACACATGCCAAAAATATCAAAGAGATAATCCAACAGGCCCAATTCACCCTTGGCAGTTGCCCGACAGCCCGTGGGAACGTGTCCACGCCGATTACTTTGTCCCGATCAAAAGAAAAATGTTGCTACTTTTAGTAGACGCGTACTCCAAATGGATTGATATGCATGTTGTTGCAAACGCTACTGCAGAAGCTACAATCAACGGCGTACGCTCTAGTCTATCTACACATGGCATACCGAAAACAGTAGTCACTGACAACGGTCCGCAATTTACGAGTGCAGCGTTCAAAGAATACCTGCAGAGCAACGGCGTTCATCACATGACTTCCGCACCGTACCATCCAGCGTCAAACGGTTTAGCTGAAAGAGCGGTCCAAACCGTGAAAGCTGGTCTTCTATAGCAGCGTAATGGCACGTTACGAACCAAACTTGACCGATTCTTGTTCGCATATCGGATCACACCGCTAGAGTCTATCGGAAAGAGCCCTGGGGAGGCAATGTTTGGGCGTCGACTACGTACGAGGCTAGACCTACTTTTCCAGACCCTCGTCAGACCAGGCGTTGCCAGCAACAACGTATGCATGAAAGTGGACGCGCACCAGTTAAGCCCCAGAACTCGATAGTGGAACGTGATGTTTACACGAAACTACCACATGAGCAGTTATGGCAGCCTGGCACCGTGCTTACGACCTCAGAAACGGAGGCCGAAATAGAACTAAAGAGTGGAGAGACAGTATGCAGGCACAATGATTTCATCCGGCCCCGCACCCCAGTCACACCGTACCCTGGGGAAGAGAAAGTGGTTCCAGAAGATCTGGAGGAGACAAACAAAAACCAAACGGAAGAAATCGATCAGCCGATTGCTATTCGGAAACCGCACCGCTCACCTAAGCCGATAGAACGTTACATTTCACAACTGTGATTCCATCTATCACGTGAGGGGATGTTACATGTGTGTCGTCCGCTAAACCGCTGAGCAAACACAGGCACATACAGATCGATTGACCGATAGCTGATTCGTCCACTATTTTTCCTTGTGCTGAGTGGTTCCTTTTCGACTTATTCATCTGGTGTAACCTACAAGCTATCCATTACAGTTTTTGACACGTCCCATCCGGTGTGTGTTCTTATTCACTTCTTGCGCGGACTAAGGGTCCAGGTGCGATCCAGTAATACTCGAGTAATACGTATCAGACATCACTTGGGAGCTGGCCTCGGTTGGAGCTTCACGGCTCCCAGGTTGGGGTGCAAAAGACGATGAACATGTTTGGCTAGACACACTTGTTGACATGGCTAGGAGAAGAACTCAGTGTCGTTCCTGCTGTGAGTTTCTATGTTCCCCCCTCCCCCATTCCTTTTGGCCTCCCCCTCCATCTACGACCTCATTTCAAAGCATAATATAATTTTATATTATAATTTTTATTTTTGTCCAGCAGCTGGTTGCTACCTTTCCGGAACGATCCCCATCCGTTGCTGGTATCTCAGCTGGCATGGAGCTGTTGTATTTATTTTCCTTTTATTTATGTATTGCACCACAGTAGCTGAGGTGTTTTTACACCTCTAGCTAACGATGATGATGATGTTATCAATACCGTTAATTGATCTAATTGTGTATTCATTGTTTTAAGTTCTTTTATTTTCACAATGGTGAAGGCGTGTGTGTGTGTAACAGGTGAGTACTCACCATGCTGGGTGTGTAAGCCACTTTTTCGAATTGAGTTAAACAGAAACAGCCAATACAGATGCAAGGGAACAAAACAATAGCCAAAACAATAGCATTATTCGTAGAAAAAAAAACTCATAATACCATAGTAAGATGTCACTGAGGTAGGCGGTTGTGAAACAGGATAAGTTGTCTCATTTGGGATTAATATGATAGAAAGGTAACCACGTGGACGGAAGACAAAGAAATAGTGGCTAAATAGGAAGCGCATAGACCAATGGGGATGGATATCAGCGGCTAGATGCAAGAATCGCCACTGAATGCGTGGTTGCGCAATCTACAAAAGAGTCTCCAACCACTGATATGGACCATTCCGAGGCCAGCCGAACCTTTTATCGTAAGAAGCGACTACTGGGGCTATGTACAACCAGTTAGTGCAATAAAAACCAGGTCAAAGCATCAGGAGCGCAGTATCAGTAAAAATGGGGACAGATGCTTTGAATGCAGTGCCGCCTAAAGAGGGATGTTGTGTTGGCTCCTTAGGAAGCTAAGATCGTTTGTGAGAAGGTTGAAGGAACCAATGTGGGATGGGAGGCGCGTGATAACAAAAAGGATGTGGCTGCAAAAGGACTGCATCCCGGTCAAGAAACGTTCGCGTGGCCAAAGGACTTTGATGGGGAGAGAATGATGAGAATACGTAGCGGCGGATAAACAACGCGTGATTAGAGTGCGATAGTCACACAGCAGTCATCCGTCAAAGCGTCAGGCTTTAAATAAAACGTTTCGTTTCTGCGGAACATCTGCCGAGGATATAAAAGTTATGTAGGGATATTTTGACAACCGTCTTACTCCCCATAGTTTGAATACTAAATCGTGATACAGCGTCTTCTCCGACTGGTAACTGAGAAATTGTCTCATCGCTCGGTCAGTCAAGCTTATCAAGACGCATTGCATACCGAACTTTCGCTGTCTTGTCCTAATGACACTCAGCTTCAGTGAAATAGGATTTCGGCCGCTATGCACGACGCAGGAGCATCTGCTTGTGGCACTATCAACCGTCACCGCACCAGTCACTGGATATCCGAGAGGTCGATGAACATGTTGGAATCCGGAAGAAACCTTCCGGCTGGCTCTGAGCACGATGTCACCAGACGGGCTATTAGGCGCGAACTAGAGCGGAGCCTACGTACTGAAGAGAAAGTCTTGTAAACCAGCAGGGCGCAAGAAATGGGGGAGGCAGAAGCAGTAGGCAATTGCCGTAAACTCTTCCAGCTGACCCGCACCACTGGTCCCAGGAAACCAGGCGTCAATGAGACAATCAGAGACAGTGCGGGTGCACTGATACACAATAAGGAGCGCCATATGACTCGTTTGGAGGAACACTTTCAAGATCAGATCAGTTGGCCCCCTGATCCCGGACTTCTTCCTACTCGGGTGATGCTGAACGTGGCGTGGACAATTAGTAAGTGCCTCCGTCGAAAGCCGAGGTCCGAAACGCGATCACAGCCCTCAAACGTTCTCGTGCCGCTGACCCGGTTTCCCCTTGCCTGCAGTATTTAAGCATGGAGGTGAGGTCCTCTGCAAAGCACTGAGCTCCCTATTCGAACGTATTTAAAAGTAAGTGTCCCGGCTAAGTGGAGCGAATCGATTATAGTGGCAATATATAAGAAGCGTAGTCGCACAGACTGTTCTAACCACAGCGATATTAGCCAAACGCCAGTCGTAACAAAATTACTGGCCTCGATTCTCGTTCGGCGCCTCACTGTGGAACAGGAATCTCGGATTAGGGAAGAACAGGCAGGTTTCCGCCCAGGGCGTGGCTATATAGAGCATATATTCACTCTGCGGCAGGTGCGAGAGCAGCGCCACACATTCCGCAGACAGACAATAACTGTTGCTCGATATCAAGAGTGCGTTCGATTCAGTGGATCGATCCATTCTGTTCGACATAGTTGCGCGGGAAGCTGTTACCAGGAAATATGTGAACATCCTACGTGCACTATACTCGTCTACGTCAAAGTCCATGGTGACCTGTCGGATAGCTTTCCGACCAAAGTGACGTTCGTCAGGGTGTCTGATTTCCCCATTTTTGTTCAATTTCGTCGTGGATTCTATCATGGAGTGTTCCCAAGGCGGAAGCACATGATGTAGGCGTTGAGGTCCTGCCTGATGCATGGTTAGTTGATCTTGATTATGCGGACGATATCGTTTTGCTTTTCGACGATGTTACGGCGGCATAATCAATCCTGAATAGCCTGTCTAGAGTGATCGCATTATTTGGTATGCACTTCGCAACTTCAAAGGGCAAAGTGTTGCTGCAGGACTACCAGCCACTTTATGACCACTTGACTCTTGCTAACGAGGAACTCGAGGTGCTTGATCGATTCACTTACCTTGGAGTTGCATCAGCAACGATGGGCTCATGGAAAGTGAAGTCACTTCACGCATTGCAATATCCAGAAGTGCCTTCTTGAACCTGCGGCATTTTTCGCGACAGAAGGGAGTTTCCCTTCATCTGAAAACCGGTGTATACAATGCCAAAGTGAGGGCCATCCTGCTCTATGATAGTGAAACTTGCCCCGTTCGGTATGAAGACCTGAGGCGCCTTCAAGTCTTTGATCATCATTGTCTACGAAGCATTGCTGGTGTCATTCGACACCAGCATGTCTGCAACGATGATGTGCGTAGGCGAGTACTTCATAGTGATAATCATGCTAGCTCCCTGGAACAACAGATAGCACTGAATAAGTTGCGTATGCCTGGCCACCGCTTACCTAGGAGGGCCTTGTTTAGTCTGCCAGCTGCAGGGTGGCGCAAAGCTCGAGGTGGACAGCAGTTGACTTGGCAGCTGGATATGAAATCACTGACGACCCAACTGGGTGCCGTTCGTTCGTCTCGTCTTCCGGGCTGCAGTTCACGTGACTCGCCTTGTGCTTGGCTTGAGACTTTACAGGACATGGCTCGCAACCGACACCAGTGACGCGTCTGCTGCGGTCTCCTAATCGGATTGCCTGTTTAAAATGTGTTTGGTACTGAGTTGTCTGCAGCGTAATGGCTAATTATGACGCGGGGCAGTGAAAGCCATAAGAAAGCTGTCTTTGCACGATAGCCAGCTGTTTGTGGCGGTATGTTATCTACACAAGGTGTAGGCGCCTTGACCCTGAATGTTTGCTTAGGTCATTAAGGTTTTCAGGTAAGTCCTCCTTCTCTCCTTCTTATTATCTTTATTCCATAGGTCATCGTGGTTGTATGGCAGCGAAGCATTAGTTCAAACGGCTGATGTACTGCTGTTGTTGATTGTTGATGAGGATGAAGCAGAATACCCTGCCGACTCACCTTCTCTTCAGAGGCGTTCGAGACGATAATTAAAGACAGCCAATCAAACCGTTAATGTGGTAAAATTACCAATGAACTGGGGCACACGAAAGAAAGAGGCAAGCGAGAATTTGTCATGTAACGAACAACCCGGGAATGAGAGTAAAGTCAAGATGTGAGATGGAGGGTTCCACACGGCACGACAACCCAGTTGCGGTATGGGACATTGGATTAACGAACGTCGAAATGGAATTTCGGAAGAGTTGTGCTTGGCGAATTTCGTGGGTCGCCGTCATGAGCCGAGAATTTTTCTACAGAGGTTAATACAATTGTCTGGAAGCGATCGAACAAGGATGAAGAACAAAGAAACAATCATGTGACCAATGAGTGTGATGGAAGTGAAATCGCTTGCGCTGGTGTTGGCCGTCAAAACAACACAAGAGTACGCCGCACTCTGGAGAAGTGTCAAGCATAACTTTTGTTCAATAGCGAGAAGTCTAAGTATTAAGGGAAAAAGAAGCTAGCGACATTCAGAGTGGAGACTATAAATCGCGGATCAAAAATGAGCCCACGAAAACGATGAAGAGGCAAAAGCATGATTACTGCAAAGTATAGCCGTTACAACATTATACAGCTCTGCTAGACTGCAAAATGAGATTGTTATAAAGTAGGGTAAGACCTCAGAGTAATTTGTAGAAAAAATTGCAGAACAGGAAAACGTTACCGGTCAGTGTGGCCACCCGGAGGGCGCAAACAAACCCAGTTGTCTGGCTGTGGCCACCCTTAGCATCCGTATTGATGAGGTGCTCCCCAGATCGTTCGATGGCGATCGTCCATTTGGCAAGTAAAGTGACCCAGTAGAACTGGAGAGAGAGAGGGGGGAAGAAGAGTGTTGCTCTGATCGAAAGATCGATGGAGCCTCATTCGATAAGCAAGAATCAGTAGGGGAGCAAAATATACAGAGGAGCGGAACCGAAGAATAATGCCAGAAATAATTATTACCGAACGGAAGGGTGGTATAGCAACATGGCATATGTAGTAAACTAATAATTGAAACATGGAAGTGTATAGAAGCGGTGGGAATGCGAGTCTATTTAGCCGTTCGTACATAGTGGTACAACACTCGGTGACAAATATTGCGAAATGATATACTTCAAGTGAACTCATGTCATGTACGTCGACAGGACATAGTGTAGTATCCCCACGAATACACCAGAAGTTTACTGTCAATAGCTAATCAAAGTTCGAAAAGATTTGAAATACTGATAACCCGGATTGGCTATTCATCTGTTGATTGGCTCGTCAGGCTTGATTAAATAGTTGCATACCTTTCGCCAACACATGAGGTAGCATCGTCAGTGCGGTTAGGTGCGTCGGGAAATCATGTCTATTTTATTGCCCTTCTGTGGTCGACAGGCATGTGACTTTTGAAAGTGACACCATGGTTTCATGTCCCGTGACCTTTGCTCATTTTCCCTGGTTGCTGAAGCGACCGCTAATAAAATATGTCAACAGCTAGGCGAAGAATATTTAAATAGATAGGTAGCTTACAAAGCAACTGCCAGTAAAATATGAATCCAAGGTTCACTCGTAAATGAGTCGCATTGATAAATACTTTGGGGAGGGGGTCGATCAAGTATAACTTTGCGTCAGCTGCACACAAAATCTGTTGACCAGGAACAAACCAATGAAGGTAGGAAGCCGTGACTCTGGGGACTAGCCCTCTCCTCTGTAACTTACGCAAGATGCATGACAGTGGAGGATGTGAGTGTTGTATCACAGTTAACTTGTAAATCTTGACGATCTCCCGCAGTCACATTGACCTACTGGCATAAGCTTCTGGCTTGTGGCGCACAATGCTAGTATTGAGAGGTCTGGGATTAGATTCACGACGAAGCCGGGGATGCACACCAGTGATGATGCTAGATAGGACGAAACGGCCGTCCGGTGCTCCTCCGGATGCGTGCTAAGCCATCCGGCCCAGAAGCTACTGCGATGAAGTATCAATGTAATTTTACTAGCAAGACACTTTCGGCAAGGTCGAACGTTCAGCTTAAGTATCGGAACCAATAGAATGTGACGCCGTGCTTGCAGCAGGGTTATCAAGATCCCGATCCTTTGAGTTTGGGAGTAAGCGCGGCCGAAATCTGCAACAGACGCAACACCTAAACTGTATTAGTAACAAGAACACGGCGCAGGAGAAGCGTTCAACCAAAAATTCAGGCCAGTGTTCGAAGAGTTCCTTAAAACAAAGACAATGCATAGCTCGAGATGGAGATCAAACGAAAGTCATCACAAAATGCTCAAGGGTTGTATTCCGCTCACGCGCATGCCCACACATATAATATTGAGGAGATGACATGATTACACCTGTACAGAACGGGTTGTACTAGCTACGGATGTAGTTTGTAGAAAGCTCGAGAAAGATGTGCTGCATAGCGTAGTTAATACCATACAAAGTTCAGAGCAAAATAACAGCCTCTGAAGTTGGGAAATGTAAGTTACGCAATGGTAGGTCACCAGTGTATCGTAAAGAACTCTGTGTCTTAAGCTGCTATACGTGAGATCAGTTTAGAAGGCATTTAATTCAGTCCCTTGGATGGGATCGAAGGTTCATTCGGACTGGAATAACGGTCACAGAGCCAAATACCTTGGTAGTGCCCTAAAGGCCAAAGCTTTAATGACCCATCGTCGGGATGAGTGTTGCTCACACAGTGCGGTAAACAAGTGATGAGAAAGACCGCAGATGATCGCAACGCCCAAGGCTCCACCCACATAACTAGATTATTCCACGTAAGGAGTTCAAAAGAAACCTATTATGGAGCGCGGCGCTTAGTAACTAGTGGCTTAAAGGATCACAAGCCTGCTTTGCAATCCGAGGGCGCGGGTGCGAGCCTGCGTAGGGACTGGGCGACCCTAGCAGGATCTTTAGCCCACGTACGACTGGTGGAGGTTAAGCGACAACGAAGCGACTGTACTGCGTGCCGGCGTGCAGCCGATGCCATTTGACTTTACGACCAAGACCGCTGATGCTTTGCCTAGCACAAAGTATGAGGGTGCTGTCGCAGATTTGGCGACAGAAAATGGACGCAGCAACCGCTAACTTGGCTGCTGTTGGTTCGTGTCGCGTTCCAGTCTGGGGTCCACGCAACCCACCTGGTGCCTAGCTCGAAATTTACAGAGTATGACCATCAGTCCGTGGCGCGATTAATGTTGCCTCCTGCTTGGATTACCTACGCAAGCGATACGGAGATATGCGACGAGCAACAGCTGATTATGACGCTCAAACACGTGGATAGTTTGGTTTATCTACGAAGCTACATATATGCTGACGCTAAAACCAAATTGGCTTTCGCCAACGTCAGGCATTTGTGATGTCATTGCGCCGTTTCACCGTCGTTAAAGGGCGGGATGCACAATGCCAGTGTTCAGGCGATATTGCTGTATGGTTGTGAATCCTCGCGGGTGCATGTGTAGACTTTGGTGTTTGACAGTGGATGTTGGGGATGACCGCCCGTGCATTGTGAGAACGCCGAGTGCGCAATGGTGATGACAGACAACGCGACTTGGGCAAGTAGGGTCGTCCACTCTGTGAGCTTGTTCTGCTGCGGAAATCAGATAGTTTGGCCAAGTCCTACGTATGCCTAATGAGGGTTTGATAAGCCGCACTCTACTTGCGCACATATGGTCGCACTGGCATAAGCTACGTAGAGATCAGCCGAGCAATTACCGACATGGCATAAAATAAATGGGCTGGCTAACCAAACAACTTCCTCGTGATGCCAACTGGCTGTTTTGGGGTTTACCCCGCTCCAGCAAACAATTCGGCGGCAGTGTTGCAGGACGTGGTGAGTATTCGCCTGCCAAGCGTTCTCCTTATAAAAAGCCACAAACGTCTGTTCAACAACATTGTGACATGGCGGTTTGACAAGCTACCAACTAAAGTCACTCCCTTCCTTACCTGAACGACCGCTTCAAGTCCACAAACAACAAGCATCGCTGTAGCACTGGGAACGCCATCAAAAGGGCTTGCAAGCATTTAAAAAACCCATAAGCACGGTTAAACACGCGTACATGAACACACACATACAATCATATATCAGCATAAGTGTTCCATGGAATATTATCTGACCATATTTTGTACTCGTGCAATGATCAAGCCTGCTCAGGCGTGCCTCGCGCAGTGCAGAATAACCATTTGATATATTGATTAATTTAAGTTTATGCATCGATGCCTCCGTACACCTTCCCCGTAGGGGACTCAGATGAAGAATGCCAGTGTTTACGAAGACTCGATGCAATGATGCAAAAACCGGTTGGGTACGTTTGTGTAAATTGCTGATTACAAAAAAACACGAATACTTTACAAAACAAAAGAAAGTGCGAAACGGCAAATGGAAATGAAAGAAATATAAATCTCCTGTAGTTCACATAACCTTTGGCAAACTGTTGAGCCCAAATCAAAATAATTGCCTATTCCTATGGACCGGTATCCGTAGTTTGCGGCAACCGGTTCCGGATTTGCCTGTCACTGAAGCCTCCACAGAGACAGCCACACGACGCCTGCATCTACAGAGGCACCATGGGTGGCTTGCATTGCATTAGCTACAGGTCCATCTACACAACCCATATTCAGTGTAAACCCGAAGGAATAAGACCGGGATGCATGTGGATGGGAGCAATGTTTCATCAACGGAGCCGGCCCACACTCCTTCACAGGCAAACACAAGCACGCTGTATTTGGGGAATCAACCGCACACAAGGCGGTGGCTGGACCGTAGTCCGCTCCACACTGAATGCATGGAACCACTCGTCATGCCTAGCATGCCCACAAGGACCGTACACCCTGTCCCCTCCAGCAACGACCAACTGTCTCCTGGAGCCAGTATGAACGAGATAGTGGGTAATAGACAGGTAGGCACCTTGTCAACATGCACATCAAGCGCAGCCACACCGGGGATGTCAAACAACAGCCAATCACTTGAAAGAACCTTAACAACTATATAGCTCATGGGTTCCAATACTTCAGCACCAATGCTGATTGGCGGTACCATTGCAGATTGCACATCAGGTGAAAGCTGAACGAGACAGAAGATTTTGTATGTGTTGATGGTGAGCCCGAATTCGGCCTATGTCGAAGCCAGAGCACTAGTCATGTGCTGCAACTCATCCGCGCTGTGTGAAAACAACGCAAATCATCAGCAAACAGCAACATACGGATGGTTGTCTCATAGACTAGGGTTCTCGCACCGAAAAGACGGACGTTCAGCAACCTACTATCAATACTGTGCTCCACACAAAAATATCGGAAGCACAAGCGGCATCAAAAGCACAAGACATCAATGCATGAAGGCATATATTAAACAGAGCAGGAGCTAAGATACAGCCTTGCTTCACACCAGAGACAACTGCAAAATCATCCGACGTCTCTCCACTCAGCTGCACCCTCGCCCGCATACCACTATGCAGACATTCAACTAAACTTACAAACTTGCTCGGACAACCGGACTTTCTATATACATATATATATATATATATATATATATATATATATATATCAAAGTGTCTGTGCCACATTTGCAAGATGTCATATATATATATATATATATATATATATATATATATGTACAACAGTCGCTAATGTGATTTGCAATTATATATATATAGATATATATAGAAATATATATATATATATATATGTATAATTGCAAGTCACATTAGCGACTGTTATACATACTGGCTCAGTGACGCAGTGAAGCATCTCAACAAAGTGATTGTAGTTGTGTGTGCGACGATACGAACGGTTCCTTGTCAATTGTGGATGTTTGAGAAAGGTGTAAAGCTCGTAGAAGGTAGAAGTCACGATTAAAATTCACACACAATAATGTGCCTCGACGCGGAATTGAACCCCGGCCTAAGGAATTTCCGGTCCGCTGCTCTACCACTGAGCTACCGAGGGGTGACGATTAGGTGCGCAATTTTTAACACATGACTTCTGCTTGGTGCGCGACGTACCAGGGGCACAAAACAAAATGACCAAAGCGCGGCAAGTGTGAAGTCTTGGTAGAGGTGAAACCATGGCATTGCGCAAGCTATCAAGAATTTCGAAGCAGATGGGGCAGCAGAAATAAATGGGAAGCTTGGTTTTTAAAATGCAGGGAGGTAAAAGTTTAATCTTACCTGAATACTGCTGAACAGATGTGGCAAGCCCATGCCCAATGTGAGATCGAAACAACTTTGAATGGATGTGTGAATCAGTTGGATTGATGAAGAGATGGTCTGGGCTAGGCCATCCAAGAAGTGGTGTTGCTCGGCGGTGTTCTGGAGTAAGAAAACGGTGTGCATGTATTAAGAGAGGAGAATAGACAGATGAGAGATACAGACAAATGAAGCACCGTGAGGTAAGGATCAACTCCGAAGACGGCAGGCGCTTCATCAAAGTAAAAGAAGAAACGGAATAGCTGTGCCCACTAAACTTGATAGAAGTGACGAGTGCACACTTGAAATTTACGCCATATACACTGCAAATCAGGAACTGCATTACCCATTGGTTCAAAATATCCTAGCCAGAGTGCTGCATTCTATAATCCGGGTAGGACGATGGAATAGCAACGATCGTTCAAAGTTCTTCACGTCAAACTTGTCAGTCCCAGACAGTAAGCCAAATGAAACTTTACTGGAGACGTGTTCGGTCATTCCAAATCGCACCGTCAGTTCAGATAGACCTACGGACACCTGTCTATTAGAATATGGTGCGCTAAATTTCCGATGTCGAGTAACATGAATAGACTTGAATAGACTTGAAACGGAGTGAGAAATTGGCCACATATATAAGTCGCGGAAAGCATCAACTCTGGAAGAACACTCACCAACTGAATCCTGCTCAACTCATCCTCAAATCGCTTCCGTAGCTGCCGGCCAAACGTGTCCACGATTGCACCAAATGGAGATAGGATTGCGTGCACTAGTTGCCCGCAAACATCGCGGTATGCAGGTGCGTCCATGTCTGAAGCCAGAGTGCACACACATACATGCAAGAAAACCAAAGTAAGCCAGAGGAGTAGTCGATTGGCGAGGAATGGAGTCATAGGAAAATGGAAGATGAATATATGTGGAAAAGAGTAAGTACCAAGTAGGTAACCAAGTTTGTTTAGAAGGAAATTACTCAATAGATCCCATTGTGGCCCGCCAAAGTCCACCTCTCGGTCAAGTTATCCAAGTCAGCATTTATGAGCCTGGGGAAGGGTGATGACCGCCAACCGCTACATCCCACCCTTTCCGTGAAGAACCTAGGTGTACACTCGCGCTGTGATTCGAAGCCTGTTGACAACACGAGTACGAACGGATTGCACGTGCTTTGGGCGATCAAACGCAGCTTCTGGATATGGTCTGAAGAGGGCGCTACTCGCCGCTTCTCTTCCATCATAAGACCAATGCTGGAGAACGGCTCACCTGCATACCGTCAAACCATCCGAGTTAGAGCACAGAAGATCGAACGTGTCTTACAAGTCGCTTCCAGGCTCATCCAAAGTTCAGGAGGATTGTCGTAGAAAGACCGCTTCGAGAAGCTAGTATTCAACACCTTGTTCTATCGTTAGTTGCATATATCTATCCTATCATGGACTATCAATTCACTTGCGAACGACACACAGCACGCATGAACACCGGTACAAGCTTGTGGTGCCAGATATACAACGAGTAACCCCCCGCGTGTGCTTCGAACGGAGAACGGTAAATGTGCAGTATTTAGAAATGTTGTTGGATTTACATTTCACCGAGATTCGATTCAGAGAACAATTGCACACTGTCAGTGATTTCTTATATTTGTGGAATCAAATGATGCTGTAAGTCAGGTGTTTTGAAATGCTACATAAAAGCTAGAAAAGCAACTCAAGTGTCAAGGATTACAGACACATTTTATAAAATTTTTGATTACACCGCGATGGAGTGGTACAGATTTAAACTCCAACTTCCTCCCATATACATTATACAGTATTCAGAGAACGTAATATCTGCAGTACTAGGGAATCGAAAATAGAAATGAAGGCATGGTATTCTGTAAGAGCTAATGATGTCCCATGGATAAGAGACTAGTAACTCGATCGCGACGAGACATGTGCACGAAGAAAACAGAGATTCGGAGCATGATTGTAGTCCAGGTTTTTTTGCAGTCCGGTGACACACTACCTTTTAGATGCGAACAAATATACACACATATACACCCACAGACACTTACTTGGGAACTGCGAACTGAGGATGTCCCCAAGCAATGAGCAGCACCTGAGTGAAATCTGAAACAGTGGAGGCACAAAATGATGTGTATAATATGTCACGAAGTGTTCATAAATATCCCAAAAAAATCAGGACTCCAAAAGCAAATGACAAATTTGGGTAATAACAATGTAGACGATAGGATGTGTGCCATACTATGGAGGGGAAATGTGGTGGACATATGTCTAACACACAAGAACTCAGATGTGTCAGGGTAGCGAAAGTATGTCTGGCGATCAGAACTGCAAACCACAGGCGAAATTCGCAGAGGTTCCTGCACTGTCAATCTTCACATTCACGATAGAAGCAATGCATTCACATCGGTAACGTAGTCACAGACAGAAACTCGTTTATACTGGAAGGCTGTTTCCAAGAGGGAGTTACACACATCAGGTAAAATGAGAAGCGCGGCCTAAACAGAAGCGGCCCGGAATATAGAAAGGGGGTTCCGATCAGTGGAAGGAAAAGACTGAATCTTGTTAAGAAAAGAAAATTGGTAGGATCGAGACGCTATGAAGGGACAACGACAAGACTATTGTAGAGCTTGGGCTCCAAGCGAAACGAGTACTAGCATCACTGTAAGTGCAGAAGGATAACGGGAATCGCACGCTGTCAAAGTAGTACTATGCATATACTACTGCCAGCGTTTCTATGCCAGGTATGCTTGCTACCAAAAATCGCAGCTGCCAGGCACTGGACTACCTGGAGGCAAATGCCTACTCAGTGGTTGTGCACGGAAGTCTGCGAGATTCCATAACTTTAGGGAGAGGCACTATTGACCGGATAAAAATTACAGTACACCGATACTTAGTGCGGATGCCGCGGTACAATGCGGTCATATGTAGTGTACATATGAGGAGTGACACCGATGGAACGCGCCCTGAGTACACTTTCAGAAACGTGAGACAGTTGAGATGTGGTTCGACGGCGTCAAAGGTTTTGAGATACGCACCACTGACGAATCCCAAGAGGACGAAACGGCCGCCTGGTGCTGCGCCGGATAGGTCGTTGGCCTATCTGGCTTGTAATCTAATTGCGATGAACAAAACTAATCTCAGCAAATCACGTTATTCATGAGTAGCTGTCTATCCGTAAAGGGTAAGGCGACCCTTTAAATAGACAGTATGATGAGGAGACGGCAGCAAAGGTAGCATTGATAGAAGTCATGAGCAACATTACGTAAGATAACAATACAACTGCAGGGTGTTAACTAGCTATACCTATACCGGAAAATTTATTATTATTATTATGATTATTATGAGTGATACACGCTGAGACTACACATCGTTTCCGGAACCATCGCCGTCCACCGTGATTGCGCTAATCGGGCAAATGTCTGTGATCTTAACAAATATTAGGGGTATACATGTATGGGCAATGAAACGTAATCAACCCGTAATCCCTTTGTAGACACAGCAACCAAATTAAGTCAAGTCCAGATGAGATTTACGTAACCGGATGGGTCCATTTTCAGCCTTGGATATTATCAACGGATAAGGCCAGGCACAAAAATTCATTCCTGACCCAATCGCGGTTATGAGTAGCAATCTACTTAGAGTAGGAGCCATGATTCGAAAATCAAAGCCAAACTTGGCTGTTCAAGTAGCAATTGTGCTAGGATGACCACACCAGGTACAAACAGTAAAAATGAGAAAACTGGCAGGACGAGCACTAGGGTCTGTTGACCGCATTGTGCAGCAAATTAGTGTGCACGAGCTGATCGTCAGACCTTAACTGAAACCACTCTGAAAGTCGTTGTAAGGCTGGTAGTGATATGTAATATCAGATCGGTTACCGTTACCAAAAGACGGCAAACAAGTACCACGCATTAAGTGGAGTGCACAATTGGGAGCGAGCTATACCCAACCGCCTCAAACACTGTCGACAAGTACCGATTGGTGTTGTTTCCAAATAAACTATGAAATGCTTGTGGTAAATCATCAGTCGCGGCTGGAAACAAATGTTATATACTTTTCCTTATCTGAAAATCACCCTTGTGACGGTCATCTCAGTGATGCCGGTGGATGAATAGAGGAATCACGACTACCTGAAAATGACATGTGTGTAGCATTTGTTCCGAGGAAAAATCTCTGTGTCCAAACACAACATCCAGTCATGAAAAGTAAGGAGTGTATCGGAACAGCCAGCGCAAAGCTGTTGAAGCCCAGTGGGTTAGCCTCGGATCCACATGCGTTTCAGTTTAGTTCCCATCATAATACAAAGAATTTATACGGATTAAGAAGCGTTGCTTTATAAGTCCCGTTGGATAGTTGGCAGAGATATCAAAATAATAATAATAATAATAATAATAATAATAATAAAGTTAGTATTTTAAATATGAAAATAAGGACTTGACGTTTGCTCAGCCGTAGTCCTGCAATCAGCTTAGATTCACAGCACCCACAGTTAACATCAAAAAATCCATGGTAAACTCCAGCTGTAGGATGGAGACACAGTGCTAAGTGACAGTGTAAGTGGATAACGGTGTTATCCAACCGACTTTTAAATACTGTTAGTGTCGGTGCAGAGACAACCGATTCTGAGAGAGCATTCTACGGGTGACAGACATGATAAAAAAAGAAATTTCTGTGGCACTCCAGGAGGCTATACTGTACAGCGAGTTTTAATGAGTAGCCCCTCAGGTTTGTATTGGTGCGGAATCGCAGTAAAGGGCGGCACACATGAGGTGGGTCTCGCAGAATCAAGTATGCCATAATCCGGTTGCCTCGAGGTCTGCGTTACCTTTCACTGAATACTCCCAATCGTTGCAGCCTCTCCTGGTTGGAAAGATTGCGCATTCCAATTACGTTCTTAGATGCCCGGCGTTGTGGCTGCTCCAATACATTAAGGTTGTGTTTCAACAACGGATGCCAGGCTTGAATTGCGTATTCGAAATGGGGGCGAACATACGCACTGAGCATTTGTCGAAATATGGAGCTGTTTATTTGTCCAAACGCCTGTCGCAACAGCCGTGTTGGTTCCCAGTCTTCGACGGCTTTTCGGATTGCCTGGAGTAACCCAAGTCATCTTGAATCAGGACGCCCAAGTCACATTCGACTGGTGATTGTTGTAGTACATTCGTTCCGAGCAGGTATGAATAGCTGCTATGATGTCGGATGGAAAGTGCCTTGCATTTACTGATGTTGAAATGCAGTAAATTTTGGGTTGACCATTGACACACCGTAGCTAGATAACTCTAAAGCGGATGCTGGTCGGCTTTTACCTGAATCCTGCGCTAAATCTTCATGTCGTCGGCAAACAGTATAAGTTTGAAGCGACTTCCTGCGCGAGATCATTAATGAGAACAAAATACAATCGTGGACCTAGAACTGAGCCTTGCGGCACACCACACTCAACTTGTATGGGGTCCGATAAAGAGCTCCGAACTCTGACCACTAATTGCCGTTGAAGTAGAAAGTTGGCAATCCATTATAAAAGAGGGTCGTCGATCCCGTAAGGCTGGAGCTTGGAGAGTAGTATCCGATAGTCTAGATGATCGAAAGCCTTCGAACAATCCAGGTAGACCACATTAACAACTTCTCCAGCGTCAGCTGCCTCTGTCCAACTATAGTGTGTGATCGGTAAATTCGTCGTGCATGACTGCTGCAGACAGAAGCGTGATGAGTTTACACTTTGTCAGATAAAAGACTAGTGCATCCGTAACTATGGTTTCCAGGACCTTGGAGAGTATAGGAAGAAGGGACCGGGTTGATCGGAAGGTTGATCTCTGCAGACCATGTCGAGAGGCGGTCGTGGTCCTGCTGAAGTAAACCACAATCATTGTGTGTGCGGATTACTCTCCACACCTTCAAGTCATCCGTGAACAACGCACAAGGAGATTGGAGTAGCTGAGGCCCGTTGTTTACATGGATCAGAAACAAAATCGACCCCAGTACAGTGCCTTGGGGCACGCCGCTGCTCGATGGATACCAGCCGGTTAAATGGTTGTCAACCTGGACACTCCACTTTCGATCAAGGAAATTTCTGATCCATTGGTGTAGCGAATCACCAACACCGCACATGCTCAGCCTGTCTAGGAGCCCTGCATGATTTACCTTGTCAAAAGACTTATTGAAGTCAATGCAAATGACGTCGACTGATTTGGCTTGGTTCAGCGCTTGTAACCATTCGTGCCTCGTAAACAGTAGGTTGGTGATGCACGAGCTACATTTCAGGAAACCATCTGTGCGGGTGTCAAGAGGCTTTTCGACTCGAGAAGCTGCAGAAGGCTCTTCTTCACGATCTTCTCGAGCGTCTTTGCCAAAACAACGGTCAGGCAGACCGGCCGGTAGTTATCCACTTTGCTTGGGTTACCACCCTAGGTATTGACTTTACAACTGAGTATTTCCAGTCTCCCGGTACTAGTCCAGTGGATAGTGACCTGTTGAACAGCTCAATTACAGAAGGCGCGATGATGGGCGATAGGGACTTGAGGATCAGTGGGTTGATTCCATCTGGCCCAGCAGGCTTCGTCCCATCAAGATTTGCTAGAAGCTTGCGTACATCTTCAATACTGCAGTCTAGGCTGTCAAGTTCAGCGAGAGCGGTACTCGTGGAACTCGTTACAGACACCTAGTCACTTGCAAATACAGAGGCGAAGTGCGCCGCCAATGCGGACGCACGATCTGTACTCCACGTCAAGGGCTGTCCATCGGAGTCTTCTACACTGGGACTTTGGCTACAGGCCTCAGGCGCCGCTTCACGTATGCGAAGATTCTCTTGGGAGCAGCTTTTGCGGCGGCTGCAAGTTGCTTTTCGAAGCTTCTGCGTATTCTTGTTTTCGTGTTGTTGCAGCGATTTCGCCGTACCTTGTACGCCTTGTAGTCCTCATCAGAGCCAGATAACACAAATTTGTTCCATAGTCTACGTCGTCGTCGGGCTAGTTTGCTGTACTCTTTGTCGAACCAATGTGGTTTGACTGGCCCAACTTTCTGAAATTTGAGAAGTACAAATCGGGCGCACAACGATTTCACTCCCTCTTTAATGATAGTCCAACAGGTTTCAATAGATGAATCCTGTGGTAAAGACCAGTCTATCTTGCTCGCTGCTCGAATGAGACCATTAAAATCCGCCTTCCAATAGTTGAAGGCTGGCTCCAGTGGGGGAGAATACGGCAGCGGTAGTTCCAAGCTGACTATGATCATCGAGTGGCCACTCGCTCCGAGGCTTTAAGACTTGAATGTCATGCACACGTTCCTCACAACTAGTCAAAAGTAGATCTAAGCACGAGGGATTCGCGCGCGCAGTAATGCATGTAGGTGGGTTGATGTGTTGTGTGGCCCCGGTTTCAAATATCAACTACGTAACCTTCCTCTCGACTTCATAGTGGCCGGGGAGAAGTTCAGCCTCAAGCCACTGTATTCGGCGTAAGTTGAAATCGCCCATGAGTAAGAACAACTGACGACTCATGTGCTTGCGGACATGCGGCAACCAGTCCAAACAGCGGCTCAGTGGACTGCGATATACCACACCCACGAGCAACTCGCAACGTCTGAGGTGGTGTGGCTCACATAGACCATCAGCGCTTCGGCAGGCGCTCACTACTCTCCCACACAAGGAAGACGTTATGTAAAGTAGTATGCCACCGCGATCATTTGATGGTCTATCACAGCGGAAGCATGAGTAGTCGCCGATTTCCACTTCTTGGGCGGTTACGTCGGAGTTTAACCATGTCTTAGCAAGGCCTAACACGTCTGGTCGCTGAGAGCTTACAAAGTAGTGCAGCATATCAAGCTTGTTCATCAGACTGCAGACGTTAGTAAAGCCTACGCGCAGACCGTGGTACGAACCGCTGGGCGTGCCTGAAGCATCAGAAACCTGTTGATCCGGATTCGCGGAGGAATCGGGGCAACTACCCGAAAATTTACAATACGGAGATTTGTTTCTCCATCGTCCGTGCGTCGCTTTAGTTCAATCATCGCAGACTTGAGTTTCTCTCTGTCTGCGCGCACACAGATCTCTAGACCTATCAGCGTATGAAGACGGGACAATAGTAACTTAGGACTTGCCTCCTCGACAAAAGTCACCCTCATAGGTCAACCTTTGGCAATCTGTTTCTCTTTGAGCCGGTTCTCATCTACTTCGAGCAGTCTATCAATCAGAGATTGCAAAAACGACGTCATGTTCATAGCGCACCTGAGGATTGGAACCATATGATTCAGGTGCGTGAAAGACCATGAGGCTGTGGCGCCTCACGTCGCTAGACATTGCTCTTGGTTTCTTTGGTGCTTGCATTTTCCATTAGTTATCACCGATTTGCTTATTGCAAATTGGAGCTTTACTGTCAACAGAACAAATCGTAGGCCTTGAGCGCGAGCCTGCCGAAGCGCTAGTACTTTGCTTCAGGGATAGATGCGATGTTATACTAAACGCTGGCTGTTTCTCTGACTGTGGTGTAGCACAAATCGAGCTGGGCGTTTTAGAGCACTTCGGTTTACTGATCCGCTTGTTAGGCTCTTCGATTCCATTCTGCCTAAGTTTCGACTGGCATTGTTTATATATGGTCTTCACAAAATCGTGTTGAATCCCCTGAATTACACGAAATTGGTCTACAGAGAGAATTTTGCAAAGCTTCTGCGACCTTTGACCGAAGTCCAGAAGGAAGACTATTCGGATTTCTCCACCATCAATCCAATACATCCATTGCTTGTTGCCCTAACTGAATCACTAACCTTAGTATTATAGGTCCGCATCCTCTATAATTTGGTGAGAGAGGTATCCTGATGAGCGATAGCGCCACAATATTATCGAAAGAAAGTGTTGCACGAATGAACCACCACTGTTCTAAATGGTGCTTTCCGGGCGCTTGAAAATTGTTAGAAGGATGTTATGGCACGCCATGTATGAAGATTGTGTTTCGGTGGTCTTGCTTGCTGCGTTCGTCTTCGGTGTTGCTTGTCGCGCTCCAAGGGATTTCAGAATAGATGCATATCCCACAGGGTCTGTGATTGAGCGCGCTTGCAGAGAGAAAAATGTTTTCTACGTCGGTGGAGGATTCTAGTGTTACCCGAATAAGTCTGGGTTCACCATAGTGTGCAGAGCTCGGATAACGAGTAACCCGTGCTTGGTTTATGGGTTTGACTTTGATACTCATCAGTACGTATAGCGAGTTCCATCGGTCTTGGTCGTCCGATAACTTACACCGTAATGTGATTGTGGCAGATTGGGGAACATCTGAGCATACAACAGTCTAGGTACTATTGTAGGATTTCTTTTTTGTTGATCTAGTAGGTAGGGTAATCGTTTGTCTTGATCTGCTGACAAGTGTTGATTGTTTACTGTTTGTTCCCCTATTCGCGTTAACGGTATTTACAACAGAAGACGCCACAACGGCGGCCTCCTGCCTGATCGTTGCATCAATCTCTGCATATATAACTGGGGTTCCGGGGGGCTCTGACTCGACAAGAGACATTTGAGGTAGAGTTATCGAGGATTGGTGTTCGGCTGCCACATTCTTGTTAATGCTAGATGTCAGGTCAAGTGGAATTTACTGAACCAGACGTTTCGAATGGTGCCTGATTTTCGTTGCCATGATTACTGTTTGACTCTCGAATGTCAGTTTTCGTCCGAGGTTCTACCAAAGTTGGAGAATACAACAGAGATAAGGAGGTGACTGATTGCAGTTCAGTGGAAGCGGATTGTGCATCATTCCACTGCATAGAGGAAGCTACGCTTCCGTAGTACATACTCGCTTCCATTGAAGTAAGCTGATCGTTTATCCTCAGCTCGGCCTCTGCGGTTAGCCGGTCGCACTTCTGAGCAAGGATAAGCAAGCATTGATCGTGTGGGATGGCCAAACACGCAGTAAGAAAGTAAAGTGCATCTCGTGATCAATTTTTCTCTCGTACCTGTTGTTGGGACACATTTGCACATTTCGGATGATACAATTCCAAACAGTGCGAGCAAGCCAAACCTATTTTAAATAATTGATGAAATCCTCCTGACTCACAAATGCATGTTGCTTGCAGCCTTTTCGAATTCGCCTTTCTGCCATTCAACGTGGTGTCGATACCTCAACCAGTGGGTCGGTTTGCGTTCTGTACCTAACCAGCTTTAAGAGCGGTGCACATCGGTCAGGCGAGCGTTGTGGTTGCAAGGTTAAATGAGCGGTCGGCAGGGTCGCGCGGTCTGTTTGATGGGTTGTGCAGGCGTTTGGCTGATAAGGTCACAAGGAATGCCTAGTGAATGGGACCTGCTAAGTGAATCTGAACAAATTCATTCACAGCTGCGTTGAGAAACGCCGGATTGGAACAAGCTTAGGATTTTCTGACTTCCTCGAGAATTCAGTATAGAACGGTGTCACACGGAAAGGTAATCGGCTCAATGTGATTCAGTTATTCGCTTGCGCTTAATCACGGATGACAGTGAAAACGGTTAGTGATGACACGGACTTCATCGTAGAAGATAATTCCACGTATGATGGATGAATGTGTAGGGATAGTGAATCCGGTTCGAACGAGTGTATAGTGACAACGCCGCGAGAAGATGGAGAGAGGGTATAGATGAATAATCCAAATGACACAGGAGCACGCACGTCAAGCGTGTGCGTGTATGACCTTAAGGACAAAACAGAAAAATATGAAATAGACCCGATACAATGTAAAAGCATGAAGGCAGTAGGAAGAACACACATGAAGGTTGAGTCGACCTAAGTTTCAAAAGTCAGCTGAAGTGACAGGCTTCATCATATATTTCAAGAATAAACAGAGATGACTAGCCTGTTCCGAGAAAAAACTGCAAGAGTCAGTAGGAAAAACGTTCCGGAGAGCTAACAGCTGGCTATCGTGCCGTAAAAGGAGAGTTATATCATGCCTAAGGAGTGAGATCGCGATTGGATGGGGATGGACAAAGGAACTCACAACACAAACGCCATTGGGGCCGGCTCCTAGCCATATCAGCAAGTGTGTCCAACCAAACGTGTTCACTGTCCTTATTAGGACCCCAGCCAGGCAGTCGGGATGCACCAACCGACGCCAACTTCGAAGTCAGGGTTTTCATTTATCTCGACCAAGTCATCGCTTGGCCTCCCCTCCTCATCTTCCAACCACACCCACAACGCGCAAACAATGCACGTCGCGGGAGTCGGTGTGCTGGCATGCACAACACGTGGCCCAACTTTCCGAGCCTGGTGCGTGATATAATGGTGCCGAGCGGTTCACTCGCTCTTCGTGCACCAAATACGCGACGCCGTACACGCTCATTGCTCACGCGGTGCTCCCACCAGACATGAGCTAAGCTGCGAAGGCAGCGATGATCGAATGTGACGAGCCTCTTTATGTCTGTCGACCTGATGGACCAGGTTTCACAACCACATAGGAGAGTTGAACGGACGGCTGCCCTTCAGGGCGAGAGTAATGTCGTGTCTGCGCCCCAGGTAGCGGAGATTGGCAAAAGCACCTTGAGCTTTCGCTATACGGTCTGTAATCTCATCTTCGATCCCACGGGTGCTAATATAGTTGCCCAGGTACTTGCATTCCTGAACGACTTCCAGCATATCACCACAAAGCGTTAGCGCAGAGGTGGGTCCCTGTCAATCTTGGAGAAGTACTTTGTATTTCGATTGAGCAAAGAATAGCCCAAAACGATTGACAGCCAGTGCTAATCGGTCCAGTGCTGCTTGGCATGTTTGAGAGCTGTCACAGATTAGGGGAATATCGTCCGCATACGTTAAGTTAAGAAGTCGATCACCAGGAAGCAGTGCAGTTTGACCTAGTTAGTGATGGAATCATTGCGTAGGTTTTACAGCGCTAGGTAGTCGAAACATCTAATCCCGCACTGAGTAAACATTGTGATTGACGTGGGACCAGAGGTTGAGACGGCATCCGAATAGTGCACAAACTAGCAAGAATCATGTATTGAGCGAAACCAAACTAGTAAGTTCACTCATAGAAACGTCTTAAGCACAAGGCCAAGCCAAAGCAACAATGAAATGACTGAGAATAAGACATGCCGGGTCAGTTCTAGCGCAGAAAGTAGGAGGTCTGGGCACAGCAATGGATGTGAACAGCATGTTCAGTTAAAAACTGACGCATATTGTTGGTTTGAAGTCAGAAGAGTTGGAATTGGCAGCACTCGTGGAATTGGGTAATACCACACACAGCAAGGGACAAAGATCAAGAGAATCGACAAAAAAAACGGTGCAACAGCTAAGAAAAGCAGTGGGACAGACGATGAGATTGCCATATAGGGCGGAAAACAGAGTCTGAAAAGTCAACAGGAGTGATCAATGTGATACAGGCGCGTGCATGTGAACACTTGGGAGTTAACAGCATCAACAGTAAGACACGATCAATGAGCAAACCTTGAGCAAACTGGATAATTGTTCAGCTCGGTGGGTTCCCCCCAGATCGGCAGAATCCACAGTCGATCCGAGGACAAAAGTGGTCCGTGTGCTGTGTAGCGACTCGAGCGCATCGGTGAAAGCTTTCATCAAAACCATTGGGTGAGAGGCGCCAAACAGATGACATTGAACCTGAGAATTGAAGGTGAACAAGAATTCAAAGTAGACTATGGGGACCGAAATATCAGCAAGGTGATAGTGATACACAAAAGTGAACACGTAGATTAAATGTGGGAGACCAGTGACACAACAAACAAGTCGCATACAACAAAACATATGAAGTTGATCACCTCTATATAAGGACCACCTAAGTTGACCGGTATTTTTCTCATAGCTTGAACACTACTCACAATGCAAATTTTGGGAAAACAGACTTCTGTATTTTTTGTAGAAAGTAGAAGCCACGATTAAACTGCACAATAATCTGCCTCGAAGAGGAATCGAACCCCGGACATACGGATTACCGGTCCGCTGCTCTGTATGTTGACAACCTCTCTATGTTGACAACTTTGATCCAGTCCCATGAGGAGTCAGTTTAGGGAGATTTGATTGTACTCAGAAAAAGTCGAGGATGAACGCGCGATTGGTCACTGACGCTAGGCGTGCAAACTAAGGCTGAGATGGAGAAACCAACGCGGAGTGCGGAGGATACAAGACAAACGTTTAAACCACAACATCACATGAGCAATCGTGTGAGGACCAGATGGCGAGAGCGGATGTGTTACCACAGTGTGTGTAACACACCTCAGATACGTTGTATGGTAGAAAAGCAAATGTTTCAAGGGAAAGACTTCAGCGGTACATTCACTGTAATCGCGTCTTAGTAAGTACACGCAAAAAGTTTAGCTGAAGTATTGCTTTTGAGGTTTACCACTATATGTGTACAAACAAGATGTGTTGGAGGAGTTCCAAGACCGGTGTCACAGAAGATTTATGTAAACCCAAACTTCCCAGTAAAAGTTTTATTCTTCCAAGTAATGACTTGCGCCAATCGAAGTGACATCGTCAGTACATTGTTGGCTGTAGCAAAGCAGCGAAAATATAGTAGCAGCTAAGCGTTATACATATATATATCCCAACAAATTTGTGACTTTGAAGATATGCCACCGAATTCACAAACGTTTTTGCGCCAACGAACGGTTCATATGCCAGTCAACGCAACGTGACCGATGACCATTGGAAGTCTTCCTGGAACGAAGACGGGATGAGTGTTACTGCCATCGAACCGACTGGCACGAAAAAGGAGCCATCTGGAATAATGCCTGAGCCGTTTTCAGCAACCAGACACCTCATGGAGTACCTTGAAGCGGCCCATGGATGAATCTGCTTCTCTCAACTCCCCGTCTGTGTCTTTCTGCACATGCTCCTCCTTGTCATCCATATCCTCAATTTGCTCCTCGGCATCTGTCTCTTCAAACCACACCGTCAGTTCGATGACCAGTCGCCCAGATCAGCAGGTGCATCTGCGCTATCTAGTGCATCTGAGGTGAGCTATCACTGCACTTTCGCTTCTTACATGAACTCTTGTTTCTGAACAGTTTGTTGAGATTTTTGTTTTGCGTTCCGAAGCAACCGGCAGTTGCTCTGCTTGACTCACGAAATGAGTTTATGCAGTGAAGTGATTTGGTCTGAACACAAGCCCACCACTTGTGACCATTCTTCTTAGTCTGGCTCTCTTAACGTTACTGCACCAAAACACCATACGTGCGATGCACGACACCGGCTCAGTGCATGCAATCGGCAAGGCTCTCCCGTCACGCGGAACTATCGCCATGTACGCAAGTTTCCTGTCTAGTCACGAAGAATGGTTTTCATCTCACTTCTCCCATCAGGGGAAGCACTTTGGAGTCAAGCTGGATGCAACCGTCTATATTTCTGTTCCAGCTGTCTAAATACCAGACGCACAGTTTGTTATCGGTCAAAATACCAGGTGCACTCAAGCTGAAATGAAGAATGGTGTTTAGCTGCACTGGTCGCACATCCGACGGTCCAAATCTGCTTCACTGGAATTTGACCCACGTGATTTCGCCTTCAGAATTTTGTCTTTGGCACGGAGCTACTTGTTGGTTTACGCTGGGACGTTGCATCCACATTGTTTCTCTTGGTGTGTGATGTCTGTCGGAGAGAACATTCCCTTCGTATTCCTAGAGACGCATATATAGATTAACAGATGCCGACGATCGGCAATCTAAATCGATATTTTTCTACTGAAACTGCGTTTTTTCTAAAAAGTACCACTTCCTGTGAATCTCACCTGGCATCAGTAGGCAACTCCTTAAATAAGACGTGAAACTACAGCTGGGAGTAGAACTCCTGGCATAATGATTGACGGCTGGCGCTTTGATCCAAACGCCTCCGAGATTTATGGGCAACGATTGGTACATCGGTTGGGATTGTGTTGTGTAATTCAACCGCATGATCGGCACTCCAAAGCTGAACCTTAGATTCCTAATCGCTGCGTCAAGCGTTGCTAGTGTCCTAGCGATTGCGTCACGGCCTCTACTCCCGCCTGCGAGAATTCGTGGCCGCTAACTGTGTGTCACCGAAGGAAACAATCTTCCTCTAATCAACAGTAACTATTTCATTCCTATTACCACCGACTGCTTACCCATGCTAAACACTCCTGTATAAGTCGGCATATGGCGGTCGAGTATTCATCGCACACTGCATATGTTATTTACGTTGTGTACAGGTAACTGAAACCCTTTCGTTACTGCTGAGGAGAAGGCTTGGATTAATCCAGTGTATGCCAGACGTGATTCTCCTTTTGTCCAGCACATTAGGAGGCTCCTTCCAGTTCACATCAATTGATAGCATATACGGGGTACCCTTAGTCTCTTGTGAATTTGGATGCGAAATAACGTGACGTGTTACTCTCCAGCTTGTCCGAAACGTTCGACATGGACTCAAACAATAAAGTTGTCCAACATTTCATTTTACGTTTACTCATACTACATTCCACGGTTAGAGGTTCGGTATTACTGGCTGAATACACTTACTGATATGGCTAGGTGCCGACCCTAGTGGAGTTCATGCTGTGAGTTTTCTTGTCGCACCCCATCACTCGTAGGCTCCCCTCTGTCGCGTGGCCACCCGGGAAGCAAGAAGACTGGGCAGCGATCAATAAGTCATTTATATACATTATTTAAAACAGTCCGTCACAATGGTTCATCCCTGTTATTTACATTGTGTCGCTGGCTCCGTTTCCATTGGTTTGGGTTTGTTGGCGACGTTCACTCTGTCTAAATCACCTTGGCTTTGTTAGTCGATGTATGATTGGCGGAATTGGGCCCGCGAGCTTCTTCCCTCGGTTCAATGCCATTAACCTTGGCTCAAGGGTGCAAGAGTATGCACTCCTTCGTCTGCTGGCGCCTGATTGGTCACTTGCACGTTCAGTGGATAGTTCAAGGCAGGACGTGAGTACGGGCCATCTATTTCCTGAATGGTTGATCAATCAGCTTCCGGCAACATGCTCACTCCTTATCAGTCTGGCCTGTGACGTTCGATCGGCACTATAGCGTTTCTAATCCCCAGCATTTCCAGCCCCTATCACACCCTCCAACCACGATCTCATTATTTAGCCTTATATAATTTCGCATAATAATTTTTTGCTGCATAGTACCCGGCTGATAGCTTATCGGAACGATGCCCATCCGTTACCGGTAGCTCAGAGGGCTTGCACCTGTTGCATTTTTTCTCATATTTTGCTATGTATTGCGGCACAGTAGCTAAGGTGTTTCCCATCTCTAGCTAACGTGTATATTGATGATGGTGATAGTTTGGTATTCGTAGAAGGCGACTACGTGTTCACAGTGAATGATGGTTACCTTTTCTGAGAACCGTTTATCAGTCGGGATTCTTTATGGCCCGAGTATGAATAGGTCATCGAAAAGGTACAGAAACTTCTTTAGCCGTAGGTTGTCGGTGGGTAAACTGACAGTTTCTATAAAGCCCACATGGTCATCAACAAGCTGTTCGATCGAACCAGAAAAAGATAGAGATGTGACGACAAGTGTTAATCCGACTTCCCATACAGCTTGTCAGTCAGGATTCACGGTATAGCTACTATGCAATAATCGTTCCTGATGCCCTTGTTTCTAAACACCACGATGCATTCGCATTTCATCGATCAGATTTCAGCAAGGTGATACCTAAGCGCCCAAGGGTAGCGATTTCACCAAAATCGATGCGGATCGTGTCCTCAGTCACACGGGACTGCCACAGTCGTACTTAAATCCGTTGAGCACAATGCCGATGGCGTTTGTCTATAATTAGCTCTGTTATGGTGCACACTTACACTTAAACTCCGAGTTCCAGCCCAGCTCAGGCGATCTCCATCTGACGAGTCTAACCCAAGACAAAACCGCAGTCGTGGTGTGCCAGTGCTGGGAAGAGCAACACCCAAATATATCCATTCAGGATACCGTCCTCGGGATCGGAATGATCGAGGTTAACCTCAAAGTGAGCCGAGGTCTCAATAGAGGTTGCGAGTCGCAACCCAACCACAAAGCGTGCCCGCTAAATTCAGCTTTAAACAAGGTCTTTTTAAGCCAGATACATTTCATTCCACTTCATTTGGTCTCTTCTGCTTATCTGAATATTCCCCTATTAACCTGCACATGTTGCTTACGGTAAATGTGGTTATCGTCGTTAACTTGATCGTGTTGGTAGCATTACTTGAGTAACTTCGGGACATTTTGTACTGTTGGAGGTGAAAGAAAAACACAGGTAGACTTGTGTAATCGTTCATAACTGTAGACTAGAGTTTTTTCTGTGTGTGCAGAACAATTGTTACCGCTACCGCTTGTTACATACCCGTCACACGTCCCGTGGTGCTTTGAGATCGATAAATTCAAATTAGCCCTCAGCCGTGATTGGAACTGGACTTAGAGTGTTTTCATACCCACGCCGGCCCGTGTAGTGTTCCGCAAATATACCTCCTGTCCGGTGCGTTGTCTTTTTGACTCGTGGGGCGCAATCTAAGAAGTCGAACGCCTGGGGACACAACATGTACTACCTTGCTAACCTACGTACTTCATAAGCTAATACAGAGAAGAGTTATGTCCGAATAACCGTAGGCTTTAACAAATATATTTTATTTGATAATGTCATTTTAAGTGATTGGCTGTTGCTTGATATCCCCGGTGTGGCTGCGCTTGATGTGCATGTTGACAAGGTGCCTACCTGTCTATTACCCACTACCTCGTCCATACTAGCTCCAGGAGACAGTTGGTCGTTGCTGGAGGGGACGGAGTGCACGGTCCTTGTGGTCGTGTTAGGATCAAAAAGTGGTTCCATGCACTCAGTATGGAGCGCACTACGGTTCAGTCACCGCCTTGTGTGCGCTTGATTCTCCAAATACAGTGTGCTTGTGTTTACCTGTGAAAAAGTGTGGGCCGGCTCCGTTGATGAAACGTGGCTCCCATCCGCATGCCTCCCGGTCTTATTCCTTTGGGTTTACACTGGATATGGGGTATGTGGTTGGAGCTGTGGGTGGTGCAGCTCAAGCCGCCCATGGTCCCTCTGTAGGCGCAGGCGTCCTGTGGCTGGCCACAGTGACAGGCAAATCTGAAACCGGATGTCGCCAAGCATGGATATATATATATATATATATATATATATATATATATATATATATATATATATATATATATATATATATATATATATATGGATAAGCTATGCCGCCAACTTTGCTGCATTTGTTTCATCGTACGAACGATAGCCCATGAAGGACCGAAGTTCGGAAGCCGTAAGACATGGTTTCACAGTGTAAGAGAACAGAGAAAAATACAGGTTGATCATGTGGCTCCGATAACACCTCTGAAGTGCTCTAACAGGTAAGCATAAGAGCCCTTTGTATGCTAACATGAAATGTAACGAAAATTGTTCTGTGAACTACAACAGTATGCGGTATCGGTAGGCTTTCACAAATACATATACTGTGCACATTCTGGCGAAAAAAATAGTCCACAAACGTTGTGAAACACATTCGGAAGCGATCCAAATGAGCTGGCCACAAGAGAGCAATACGAAGAGAGACAAACAATGAGATTTTATCATGCAAAAGGAGCGGAAAGTGGTGCTTACTTGGTGCTCAAACAGCTGGATCATGCAGGCATAGAAAGTCAGAAGGATAGGACTGAGGGACTGGGTGCATTGCGAGGAAGCGTCTCCTGACAGGAAAGTGTGGTCGGGTGGCTCAGATGGTCCAAACGCCAACATTTTCTCTACAAAACGATGTGGTGCAGGACCTATGGACGCCTGTTGTGGTTGACTGCTCTTCTCCCAATAGGATTTCAACTGCAACTGTAAAATGGAGCGGTGAATCGCGGCGCGGTACATTTTTAAACCGATATTTGAGCAATCACGATAATAATAAAACTTGACCGGACAAGTGAGTACCCGGTTTCCGCATTTGCAGTCACTATGAGCGATAACAAACATGCAACAAACTCCTTTGCATCAAATCCATGCAACCATAGCTGGGCACACACCGACTACAGATGATCCGATGGAAAACCAAAGGTATTTCACAGGAAATGTGTGTTATAATCGTGGATGATACGGGGCGCAGGGCGGTCAGAACAAAGAGTTCACTGCAACGAACAGTGCATTAACCAAACATCAACTCACATGACAGAAGCAAGACAGTGGAGAAGATAGCGTAAGGGAAGAGGATGTGTCACAAACAGGTCGCCTCACATAATCGATGATCTCGCACACACACATGAACGCCAGTGGAGTTCATGACCAGAACCGAGTGACGACGTAATTCTAGGCACCGGATCGCAGGGAATGACAATGTGCATCGGAGAGAATATGGAAATGGGTAAGATACCATCGACAACTGGCCTTGTAGACCGAGGGAAATGCGTATCCACTCATTATACATGATAGCTAGAAGCGTAAAACTTCTCAGCTATGGTACATGTACGGGAACCGATGAACAGGTGATGGCATAAATGGTATAGTTCTGCATCGTAATGTATAAACAGGATGAAAGATATCAGCGGTATGCCGGAAGGCAGTACTGAGGCCCAGCTGCCGCGTAACCACTACTAGCTGAATGTGAGTTAAGGATGCTGCGGGAGTCGTCCGGACCCCTACGCAGCATCCAACCCGCACCCACGGATTACAAGACAGGCTTGTGATCCTTAAGGCCACGAGTCGTAATCTCACATTAACGAGAAATGACTAGATGTGAAGGTAAGGATAAACAGATACATACTATCGATGGGTCCAATGAGCACCGATCAAAACCGCCCTAAAAACGGGGGATTAATGATGAGCATGCAGGATGCATGATGAAGACTGATTTGGGGGTTGGTAGCACCCCACTTAAATCCACAAAACACCAGGTGTGAATCCTGTTCCGTTCAGTGGGAGAAAAATGACCTGAGCACTGGAGCATGGTGGATTTAGCTGCTAACACCTGCCATGCCAGATGGGAAACCGACCAAACAACAAGAGGCGACAGACTGCACAAGAGTGTTACCAGACTCGTGATTGCGCAGAGGTAACCGACTACGGATATAGTGGAACATAAAGACCCGACTTTCATGGTGACTCCAACAAGGACAAATAGTCCAGCCAATGACGTGGTATAACGAAAGTGACCGAGGGAATTGGTCAGGCTGGTGTATGCCGTCTCAAGAGATGAAGGTAGGATACTTGGATAGTCCACACCAGTGGTTGTAGACTTATATATATATATATATATATATATATATATATATATATATATATATATATATATATATATATATAATACACAATCTGTGGTACAGATATTGTGCCATCGGAATCATGGCTGAATAGGAAAACAATATGAATAATAAGAAAAGAGCAACAAGAAATGCTTTTTTTGTCAAGTTTACCACTCACAGTTTTTGAAATTTTTTTCAGTTTGTTCGTTTTTAGGGGGAGGAGGAAGGGACACCGCAACACACTGATGCACACGTCCGCCATTGACATCGATCTTGAGCCATAACTTCCAAGGTTTTCAACCAGCAAGTATCCTCGTCTCTCGGACCCCAACCAGGTAGTCGACAACAACCGGCCGAGGCCAATTGTTTCGTCAACTTTTTCATGCGGCTTCTCCATGTTGTAGGCTGTCCACCAGACCGTCTCTTCCAGCCCTGTCCAGCAAGTGCAAACAACGCACGACGGGGGTAACGCTGGACAGGCATGCGCAATACGTGTCCCAACCACCGCAGTTGATGCA
Organism: Dicrocoelium dendriticum; assembly: GCA_944474145.2. NCBI lineage: Eukaryota > Metazoa > Platyhelminthes > Trematoda > Plagiorchiida > Dicrocoeliidae > Dicrocoelium > Dicrocoelium dendriticum. The sequence goes on from OX104070.1 coordinate 1,833,343, forward strand.
GTGAGATGAGCTCCTCGAGCGAGTGGCTTCCACGTCCCAAGACACGCTGTCTAACTTCCACATTGCTTACGTGGTGCTGCCACCACACACGGGCAATGGACCGCAGACAGCGGTGCTCGAAGACGGATAGCCTGCGCAAGTCATCTTTACGAATGGGCCAGGTCTCGCATCCGTACAACAGTACAGCACGAACAGTTGCACAATAGACCCGCCCTTTGATGGAGAGACGAATGTCGTGGCGACGCCACAAATGCCTCAGCCTAGAAAAAGCGAGGCGTGCTTTCGAGATGCGCATCGAAATCTCGTCTCCAACAGCCCCGCCAGTGATGTAGACTCTAGCAGACATTGTGTAGCAACGCAATCAGTGGTGTTACTGCATTCCGTCTCTTGACTCATTTCACCAGAACTAGTTTTGCGTTTTTTATCCTGATTCCATTTTGCATGTATTTTAGCTACACTCATCCCGTTTTTGCCGTTGTTACTTATGGTTACTCTGGTGACTTGGGTGGTGGTAATTAGATCTATCGCACTGCGGTGCCATGATAATGGATGTTTAACTGTATTTAACTGGACACCGGATATCCCTTTTGTGGTGAGGGAAGGTGTGCGACGATGTGATGTGGTCAGTGTAGGTGGGGTGGTACTCATTACATTGTCATGTCAATCAGGAGTGGAATTTCGGGAAGCACCGCTTGTCAAAGACGGCTGATCTCTTATCTTCTGTTATGTGCTATAGCCGTCTGAACAGGGAAACTACAGGTACTGAAGCGCTTTACACTCTGGTCTTCACCAATAAACCAACAACTGCCACTTCTATATATGGCTGTGTTTCCATAAAGCCAAATGAGTCCTACAGATGCATACGGTCAACGCCACTGTGGTCGATGCATTGTGCGGTACAGGAAAAATAATGAGGGTATCGTACACTATGAAGCAGGGAATAACAATGAGAGTAGTTTTCAGGGAAGCCAGAAGCCTCACTACATGTCAAAAATGTGTATGGTGCAGGCGCAATTGCTTCAGGAACCAGAGCTCGGTGACAAAATTAGATCCACTAACCACTGTCAGTGACAGTGGTAGATAGGTGGTGCTATATCCCAGTTATTTTACAAATTATGTAGCCCAGCCAACGTTCCCCATGGCTCAGTGACTTAAGCTGCTGGTTAATTGGCATCTGCATCTAGCGGTCTTGGGTTCGATTCTCCTTAGAGGACTGAGGGAATGCGCGCCATTGACGAGACCCAATAGGGCGAAGCGCGTCTGGCGCTTTTCCGGACTAGGCTCTGCTATGTAGCTTGTGAACTATTGGGATGAAAGCCTTATCAGAAATACAACTAAAATCCTGCTACTCGTAAGTAATATAAAATAAGAATAGCCTCTTCTAGTTCCAAATGCTATGGATATAGCGTCTAGTGAGAGGACGTCATCACCTAGCAGGCTAACCACTGTCAGTGACAGTGGAACATAGGTGGTGCTATATCCCAGTTAGTTTACAAATTATGTAGCCCAGCCAACGTCCTTCATGTCACAGTGGTTTAAGCTACTGGCTAGTTGGCATCTGCCTCCAGTGGTCATGGGTTTAATGCTCCTCAGGGGACCAAGGGGATGCGCGTCACCGAAGAGCCCCAATACGGCGAAACGCGTCTGGCGATTTTCCAGACTAGGCTGTGCTATGTAGGTTGTGAACTATTGGGATGAAAGCCTTATCAGAAATACAACTAAAATCCTGCTACTGTGAGTAATATAAAAAATAGATCCATTGAGAGCCATCAGAACGTGAGAATGCGCAGCGGAATACCTGTGACTGTCCTTCCTTTCAAAGCCACACACTAGCAGTCTGGTATGTGCGGGTGCAGCTCTGTTTGAATTGCGACGATAAGACAAGTGGATAGGACCCGGGTGCTTCGCAACCAATTCCGTTTAGTCCAGCTAACTAATTGCCGTAGTAACGATTGTCATTAAAGTGTTAATTAAAAGGGATGAGGGAAGGGTGTAAACAAGGCCTTCATATACAGTAGAAGACGGACTGAAAAAGAGAATTCGAAACAAAACCATCTGGGGAGCTAACACTACTGAATGCAGCAGCGCCACCGATTCCGCGACTGCGACAGGATGGACAAGTTTCTTAAGCTCTACTGTGGTAGACCCGCAATCAGGATGATGCAGACTGGTCGGGCCTATAAGGGCGATTCCACGAATCCAGCAGATTATTTAAAGAGCATAGAGGATGATGGGATGACCGAATAACAGACGATGATCAGTTGAAAGTTAAAATTGAGCCTACAGGCATTCTCAGCACGCCGGCACCACGTCCGGTGTTTCGCTGCCACGCGATTATCACTATTCGCGCGAGGGCAGCGTATGCCGCGAGGTCACCAGCGCCTGAGCGAATTAAAGCCGGTCACTTCAGGACTACAACGCAAGCGCGCAATCCTTTCGGCCACTGGCCGATGAAACGACCGGTCAGTGAAGTACAGGGCGGGACAACAGTGTACCGAAGCGAATGTGATACCCAGTACAGCTCTTTTCTCACAGTTGCCCGTACAGCACTGGTGAGTGCAATGCGTGTGGATAGCAACACGTCACTGCCGTTCACACTGTTCGCGGAACAACGCAAGGAAAGTGATTTCGCAGTGAAATTTGCCCGAAGATCTAGACATCCGGAAATGACCGACTCATGATGAAACTCCATGTGAATCCGAGGACCAGCACCAAAAGGACGCCTCTGGAATAGATAATCACAAAAAGGAGTATTCAAGACTGGAAGCAAAGTGGATCCAATTAAACGGCGCGCGCGAGCCACAAGAAAGAAAAAATGGAGAAACAGTGACACGAATTAACTTGTTCTACCGTCTAGAAGAAGGTACCTTTAACCAATTGGTATAATAATTCTTGGCCGCCGCCTCTCGCCCTATCCGGTGCAACAAGTTGATCAGGTGCTTTGCCTCTCGGTCCACATGCTCAGTATCATCCAGACGACTCCAAGCGTCCGCTGTGGTGTGATCCAACGCGTGAATTATCTGCGGTGCAATCAAGGCCTCCAAGGAATTTTTGTGTCGCTCCAGGAGAGTCATGCGTTCAGAGTAATCAGAAAGTAGGTTAAGAGCAGTCTGAACAAGGGGTGAGAGAGAGAAAAGAAGTTGGTACCGATTGAATTGCTACCGCATACAAATGTGGGGGAAAACAGTTTCGTTATTTCGTATAAAACTGCCTGGAAGTGTCTGAATGTATCAATGTAGCCGTGAACGTGAGCAAAGTATCCGCTGAATGCTTAAAAGTGCTACAACAACAAAAAGTCCAGTATTGGAGATGAGGGAACAGTCAAATGGAGGTCTATGGTGACAAACGACTGAGAAATAATTGCTCATGTATACATGCAGGTGAAATCTGAGCGCAAGCGATGCAAGAAATCCCCAAAGTCAAATGGTAATAAAAACATCCAACGCAAAGGACGAGTGTGGAGCAAAAATAAAGTGTGCAGCAAACAGCATCCTAAGGATTACAGAAAGGCTTGAGGTCGAGGATTTGCACATAACTTATAGCAAACTGGGATGATAATCGCGACGAATGGGATGTAGGCGGGAGGTCAATCGCGTTACAGGTCAACGTATCACTGCAACTAGTGCATGGTTCACTCGGCCTGAGGAAGCTTTTGTGTCAAAAGCGAAAGACTGCCCATAAACTATACCAACCGGTTGTTCTGAAACCTTTCTGAAATCAGGAGTTCTTGAGCGGTTGCAAGTATTTTCCAAGATGTTGAGCATCCTAAGGAGTTAGAAATAAAACGACATCCAGGGCCAAATGTTGTATGGTGAACCAAGAGAACGACGGCAAGTAAAGTCAATCTAAGCTGTATGTACGCGCGTGGGCATATTTGCAGCATATTACAAGTTACAAAACGCCTTCAAAAGTCGATGGAGGGCAGCATTAGCAGTAACCTTGTAACTAGTCTAGGTGAGGAAAATATCAAAGTTTGTTGAAGACTGATATAATATCCCCAGTGGATAAAGTAAGGACGATGGGGCGGTGGAAAGGCAACGGCCGATTTGAAGGCCATGTCACATAGGGTAGGAGTGCATTGTTAACACCATTGTGACCGATGTTCACAGTGTCACCCACCCCCTATATTTCAATTAAATCACAACCAGATGGCATCTCCCCAACTGTTATAAAACTCAGAGGAGAAAACCCCGCTCAATTGTTATTAAACATCTTCACACTTTCACTCACTACCGCCTGCTTTCCATCTCAGTGGAAGCACTCTATTATAATGCCTAAGCACAAGGGTAGTCCAAGAAATAAAGTGCCAAGCTACCACTCAATAAATCACAAGTATGCTGCTTCCAAAGCCCCAGAACGAATAGTCAAGAAGAAGATTATTCAATATCTTACAAGACTGGATCTGATCAACCCCTCACAGCATGGCTTTCTCTCAAAACGCTCCTGCGTTACATGCCAGCTACAATTTCTTTATCATGTCACAACTATGAGTGACCGAGGAATGCCAATTAGTATAATTCTGTTGGACATGCAACAAGCGTTCGAGCGCGTGCCGCACAAGCCACTGCTGTCTGCTCTGGAGTCATACGGAATTGGAAATCCTCTGCTTAACTGGTTCGACTCATACCTAAACGGTCGAACTCAGGTAGTTAAAATCAGTCAGCATCATTCTACACCGAAACAAATAACCAGCGGCGTCTTCCAGAGAAGTGTTCTCGGACCACTATTTTTCCTAATCTATGTAAACAATATATGTGACCCGATCAAACATGGACACCCATTTCTATTTGCAGATGACGTCAAACTAGTTGACTCATTTCATCTAGACCAATTACATATGTGTTTGGAGAACATCTGTGAGGACCTATCCGCACTAAATATAGCTAGTGAGCGTTTATTAATGAAGTTCTCCGCAGTGAAATCCCAAGTACTTGGAAAATCGCAAGCGGTGCATAAACGGAAAATTTGTGAACTGCGTGCCAACGGTAAGCCGTTGGATCTATAGAGTATGAGCTGCGAAAACGTGACCCAAGCTAGCAATCAAACATTCACGGGATAGACAGTTAAAATGGAAATTTACAAAACATTGGTACTGTGGACTAAGAGGAGAGAACCGAAATGTTGCAGTAGTGACCACAATTGTGGTAAACCAGCGGCGATGATGTTGAAAAGTCGGGAACGAAAGGAATAGGATAGATATGCTGCATAAATGGGCAAAAAGGCGACTACAGTACGGAAAATGAGCGAGAGAAGTCGAACGTGATAACTCACTAGGCACTGTTCCATTCCTTCAAGACTGCAGCATACCTGAATGACAAAAAGGTCCACATGTCACAGATGAGTGAAAGAAACAAGAGACGAGCAGCGCATGGGCGATAGGCTGAAAGTACTTAGTCCGAATGAAATTGTTGCTCCGAAAAGGATCAGTGCTTACTCATGTTGAACGAATGCAGCACCAAGGATAGGTAACACTTCTACTAACAAAAGAGCGGATTTTACAAATGGATAAATCAACAGGGCTTGCGAGTTATAGAAAGAAAGAAGTGAACCCGAATATCCCAATTAACTACAACTACTGATGACATCCTTAGGGAGCTGCAGAAGAAACCTAGTAATGGGAATCACGATGGGAGTAAGGAAAATCGGTGGAAAGAAAAGAGTCGCCACCAGTAGCAGGGCTTCGCTTTTCGCCCTGCTGTAGGAAGCAAATAGTGACCCTTGATGAGCTGAGCGACGGCCCATGAAGGATGCGGTTGGAGTATGAAGAAACAGTCTTGGTTATACGTAGACGGAGATACTGCCAGGGTGTCCAGACCTATATGGGAGGACGACTAGAGTCCTCATCCTAAACCTTTGGCTCAAAAGTCTGCCCGCAAGGCAGCGGGGAGGTGGCAATAATTTGGCTTTTTACACATATATACGACATCCCATCTGAAACCACCAACCCGGAGAACCAGGAGACTGAGTTTGTCTGACCTCTAACCATGACCAACCTGGTACCAGTAGGCCTCAAGGCGGCCAAAGGCACCACCCGGTATCGCTCAATGGGTCAAAGACGTACGCAAACCGTCGAACCATCTTATAATCCCGTATCCTTGATCTGAATTACCATCATTCCGCCACACATGGCAACCATACGCAGCAGTAGATTTGCTTGCATCGGTCCTGCTCCTTCTGCTGTTCGTCCGCATTCACGTGCGCTGACCTAGCTATGTCCCGCATTGGCGCGAAGCGTTCTTGGTCTTTCAACCATATTCGACTGTTATGAGTTTGCTACGCATATGAGATCCAAATCAGTAACGACCTAGTAGTTCAACTTTCCACGGCCATACGAATACACCCAGTGCCGCATACACTGTTCAATCATCCAAAATTGTGAGAATATCAGCTTTTGCACGTGCACACAAGAAAAATTAGAATGAGTAAAACCAAAGGTACCGAGAGCAACGCAGTCGCAAATTAAGCGTACTTCCCAAATTTGCAAGAGAACTCGTGAACCAATATGCACTATACCTAGAGTGTCAAAAGCGAAAAATTCGTGAGAACGAGGTATCACGACCAGTAGAGATAGTGTGTTGTTCCGCTGGTGATGACAGTATGTATGTACATATTCACCGTCTGTTAACAGACATTGTGCCATCAGAACCATGGAAGAAGGAAAAAGTGGAGAAGATAGAAACACGAACTGCGATTTTTAAAAATGGATAAGGACTTTTTTGGTTTTACACACGCCAGTTTGAATTTTTTATTTTTGTTTTGTGAGATATATGTGCGTAATAAAGGGCATAATGGCAGAAAAACATCGACGCCTCTGATGTCTGTTGCAGACCATGACGTCCAATGTTTCCCACTACCGAGATCCAACATCTCGTGGTCCCCAACCTGGAAGACGGACTGGTCCGACTGCCGCTAAATTTGAGGTTGCCTTCTTCATGCTCCTTCTCCACGTCATTGGCTGTCCACCAAGGCACATTTTCCATTCACTTCCGGGGAGCGTAAATAACGCTCGACGGAGAAGGCGATATGCCGGCATGCGCGATACCTGACCGAGCCAACACATGCGGTGTTGGAGAATAACGTTCTGAAGAGTGACACCACTCGATCTAAGCACTCGGTCTCGGACCTCTGCGTTGCTTACGAGGTGTTGCCACCAGACCAGAGCAATCCTTCGTAGACAGCGATTGTCAGACTGACAACCGCTTCATGCCTTCAGAGCGAAGAGTCCAAGTCTCACAGCCGTACAAGAGTACTGCACGGACGAAAGCATTGCACACCCTGACCTTGAGTTTGAGACTGACATCACGACGACGCCGTAGACGTCTCAGTCTGATGAATGCAAGGTGGGCCTTTGCAATCTGCTGTGAGACTTCATCTCCAACACCATCACCAGCCGTGATGTAATTCCCAAGATAAGTAAAGAAAGGAACTTGTTCCAGAACAAATCCAGTAATGGTGAGCGCGGGTTCAGGCACCTGCCAGTCCTGGAGCAGCGTTTGACATCTTCCCGGAGTGAAGCATAAGCCGTATTTAGACGCCTCCATCACTAAGCAGTCCAAAGCGCTCTGGACAGTTTGTGGGTCGTCCCCCAGCAAAGCGATACCATCGGCGTAGTCCAAGTCAGTGACTCTGTCTCCATGGATGAGCTCAACACTGCAGTCCTGGACACCTTCCAATGCTCTTTGGACAACATCTTCGATGGCGTGATGACAGTACGGATAGTGTAAACACATTGTTGTAGTGCTATAGTACCAGCTTCAATTTCCTCATGAGATGCAGCTAGCTCGCTGACCGCGAATCGGCTCACTGACCATTAGCTCTACTCACTACTTCTCCCTTACGGGAAGAAGTTAAGCTTAATTTTCCTAGATAAGAAAGAGGCAAACACGAGGTGAGCAATTAGTGATGCCCTTCTGCTAACCAAAAGCACTTTAACATCGACTCAATGCGCCTGAGATGTGACAAAGAACCAACTTTTCAAATGCCACTAGTGAAGGTCCATGGTTTTTGTCGCTTAGCGTAATACCGTGAACTATGTCCCCAAAAATTGAAATCTTTGTGGATGTCCCCAAAACTGCACTGGTCTCATACCTTTCAACTGACCATATCCTGCTTGTATGCTCACCACTTGGTCACACCAAAGTGGCACCAATGGAGCTGCAATTGACGTAGACTAAAGTCAAGGTAATTTATTGAGGCTCTTCGCAGCCAGCTTCCAAATCAGACAGTCGTCCACATGCCCGAAAAAGCACTAGACTGCAGTTGCAGCCTGTTGGGCATCGTCAGTAGTGCGCGTCCATCAGATTCATCATATATATATATATATATATATATATATATATATATATATATATATATGCTGACACCGACGTTGCATTCATGATGTTTCTTCACCGTAGTTAGGCCTAACCAACTTACCCTTACATTAGATTATTTTAGGTCGGATAAATTACCTTCCACTTTATCTGCTTGTCCTGCCTACCTGAATAATCTTCTATTAACTAACCACAATGCTTACGCTAATTGTAGTTATCTTCGTTAACGTTATTGCGTTTGTAGTATTTTTTGGTGACTGGTGAACATTTTGTACTTATCGCGGATTTGTTGATAATTACCTCAATTCATATGCTAATTTATCGAAGAGTTGTGTCGGGGTAGCCGTATTCTTTAGCAGATATATTTTATTTGATGTCATTTCAAGTGATTAGCTGTTGTTTGATATCCCCGGTGTGGCTGCGCTTGATGTGCATGTTGACAAGGTGCCTACCTGTCGATTACCCACCACTTCGTCCATACTGGTTCTAGGAGACAGTTGGTCGTTGCTGGCGGGGACGGAGTGCACGGTCCTTGTGGCCGTGTTAAGCTCTAAGAGTGGTTCCATGCAGTCAATGTGGAGCGGACTAGGGTCTAGCCACCACCTTGTGTGCGCTTGATTCCCCAAATACAGCGTGCTTGTGTTTGCATGTGAAGGAGTGTGGGCCGGCTCCGTTGATGAAACGTGGCTCCCATCCACATGCCTCCCGGTCACATTCCTTCGGGTTTAAACTGGATATCGGGTGTGTGGTTGGAGCTGTAGGTGGTGCAGCGCAAGCCACCCATGATCCCTCTGTAGGCGCAGGCGTAATGTGGCTGGCGACAGTGACAGGCAAATCCGAACCCGGATGCCGCCAACCATATATATATATATATATATATATATATATATATATATATATATATATATATATATATATATATGTCGGTTTATTATTACCATATTATCCGTCACAATGTAAGTCTTAAGTAAGCCTTTCTTGTCGCTCTGCCAAATATGTAATTGCGAAAAGATTGTACTGTCTTTAACAACTTCCGCTGTAGATGCCACCGAGGACAAATATTTCGGTCTAAAAGCAGTGAGAGAAAATCGACGACCTGCAGTTAATTGCCCGTAATTTCCACAAATTGATCCTCGATCAACCAACTCGATTTAAAGGGACAGATTTTCATTGCTTTGGGTTTATTACAACTATGAGAGTAAACTAGAGGTGAGCATTCAACCGTTTAAAACCGTACACAAGTACACATCACCGATGGTTGCACCTAGTGTTGCAGAGAAGCACACGCAACATCAACACGGAGAACGTAAACGTGGAGAACATAGGCAATAGGTGAGTCGCTGGTGAACACCTAGAGATGGTTCTCCGCTGGAATTCAGCACATCGCATGCTAGATGCACGGAGAGCAAAACAAGTACCGAAAGAATCGGGACAAGGTGGAGGTGTAACCGGTGAACAGACCACTAAAGCAACATGAATTCTCGAGGAAACTGGTGCGTAACACGTCAATGTTCACCTGATCCAGCTCACCAGCCTCTAGCAATTCATCGATCCCATTCACCAAATTCGACCAGCGAACAGTTTCCTGCAATGCGTTAGCAGCCGCTTGTGCATTGCGCCTTTCCCGATCGAGTTCGACCAGACGAGTGATAGTTTGCTGGCCGCCAGCGTTCACCTGAGAAAAGAATGAAAGACGTGGATAATTCGCATCGGTGATACTACCGCGTGCAACCAAAATGGGGATGAAAGTGACTTACTTCACTGAGGGAGGCTTTCAACTGCTCTAACTCAGAGCCAAGCGTGAGGGCATCTGATTTAAGCGCCTCAACTTCACGTAGGACTCTGGAAGGATGGGCGAAGAGGAAACCAAAGTTACAACAATGCGTGCGAGCACAAGCAAGGGAACAAAAACGATGTATATCAAAAGAGAAGTACAATTTGTGCCAAGTTATTCCAAAGTATTACTGATAGCTAATCAAATGAGTATAAGGCTCAGCATCCAAAACTAAAGTTTATAGTACGTATGAATAATCTTTGACCATACGCATACGGGGAGGAACGGCGAATGCTGAACGCAAATTGTCTGGAGGGACGAACAATCCCCAGACGCTAGGCTTGAATGTGGCCAGTGGTCCACTGCGTACATCCTCGATGCAGTGACGCAGGAGGTGCCCATACAGGAACAAACAAAGCATCGGACACTTAACGGTAAGCTCCATCCTAGAACACCTAGTAGATTGTGGACATAACATACAAATGAAAATGGTCTTCAAAATAGCATACGTAAAAGCAAAACGCTGCATAAAAGGACTCAGGAAGCGCCTACTAGCTACAGCGGAAGCAAATGCGAGCAAGCAACTGAAGCCGGAACTGTGTAAACAGCGTGCATTTATGCAGAGTTTAACCATACCGTGGCCCTAGCCTGGTCACCTACCTGACTTTTGGCATGGTGGTCAATGGTTGTGATTTCAAATAGACATAGATAGCCACCGTTCATCCGATCGCAGCATTCACGACTTTGTGTCGCATCGCTGGCAATAGCTACCGCACAAATGATTATGAAGCTTATAAGTGTAATTGCCTGAGGAGATTTAGCGAAAAGAAATTGCGTCGCAATTTCACGTTGACATCAGAAAGGGCATAATTTAGAAATTAATGATGAGCGTACAGGTGGCAGAAACAGGAAACGCTACGCGTTGGATGTACCGTCAATGTGTGCATAACCTTCGTGAACGAAAAACTCGGGAGGTTGTAGAACGGTCGTAAAGTTTGAAAGTGGAACGTTCTACAGGAAGAACCTCATATTGAGATTGAAATTCAATAAGAGGGCCACCGTCACTAGCCCAGCACTTCACGAAATTCAGCTAATTCATCATCGCCACTCCCAATCAACAGGCTTAGGCTAGTCTGGAAAAGCACCAGACGCCGGCGTTTCGACCTTATGGGTCTCGTCAGTGGTGCGCCTCCCAGCGGACCCCTGCCGGGTTCCGCCCCCATGACTTCAGGATGCCAGCAGCTAGTGCCACTTCGCCATGGGTGACAGCCGCGGACCTGCGTGATTGACAGTTGACTATGATATAGCCCGGCTCATCTTCCACTGCAATGCCAGTTACGAACTGTGCAGAGAATAATGGCTAGTCATGGTGTCGGAACGCGGCAGGGGTCCGAGGAAGGCGCACCACTGACGAGACCCATAAGGTCGAAACGCCGGCGTCTGGTGCTTTTCCAGACTAGCCTAAGCCTACTGATTGGGAGTGGCGATGATGAATTAGCTGAATTATGCCATAATCCTAACTACTCATCAGTACTACAGAAAATCTTAAAAGGGACAAACTGTTTTAAGTATGCAATAGGTCGGGTTTTTGGTAACTCTGATAGAGTGGTGAAATGTTGATTTGCTCACCAAAATGAGCAATTCGATAGCAGACGTTTCGGTGTTAGAAAAAAGAAAGTAGGGAACAAGATTGTCTTCAGGGTTCCATCATCAGGATAATACAACCATGATAAAGCAGGCACGAATGAGCATAAGAGAGGTTTCCAAATGCGGTGAGTCACTGAAGCTAAGTACCAAATAGATAGGACTATCCGTGAGTGATTTGGTTGATGAGAAATTGGATGAAGCGGCGTGACTGCAATCGTTGGTTGTGCTGCCTTGTGGCCAAGACAATGTGAGAATTTGGATGAATATTTCCTGTGCACACAGCTTTGGGTTAGGGAGCCGAATTGCGATCGTCTCCGCTGTTGACAGCAGCCGGGATCTGATTGGTCGTGTGTAGCGTCCGGGTGCTCAGTAAATGGGTGTGGATGCGTCGTTACCAATCGAGGGGATATCTTCCGCGTGTAGTTGTGGTGGTAGCTTTAAATGCAGTAGTAATAGCAGTACTAGCCTGCATAGCAAGTTGCGCTTCACAAAGATCTTGGAGCTGCGAGAGGAACCCGGAAACTAGTTGTTAGCAGTTGACAACTAGTCTGCTAAATCAAGGAGCTCCAAGAGTAGTGCTCAGCATAGTGACTGGAAGGCTATCAGTAAATAAATAAATAAATAAATAAATAAATAAATAACTATTATTATTATTATTCTCGACAACGCGAGGCACGCCGTCACAGGCATCATCATGTTAAAATAACAAAGCGTGATCAAAAGGTAACAAAAATGCATGATTGCCATAACAGTGAATGTATGTGTGTATGCAGTGGATGTGTGTGGCTGTGTGATTTGTGTTTATAAGTGTGCCGCTGCATTTTTGACTCATCATCATCATCTCCAAACACGTTAGCCAGAGGTGGGAAACACCTCAGCTAGTGTGTCGCAATATATTTGAAGGAAAGGAAAATGTGTAACATATGCATGTCAGCTGAGCTACCAGAAACGGATGGGCATCGTTCCGATAACCTACCAGGAGGCTACTATGCAGAAGAAAAATTTATTATGCAAAATTATATAAGACTAAAAAGTGAGAGCGTGGTTGGAGTCAGAGGCTAAGATAGATGTAGTGGGAGAAAGAATCTCACAGCGCCTATTGAAGAACCATAGATGGCATTCGATGCACCATCCACAGCTTCATCTACATACCCCATATCCAGTGTAAACCCGAATGGAATCAGACCGGGAGGCATGTGGATGGGAGCCACGTTTCATCAACGGAGCCGGCCCACACTCCTTCACAGACAAACACAAACACGCTGTATTTGGGAATCAAGCGCACCCAAGGCGGTGGCTGGACCGCAGTCCGCTCCACATTGAGTGCATGGAACCACTCGTCGAGCATAGCACGACCACAACGACCGTGCACCCCGTCCCCTCCAGCAACAACCAACTGCCGCTTGGAACCAGTATGGACGAGGTAGCGGGTACTAGACAAGTAGGCACCTTGTCAACATGCACATCAAGCGCAGCCACACCGGGGATATCAGGCAACAGCTAATCACTTGAAATGACGTTATCAAATAAAATATATCTGTTAAAGCATACGGTTATGCGGACATAACTCTTCCCTATATTAGCTTATGAAGTACGTAGGTTAGCAACGAAGCGCAAAATGTCCAGAAGTTACTCAAGTAATGCTACTAACGCGATAAAGTTTACGAAGATAATTACAATTACCGTAAGCAACATGTGCACGTTTATAGAAGAATATTCAGATAAGCATAAGAAACCAAATGAAGTGGAAGAAAATGTATGTAGCGTAAAAAGACCTTGTTTAATTGCAAGTTTAAGTGCAAATGTGCACCATAACAGAGCTAATTATAGACAAGCGCCATCGGCAATGTGCTCAACGGATTTAAGTACGACTGTGACAGTCCGGTGTGACTGAGGACATGATCCGCATCGATTTTGGTGAAATCGCTACCCTTGAGTGCCTAGGTAGCACCTTGTTGAAATCTGATCGATAAAATGCGAATGCATCGTGGTGTTTAGAAACAAGGGCATCAGGAACGATTATTGTATAGTAGCTATACACCGTGAATACTGACTGACAAGTTGTTTGCAAAGTTGGATTTACTACTTGTCGTCACATCTCTATCTTTCTCTGGTTCGATCGAACAGCTTTGATGATGTCCGTCATGTGGGCTTTATAGAAACTGTCAGTTTACCCACCGATAACATACAGCTAAAGCTTCTGTACCTTTTCGATGACCTATTCATACTCGGGCTAGAAAGAATCTCGACTGATAAACGGTTATCAGAAAAGGTAGCGATCATCCACTGTGAACACGTAGTCGCCTTCTACGAATACCAAACCATCACCATCATCATTAAACAGGTTAGCTAGAGGTGGGAAACACCTCAGCTACGGTGCCGCAATACATAGCAAAATATGAGAAAAAAATGCAACAGGTGCAAACCAGCTGAGTTACCGGTAACGGCTACTATGCAGCAAAAAAATTTACTATGCAATATTACATCAGAATGATAACACTTGCGAAGAGAACTCTTTTCGGCAATCCGCTTGAAGCAATTACAATTACAAGACGGATAAACGTACAGGTAAGCGAACGCTGGGGATGTGATTGGTTGAACGAAGTCGATCAATAGTCCACTAGATACAGTCAGACGTCATGAGTCGGGCGAGCACGCGCGGAGACGCACACACGCACAAAGCACAGACGTGTTGACCGGCAGGTCTACAATGGTCACTCTCAGTCGTAACCGCGGTCCGACATTACGGCCACGGGAACAGTATAGATTGTATCAGGGTTCTCTGTTTCCACAAATCCGGCTGAAGTATTCTGATTGCAATGGTTTCAACGGTGGCCAACAAACGCTATCTGATTCATTTAGGGTTGCGCCTCGGTGCCGTGTAGACTAGCTTGAATGCGTCATTAGTCCGAATCTAATGGCCGGTACTAAGCACATCAGGCTAAGAAATGAGATCGTGGTTGGGGTGGGAGGCTAAGAGGGATGGGGTGGGACAAAGCAACTCACAGCACGAACGCCACTGAGGACGGCTCCTATCCATGTTAACAAATGTATCCAGCCAAACGTGTTCATCGTCTTTCGGATCCCAACCAGGGAGCCGAGACGCTCCAACCGTGTCCAGCTTCGAAGTGAGGGCAACTAGATCAAGTCATCGCTTGGCCACCTCTCCTGTTCTTCCATCCACACCTCCGGCGCGCAAAACAACGCACGTCGTGGAAGTCGGTGGACTGGCATGAGTAACATGTGGCCGAGCCATCGGAGCCTGGTGCGTGAAATGACGGTGCTGAGCGGTTCATTTCCTTTACCTAGGCCGTAAACCAGGCGTCGAACACGCTCGTTGCTTACTCGGCGTTCCCATCAGATGTGAGTCAAATTGCGAAGGCACCAGTGGTCGAACGTAACTAGCCCCTTTATGTCTGCTGATCTAAGGGGCCAATCGTTCAGTAGGGCTGAATATACCACTCTTGTTAATCATCCACAACAGAATACACCCTCCCCCCCCGAATTTGAAGAGGGCTGGGAGAAGATCATCTGGTCCCGCAGCTTTATTTAACTTCAGCAGTCCTATCTAACGTTCGACTTCCGAGCCAGAGGGCGGATCCAAAGGGACAGCCCAAGGAGCAGGGCTTTCAGTGACCAGGGAGAAATCTGACAATTCCGACCGATGAAAATGCATTTTTGACTGTTCGATTATGTCAGCAATGTGAAATAAGACGATTGGTGTCAATGGGTTGGATAGGATTATCCGAATGTCCATGGGGCAGTGATTTTAGTTTGTGGCGAGTTACAACCGCAAAACCAAACGGTTGATAAACAGACATTAGTGGCTTATTAAAGGGAGAACGCTTGCCAGGCGAAAACCCATCACATCCTGGAATACTGCCGCCGAACTATTTGTCGGAACGGGTTAAACCCGAACCACTCACCTCGCATTACGAGGTTGTTCGGATAGCCATGGTTAAGTGGTACTAGCTGCTGGCATCCAGGAGTCCTGGTGTCGGAACCCGGCAGGGGTCCGAGGAAGGCGCACCACTGAGGAGATCCAGAAGGTCGAAACAGCGCTGGCTGGTGTTTTTTTCAGACATGCCAACGTCTGCTAACTGAGAGTGCGCTGTGAGGAATTACCTCTGAATTACAATTTAAACAAAATTAATTCGGGGGAAATCAAGAGCTTTCCGAGCTCTGAATACGTAACTACGATAACATACACTGCTAACGTCAATTGTCAAACGCAAACAACAGCGTGCGAGGTTACACTTCTAGTTCCGGTTATCACTACATGGGAAGTTCACGAAGGAACGAAAACGGTCACGGAATGAAGTGCTGGCAACAGGTGATAACGAAATTATTGTTATTAATAATGATATTATTATTGCTGTGTGAAAATTGTGGTAACAATGGTGGCGATGACGACGATTATAGGGAAGACTATCCGGAGGTACAAGATAACGAGAAGGTCGCAAAATGCATGCAACAGATAATCCGTGAGATATCAGTGCGGTCATATGTAACTGGAAGCCAAATAGGACTAGACTAGGTGCTGCAAATGATGCGTGCACAGAGAATTGCCAAAGAGAAGAAGAACGACGGAATGGTAGAAAATGGCTAAGCTGCATCTCCAAAATCAGCAGCAAACGGGCTCACCGAGGCACAGTAATCATAATATCTTGTCGGGTCCGGTCCAAAGTCTGCATAACCTCCTGAAATGAAGAAAATACATTACGACGAACGACTGAAGTAACAAAGAGAGCAGGGGGACGAGAAAAGTAACAAAGACGAAACCGAACTTACCTTCAGCTGACCTTGAAGTTGGAGGACTAAATCGGTTGCTTTCTCCTGTAAAGTATAAAATAAGGGAGCAAGTCGCCGAATGTGTAAATGAAAGAATCGAGACCGACGTGGACTGAAACAAATAGGCATCAGCAATATGCCGGTACGCAGTACCGAGGCCATTAGGGCCGAGCAAAGACTATCAGACAAGAATAAATAAAACTAATCGTTTTAAAATACCTGATGTTGGAACTTCCAGCACACATACTAAAACAGCGTAGGTATAAACCGTGGCATGAAAAAACTGAGGCTGAGTATAAAAACCGTGGTCTAGCGGTTGTGCGAAGTAATGAGTCTGGACTCTAATGATTACGCCCGAGCAAGGTCGAACAGAATGTAGTACGACTCATCAAGAGGGAAATGGCGATGTAGTAGCGACGCACTGAGGAGTCAGAGGAAAGAGCAGGCTAATGATTAGGCAACACCACAATCGAGGTTATTATCTAGATTAGGCAGCTCCGAACCCGTCACCAAAAAAGCGCATTCCTGTCTGGCTGAGTCCAGCTATGGTAAATCGTCTATCAGACGTAGTGAATACCAGTACTATTCTCGAACAATAAGTAATCGCCACTCGATTGCTGGCGGCTTGCAAAGATAGTCGTAGCTCTGGGGCCGTGTCGTCCTCTGCACGTTCATAACATGCAAGAGTGGGGGAAGAACGGTACTATACAGCAATTAGAAACCAGTCATGGTGGTCGGCCGTCATTAGCTACGGCTCACGGGTATAAGTCGCTGGCTCGTAAGGGTAAGGTCATGGGTTCAGATCCCGTATAATCCGACAGATGCTCTTTATTGATGAGTCCCATTAGGACGACACGGCCGTCTAGCGCTATCATGGATGAGTCTAACTGCGACGAATCTATACAAAACCCTGATAAATCCATATACTACTTACAAATAATTAGTAGTCGCCTTAGCAGCTTAAATGCAACCTAGATTGGTGGTGACTGGCAAAGGAAGTTGTTGCGCCGCGGGCCAGCCCAGTCTTCGGCTCATGCATAATATGCAAGGCAGTGGAGGATGAGCCGCGCTATATCACAGTTAGATGCCAGGCATAGTGGTCGACCGTCATTAGCCATGGCTCACTGGCGTAAGTCGCTGATGGATGCGCGCTACAGAGGAGTCCAACAGGACGGAACGGCCGTCTAGCGCCTTCCTAGAGGAGTGGATAGCAGTCTGGTCGCCTAGCTGCGACGAATCACAAAAACACAATAATCTAGGCTACTATTCTTTAAAAATCAAGAGCATTAGAGTCAAAAGAGATTAGACAGAAAGCTGTCTGCAATACACAGATACTCTACACACTGTGTCTACACTGGTGTCCGATCAACGAGCAACTGTACACGGATTGGGATAATGCAGGATCGACCAGATTAAGGCAGGAGTGTTGACTCGAATCCCGAAAGTAGGGGCCGTAGGTCAAATCGACCTGATTCCACAAACAGCGGATCGGCACAGAAGTTGAGCTGAAAACACACCCTGCTCGATCGAACGGAAGAAACACGGTGAGGAAACGGAGCAGTACAAAAGCTGGCTCATACCTATCCAACATATACAATAGGCCAATTAAAAAACAGTGCCAAGCTAATTTGGTCTCAAGTGAGTAGGAGTACAGGCGACATGAGTGGGGCAAAGAAGTTTTCGATATGCCTCACGACTAACACCGCAGTCTCTTTCAAATAAGCCGAAACTGTGGCTGGAACCTGGGACGTAGTGGTGGACGTCTGACGCCTTAAGACAGAAAGGCATTAGCAGTAAGCTGGTATGCAACCAGTACCGATGCTTCGATGTTGCGCAAGCACCAAAAGTCGCACGTGGGTTAATGATACTGTGAGGTTCGTCTGGTCTCTACTCAAGCTCGAACCCGCGCCCTCGGATAACAAAGCAGGCTTGCGATCCTTGAGGTCACGAACCGGCTGATGCGTTAGCCCCAGGCCACCGATCTGCGCCTGGCACGGCGATAAGTGTGTCAAAGTTAGACTGCTCTTTGCAACAGACGTACAATGTGAATATGCTAAAGTCCAACAATCGATATCAGAGAGCCCTGTGAATGCGTGATTTTTGTGCTGAACTATCGGTATAGCCTACTGCCCACAAATGCGACAGTAGATTGTGGAACGTGTATCAGAAGGCAAAACTTCAAAACATACAGTGAGCTCCGCACAACAACGACAACAACAACGACGACGACGACGAATCGTATTAAGTGACAAAAAAGTGGAAAGGAGGGGCTAAGTTGATGCGCATGGAATATGCGAGTAGGTAGCTAGCAAAACAGTTGCATTACGCAAGGTCATACGCGACACAGTATGTCCATTAGTGAGATACAAAAAGGGCTTATACTACTGTACCAATGTGGAGTTAAGTGAAAAGGAGCGATCTCCAGACATCATGAATCTAAAATGCGCAGATACAGCTGGAGCATCATCTCTGTGAGCCACAACTCGGCCATTGATTCAGAGGGAGGTGTTGGGGACAAGACACCGCATATGTCAAAGGTGATGATAGCGTGAAAAGAGAGAATCCTCTAACCTGTACATTGTGCTCCACC
Source organism: Dicrocoelium dendriticum (assembly GCA_944474145.2). NCBI lineage: Eukaryota > Metazoa > Platyhelminthes > Trematoda > Plagiorchiida > Dicrocoeliidae > Dicrocoelium > Dicrocoelium dendriticum. The sequence continues at coordinate 1,852,457 of OX104070.1, forward strand.
GTAGCGGATTTTAGCGCCTCATTGATCCACCGTTTGCTGTCAAACTGGGGCTCACGAAAAGCACTAAAATCCTAAAAATAGCAAAAAGCGGAATGCTTATCGTCAACACCACGATTGAAATGATAGTTCGTAGAAGTCATGCATTCACAACACCAAACCAACATCAAGAAATACTTGCAAAGTAGGAGAATAACCGCCGTGTAACTGACGCCCATCAAGCTGATCAGCAGTGGGACAAGCGCAGCGGTCGCAAAAAGTGACGCATGTTCTGGTGGTCAACTATGTTTAAGGTCCTGAAGAGTGGTGCGGCAGTCCCTACGATGTGTGTGAGATGAAGTAGTTGTAATGTTTTGGCTGCAACCCTGCGTGGAATCAGTTTCGAGCAGTCTATTAAACTAAATATTCATAAAATGATGCGTGAAAAGACAAAAATTTGAAGAAGTAATGAGGAGAGTTTCGTAATCGTCGGAGGAACAGTTAAATCAAACCAACGAATTCCAAGAACACTTCAAGATCTAAGATGTGTTTATTGGAAAGTGGCTCAAATTGCTGACATCGTCGATATCAATACGTAAAGAGGTCAGCAACTCAATCAGGAAATCAACTCATGCCTTTTCGCCATATCATCAGGTGGATTACAAAAAACAGATGCACCACCAAAACAACACATGTCGCAGACTTGTAGGCAAAAGATATGGTTATATCAATGCGGGCGCCTCAAGATCAATAGGTAGATGAGTGAGAAGAACCTGGTTTATCGCTACATTACTTACCGGATTGTCACAACAGATATCGACAATGGTTTAGATATCCTGGTTATCTGAAATGACCAGTCCCACCCTTAGTGTCTTTGACGTGCAATAGTCGTGTCTCTGATCATTACGGTGACAACAGATGGGACAGATTAATGTCGGACCGCCTAATTATTTTTTTGGACTTTGAAAAGCCACATCGGCCCTACGAATGTGATAGGTAGCCCCTTCGGTGATGTCACTGCTAGAAAGGACACATTAGACTAAACCAGTTAATCGGCTACCTCGATGGTGGATAGATAGGTGGAAGAAGCTAGGCCCTGAAAAAGCGAAACACTCAGTGAACGCATAAAGCAACGCTTGAAGCAAGTAGCACGCTATAATTTTCAGTCTAGAAAGGCTTGCGCAGCCGGTGTTCTCCACCTACAAAGCAGTATATCGAGTGTCAGCAGAAAATTCACAAAAGAATACAATTGCGATGTAGAAGAGTAAGAAGAAGGCATGCGGTAGAAAAGTGCCTTTCTGGCGCTATGGGTAATTCAGGACACATGCAGAACGCTACTTCACAGATTTCGATGCCTTAAATAAGGTAAATCACATACAATTGAGGCGCCGAAAAATAAACGGTAGTTGTCAATAAGTACTTTGAACGGGTCGGATTAATTCTGTTTCGGCGTACTCTTCGTGGGTTAGCGAGAAGTCGAAGGCCCTCTGCCTTAAAAACTTAGTTATGAGAAACCGCAGAGCATCAAATGCAACCCATTCACCAAAACAGCTTCATCTTATCAATCTTCTCTTCCTCGATTACCGAGCCGGAGACTCCCACTGATCTCGCAGCAACTACCCTCGAGACATGTAACTTATCCCTCATACCAAGCGTCTCAATTCAAATTAGATTGCTTAACGTCCCCACACCTGTAAAGGGGTTCCTTTGCCTTGCTGAGAATAAAAGCTTCATTTATGTAAAGAAATGGGCGTATAAAAAATTGATTACGAATGAATCAGCGATAAGTTCAAGAGGTCAGAAAAATATTTTAAGAAAATGTCACAAACGAGAAAATGTTATCGAAGTTAACTACAATTAGCTTAAGCGACGTGTGCAAGTTTACAGAAGATAGTTCAGGTATACATTAATATGAGAAAGAAAAGCCTTGTTGCCTCGTCACAATCTGGTTCTTCTTCTTGGCGCACTAGTAGCTGTTTGTATCCATTGTAATCTGGCTGATACACATAATTGAAGACCTGAGCTCCACGCGATCGACGTTTAAAGCCACAAACACAAAAGCTCGAAGGTCGAGTCACAGTGCTCACGCAGTGAAGGCAGATTAGAACCGTGCGCCATGTGGGGTCGGTGAAGCATAGAGTAGACCGGGAAAGAAAATAACTGACTGGTACACGCAACTGAAGTGGTACAATCTACACCACCAATATGATGTTTGATTCCACTTTCTTACACCATGTGTTAACTAGTTTATTATTCAGCTACACGATGTAGCAGAGACCATTAATGCTGATAGTTTGAAATCTGAAGAAATTGATGTTCTAGAATTCATATCAATTGATAAGACCATAACCGAGGTGTAAAAAAGCCATTGAAACCTCCGGTGGCAACTGCTCCAGCGGAAAAATAAGTATCACTCAATCAAAATGACGTGTGTACAGATCGGACCGAGCCGTGGCTCAATGAAAGCAATGAGAAAACTGTTTCAGACTAGTCGCAGCAAAGCACTCTTTTATTAGAAGGGGAGTATTTGTATGTTGCATTCATGATGCTTCTTCACCGCAGTTGGGCTAAACCAAACTCCACTTAAACTAGGTCTTTTTAAGGTGAATAAAATTCATTCTACTTTATATTTTTTGTTTTGCGTACTTGATAATCTTCTCCTTACTTGCACACGTCGATCACGCAAATTGTGGTAAATTTGCGTATTTTTATTGCGTGGTATTTTTAAAATAACTTCGGACATTTTGTACTTATCATGGATTCACTTATAACCAATTTCTTCTATATGCTCATTAAGCGAGTATTTATGTCGTCATATGCGTTTACTTTAATCAATATCGGCTTTCGAATGATTGGCTGTTGTTTGACATCCCCGGTGTGGCTGCGCTTAATGTGCATGTTGACAAGGTGCCTACCTGTCTATTACCCACTACCTCGTCCATACTGGCTCCAGGAGACAGCTGGTCGTTGCTGGAGGGGACGGGGTGCACGGTCCTTGTGGTCGTGCTAGACTCGAAGAGCGGTTCCATGCACTCAGTGTGGAGCGGACTACGGTCCAGCCACCTCCTTGTGTGCGCTTGATTCCCCAAATACAGTGTGCTTGTGTTTGCCTGTGGTGGAGTGTGGGCCGGATCCGTTGATGAAACGTGGCGCCCGGTCTTATTCCTTCGGGTTTACACTGGATATGGGGTGTGTGGATGGAGCTGAGGGTGGTGCAGCGCAAGCCACCCATGGTCCCTCTGTAGGCGCAGGCGTCCTCTGGCTGGCCACATTGACAGGTAAATCCGAAACCGGATGCCAACAACCATTTTATGTCGGTTTACAAGTTTCTAGAACATTCACGCTATTTGCAAATGTACTTTTCATCTGACCTACTCTCATTAATACTACGCCCACTGAACGCACTGCATGAGCTGCATTCAATAGTCACGTCATCGCGAAGACGACGTAACAAAAGCTGCCCAAGATTTATTAGCATGGTGCATGCGTTCAAGCAACCATGAGTGATTGAGGGAGTACCTTAGCTCACACCGACTCATAAAACGGACATCACTATGCAGCATCAAGGTGCACAACACACAAATGGGTAAACATCTAACCGACTATCAATTCCCCATCCGCATTGTCAACGCCATCCGTCGTCATTTGAGAATCCGCATCAGATCTGACCTGGCCTCGCAGTCGTCATACGTGAATACGCGGTGTCTCTGGTATCCGTGCGTAACACGAGACTGGACCTTAACGTGGTGTGAGAGTTTGCGTACCTCCTTGACCCATTGGGCTATACTCGGTGGTGCCTCCGGGCCCCTTGAGAGCTACTCCTACCAGGTTGGTCAATGGTTAGAGATCAGATAAACTCAATCTCCTGGTCCTACAGGTTGGGGGTTTGAAATGGGATGGCGTCCATTTCTGTAAAACGAAATCACTTCGACCTCCCCGCTGCTTTGCGGACAGGGTTTTGAGCCAAAGGCTTTGCGTTGAGGACCCTCCTGTCCAGGTCTGGGCGCCCTGGCAATATCTCAGCCCCCATAATACCATGACTTTTGTTCAAACATAAAGTTCATCCTGCATCGATAGCCAGCTGTTTGTGCCGGTATGTTGTTTGCTTAAAGCATTAAGGTTTTCAAGTAAGTCCTCCATCTCTCCCTCTTGTGATTCTTCTTTCCGTACTTCGTTATGGTCGTATGCCAGCGACGTATCAGTTCACATGGCTGATGTGCTGCCGTTGTTGTGTCTAACACACCTGATATTGCAATTAGTCACCAATTCAACGGCATTAACAAAACTGAACGGACTTGATAGTTGAGCGACGCAACGGCTACAACGGTGGGGTGGGTAGAAGATGCACATCATTGATCTCAAAGTTAACAAAAGGCAAAAGGAATAGTGTAAGTAAAGTCGATAACAAAGAAGGTTAATAGCCACTGGATCAACCGACAAACGCGAGCATGACAAACACTTAAAGCGGACGAAATACCCATAAATTTAGTCATAAAGCCAGCAGAAGAGAAGATACGCACACTTTCAAGATAGACAATATATTTCCAAGCACTGTGGATAAAGTGGGATTGTTTCGTCCAAGGGGGCAAATGCGCTGACTGAAATGATGGGGGACGCAGAGAGAGAGAGAGAGAGAGAGAGAGAGAGAGCAGTGTTCACCACTCGAACGAGTAGCGCTGTCGAAGAGCCGGTTGATCACGCAAAGCGTTCACACAAAGTTGTAGATCCAAAGAACACTTAGGGTCTGCCCGACGATGAATGGAAACTGTTCCGGTAACAAGATCACCTGAACGTAAGAGAGAGACAGGTAATAAAGATAGATCACATTTAAAGGAAGTAGGATCAAAACAGAACAAATCTAGTGTTTGCCCGAGTTGATTCATAGATCAGAGAGCCAGCACAGACGTTCGGGCATCTACTGTAGTCCGCCAGGTGTGAACAAGAAAGACAAGGTGGAACTGCTTGTCTGCACAAACGTGTACCACATATAACAAACATGTTCCATCCGAAAACATGACCTAGAATATGGACCGACGGAGTACGTTTAAAAAGTGCAAGCCAGTGGAAGTGAGGCAAATAATGAGCGATACAAGTTTACTCAAGCGTAATGGTGATGGTTAGCTGCAGACGTCTAGGGTTATGTGATTTTTGTTAAACTACGGATAGCGGCATGTAGAGTGGGCATACGAAATGATCAGCGGCAGCCTGTGTCGTACTAATGAAAACTCCGCAAACAAAGCGTAAACACGATTCAGTGAGACCAGGAATTGTGCCCGTAGTAACCACCATTGATTCAGGAAGAGATGACCCAAATGAAACACAAATGGGGGTAGGAATGCAGACGTATCCAGGGGTATAGGCCACTCGTTTGAAACCATCGGTAGTGCAGCCCGAACAAATGTAGTACGCAGAACCAAACAACAGGTATACGGTGACACACATGCTTACCGTGGCAAGTGTAGATCAACTGGTTGCCGGCATCCGGTTTCGGATTTGTCTGTCACTGTGGCAAGCCACCGGACGCCTGGGTCTACAGAGGGACCATGGGTGGCTTGCGCTGCACCACTCACAGCTCCAACCACACACCCCATATCCAGTGTAAACCCGAAGGAATAAGACCGGGAGGCATGCGGATGGGAGCCACGTTTCATCAACGGAGCGGGCCCACACTCCTTCGCAGACAAACACAAGCACGCTGCATTTGGGAATCAAGCGCACACAATGCAATGGCTGGACCGTAGTCCGCTCCACACGGAGTGCATGATGATGATGATGTGTCAGCTTATACGCCGTAACGGCGCTTCGCTGCCGCGCGACCACCACCAGTCGCGCGCGGGCTGAGTATACCGCGAGGACGCCCACCCCTGAGTGCATGGAACCACTCGTCGAGCCTAGCACGACCACAAGGACCGGGCACCCAGTCCGCTCCAGCAACGACCAACTGTCTCCTGGAGCCAGTATGAACGAGGTAGTGGGTAATAGACAGGTAGGCACCTTGTCAACATGCACATTAAGCGAAGCCACACCAGGGATATCAAGCAACAGCCATTCATTTGAAACGACAAGATGAAGAAAAATAAATCGACTAATGCATACAGATACGGTGGCATAACTCTTCGCTAAATAAGCATATGAAGTAAGTTGGTTAGTAACGAAACCGCGATAATTAAAAAAATGTCCACAAGTTACTTAAAAATGCTACAAACGAAACAAAGTAATCGAAGATAAGCGCAATTAGCGTAAGCAACGTGTGCAAGTTAATAGATTATTCAGATACACAGAACGAACCAATTAAAGTGGAATGAAATTTATCCAGTTTACAAAGACCTAGTTTAAGTGTAAGTTGGTTTAGCCCAACTGCGGTGAAGAAGCATCATGAATGCAACATCAGGCACAGCATATGGCGCGATATACATATACATAAATATATATACATATATTCGTGATTTCGCACAATCGAACAGTGTTCAGTTGCTGTGGTCATGTTATGATAGCCAGATGCGGCAAAGGCGGAAATTTCAAGTCCGTTGGCCCTAAATAAGCATGAAGCAATTACAATAAGAGCAATTAAAAAGTAGGTTCCGGTGTACGAGGAAGGTGACTGGAATAAGGCTTAGTATATGGTGTCATATTAACAGTAAAGTGACAGGTGATCGAAAGGAAGTAAGAATGGATGAGGGTTGCATGCCAGACTTCAACAGTGCTTACCGTGCTCGACTTGGATGGGTGTATTGAGAAAAAGGACTGCATGTTTCCAATGCGTTTGAGCAGAAGACGGAGATGTGGAAAAACTCGACTGAATGGAATGAAATAAAGGACAATATATGGGTTTAAAAACACGCAACAAAATACAACAGTCTATGAGAAGTTCTCTAGGCATACCATCCCGAACAAACATGATGCATGTGCCTAGGAGATGCCAATCGGTTCAAACGCGCGTGATTGGTGCACGAATGAGGAGAGGTTTTCAACTCGTCACAGTTATGTGAGTGTACGCAAATGAGGCACAACAGTAACAAGAATCCTGAATAAGGTAACATGTCCACGCATTCATGAGCAAACAATTTTGGACGTGAGTAACCGAGACTGCTTCTGATTACTGGTTGGAAGCAGCAAGTAGAGGTTTCTCTGTGTAGCTGCATCTAATGTCACTCAGGGACAAAGACAAATTATGTTGTGGTGCGCTCGATATATTTTATGTCGGCAGTGTTTGTCCATTTTAAATTCCGATAACAACTTTGCCTCAACTACGTGCTGCGACAGGTCGTTCCATACATTCACCACTCTGCGTTCGAAACAGAGTTGGTGGGCGACCCGCTTCAAATCCGGTACGACTATCTTGTACCGGTGACCTCGTGTGCTGCTTGGTGTGCGTAGATGAAGCAGCGGCCTCAACATGAGGTAATCTCCCAGATGTAATATCCGGTGCGTCATGATGAGATCAACCCGCAGTCGACGATAAGCTAGGATGTACAGCCCTAGTTTCTTACACCGGTCTTCGTACGGCACACCTCATAAGTTGGGAATCAGCCTGGTGACCACATGCTGTACACATGCGTTACATTGCAATTAACCTGTAGATCACGTACGTTAGTCGATATCTCCCATGGAGAAGCGGCTTAGGCTGCTGCCTAGCACTGCGATCCGCTAGATGTTACGTGTTCGGACCATGATAGAGCCGATGGATGCACACTACTGAAGAATCCCGAGCGAAGGAAACGGCCGTCGCCTGTTTTGCCGGTAATGTAGATGTAACTGATTTTGAAACTGCGAAGATCGCCCAATTAATTCTGTCACATGATCGCCTCACGATCGTTGACCAATGCTCGCTCTACTCTGATTGGTCCTATCCACACACAAGGACGCACAGAAACATCCATTCTTTGCATGTGTCGAGTCTACCGTAGTCCGTACGCACGTTTTCCTCTTATGTGTTGGCTACGTACGGGCATGCCTACTGCTAGAATCAAGTCTTGACACATTCAAGCAAAGGAAACAAGGAGTTTGAGAAACTTGATAACAAGATTTCGACAACCAAGAACGGAAATTCCACGATGTGACCGCAAATCGAAGTTACAGTGACAGTAACATCAATTGGAACATTCGTATTACATAGCAGCGCTGTGAATTCTCACTTCAGATTCTATCCTAAACTGTAAGATACACTTGTGTGCTTGATGGTTCCTCCTTAATAGGCAAATGTTGTAAGTCAAGAGCATCTTTAAAAGACATGTTCTATTAAGCCCAATCGCTCTCGGAATGTCCGATTCGTGGAACAAAACAGGAGATGAAATGCCATTGTAGCAGTCCGCGATGCCAATGCTGTATCGTAGTATGAGCACTAAGTCTATTTGCAAATCAGTCCTTGGCGTGCGCCTAACGGATGAATGGAGAATACTAATGATGAACACGCACAGGAGTGTGTATTCCGAAAAATGACTACCTTGGCGCACACATATTGACTCTACCAGTAGCCATTCGATAAACATTCGTTCTATCACCAGATGAGAGAAACTGGTGGTGACGGGCGGACAATCGCAGCAAAGTATTCTGTATCAAAGTACAAGTCAACGCGAGAACGCCTTGCGCCAGCTGCAGCATACGCTGTGGAGCGCTTGCGATTGGGGGATAATGGCGAACAACGACGTTGTCTATTATATCAACTCCTTTTGCGTTTAGCAGCGTGACGCCGTTAAAAGTGAGTGAAACCAGTCATATAGGTGTTGCTAGTCTACTGAAGCTCCTCGCCCGTCACCAGGCAGCAGCAGAGACGAGACTACTCGTAACACAAATGGTCCAACGATCAAGATGTTTTCTTGGAAGCCATACGTGTTAGTTTCCATTGCAATCATCACCGCTTGAAGAATACAAAGCACGATTACATCGGTGTGAGCGAACAGCGCCGAAAATAGTTTGCTTCCGATTAAGATTAAATTACAGCCCAACCTGAGACGATGTGGCCCAAAAGAAAACGGAATGGGAAATCCGAAATCCAAGCGACGGATAACGCGTAGCTAATGCGCCGAGTATTGCAGTGTAGCTCAGATGATTCGTGATCAAAGAGTCTCCTGGCCTCGTGTGCTGGATTCCAATCCCAGATGCTATAACATGCTTCAGGACTAAAAACAAAGAGGAAATCGGATTTAGAGTGGCATGTTGAGGATGAGCTACATCGAAAGCTGTTTCATGTTGGGGAACAAACTAGAATTGTTCTTCGCCAGCCGGACACGGTCGAAAGCGACATTTTAAGATCCTGGGGGAGAGAAGGAAAGGGAATGCATACGCTATGACAGTCAAGTGGTGACGGCTCGCTTAGTCAGAACGAAGACTAGGTTCCGGTGAATTCCGCTCACAAAGCGAACGAAACAGCCTCGTTGCAACTGTTTCCCACATATGCACGCGACTCGAACGCTCACAAACGACATACCAGAGAGATAACGGTTGCGGTAGTGTCTTTACGACCCGTCTAAGGCGAGTACAAAGCTGCACAACCCCGGTTATATGACACGTGTGGACCTGCACATAGTACAGTCTGTGCAGTCGAATGTGAAGTAGGGAGTGTAGCGGAACTTGTGGGCTCACATAAGTACCAGGACTAACCCTAGGAGTGTCGGGACATGTGAGTTCACGTGGACGTGTGTCTGTGCCAAAGGTGAGTGATATAGGGCGTTGTGGGATCCCCGTAACAGTGCAGTGAAAAATGTCGCTCAACCTATCCCTTAAAATATTAGGGAAATGTAAAACACAAAAGATAAAGCTGTGATTAGATCGTCACAAGCGGTGGGTTGAGATGAAACAGGTAGAATCAAATCATAACCAAATTTCGAACTAATGTTACAACGGACGTTATCTCAAAGCTACAGTAAGTAAGGTATAGTGGGACGTTCATGCATATGACTATAGCGAGGGAGAGAATCCTTAAGTATAGAATTAGCAATGACAAATATGGCCGTAGGCAGAGGTAGGCGAAGGGAAATAAGCATTAACAAATGACTAAGAAAACTGGTCAAACGAAGATAAGATGGAATCTAAATCCCAAGAAGCGCTCCGGTGCTACTAGCAAACAATCTGAACAGGGAAATATCCAAATGCGAGATCTCGTTGGCTTTGGTAGGCAGATAAGTGTTGCGGAAGGGAGCAAGCAGCGGGCGAATTCGTATATCAACGATGTAGTCATACGGTCATGTTTTCTTATCGCTTTAAATTACTGCTACGCTGTCAGCAACAGGTTAATACATTCATTAAGCTAAATGTTTCGAGAGAGTCGGCCGGTCGCTGAGTGGTCTGCGCGCCTGCTTTGCAACCATAAGGTCAGGGGTTCAAATCCGCGTAGGGATGGGTGCCCTCGCAGTATACAACCCGCGATGATGGTAACGCGACAGCGAAGCGCCGTCACGGCGTAGAGGTGACGCATTATTTTATTTATTTAAGAGAGAACACGCACCTGAGTTTAGAATGATGGTGTAAATAGCGTATAGTACCGAACATAAGCCGAGGAATTTTGGACAACTTACGTCTTTTGTGTAGCGGGGCGGTCGGCTTATTAAAGGCTATAGGAAATTCGAAAAAGGTCACATGAAAAATCCACTTAGGAATTCACTGCACACCACTGCTCTTAACTCCACTTAGCACAACCTGCTAATGACGGACGGTATTGCAGATGAAAAGTTAGTGTCAATATTTGGACACGTCACTTTTTAACGAAAATTCTTGGTATATTGCACATTTGACGTTCGCGATGGATGGCGGTAGCGAATCAAAAGCCCTTAAACAGTATGTTGTGCTTGGCGATCCGGTGCCTAACAAGTACAACGTCGTCCCGCACTCCTGACTGCGAAGTTCGCCCTCACCAACTGCTCTACTGTGGTTCATATGTATGAGGCCCCCGACGGTGCGAGGCGGCCTGTCTGAAACTCTTACCTTAACCTACATTGTCGGTTGTCTTACTTGTTTTATGTGAGTTGTTTGGTCAATGCACTGTCTGGTACGGTGAAAGTCTTTGTTCTGAGTGCCCTACGACCCCATTAACCGCGAGTATAATACATTACGGTCACCCCAACGGATCAATAATAGAGCAGATTTTATCACATTAACTCACTCAACCGTGAGCAGGTAGTGATGACGTGAAATTGGTGCAGAAATGAATTCGTTTCTCTACTGCTGATATTTTTAGGCGTCGGCTAATCTATGGACGGGCTTATATTCGGTAACATACGGTAAGTTAGTATGGTGAGGATAATTGCCTGATCAGACTATTGCTAGACACAGGTTGAAAAGAGGTCAAAACCGACGAAAAATTATAGGGATCCTGGAGTGCGAGATCCCGAATAGCCACGAGACCCTCCAAGAAACGAGACAGCGATTGGGACTCACCGGAGTCGGTGCATCATCGTCAAACCGAACGTCAAAATAAGCGACGACGGCGTCCAACACAACGCTGGCTTGCGACTCAGAAGAAGTGCCAACGGTGAAGGAGAACGGATACTCGCGTAAAGATGGGAAGGCAGTGCTGTGGTCTGATTTACTCCGAGTCAGTTGCAACAAATCGAGGTCGTAGAGAACACACGGCGTCGAAGTTAATATGTGGCATGAGTCAGTAGCGTCAGATCCCAGAGCGGCTGAAACATCCATGAGATGTACTTTGCAAAGTGACGCACGGTGTAAAGCGGACATTTTGTAGTCGGTCCAAACATCACAATGGGTGTGACGCAACGACTTTCCGGAATGGATACCCAACAAATGCATACGGTAGTGTCGAGGAAATATACGACCAGTCTCGGGATGTAGATAGCGTCGGGCCGCTGATAATACTGATTCGAAGGACATAAAATGATTCAATTCCATATGGAGAATCACATCGACCTGGGGCGAAAAAAGTGAACACAAATGGATAAAAAGTTGGTGGAAGTAAGGGGTTATCTAGAGAGAAAAACGAATGTACGAACAAAATCAGACGGATAACGAATGAAAGACAAGTAGGATGAAGTTGAAAAACAATGGGTTCGAACTACTTGCGGAGGTATGATTTCGTGATACAGGAGTAGTGCGGTATGCTAATTAGCATACACACGTAAAAACGACAATATAACCATGCAATAGTCTATATGCTACAGGGAAAAGCAATTCATGATGCTCCAAAAATCCGTGCAACGCGGGAGTGCCATCCGAACTTGTGAGTGTACAGTGTTATTACCTCGGACGAAGTTCTGGTTGAGGAGACATGTAAGTGTAAGTAGGTCACTTGGACTGCCTTAAGACTGTAAAGTAAGTTTCAAGAAGAAAACAGTGGTGATTGTTATCTGCAGTTAAGCGTTATTACCGGCAGTCGCTAAGCCGTATCGTTTCCAGACACGATGGATGTCGATGTTCCACCTGACAATCACCGGTCGCTGGTAATCGATGCACCAAAACTGATCGTATTGTTATATACGTGGAGTGACGTGGTATCATTCATGACTGTGGCCAATTCTGGAACACCGTGTTGATATTCTGATCCCGAAGTAGTCCGCTGCTAATCTTCGCTAAATTTCGCCCGGAAGCGAGCTAAACGATTTCCGAGAAACTGTCCCAAACAAGTCTGTCAATATGCTCTGTGTATTCAACCCGGTGCTGCAAGTCTCCTCTTAAGCGGACAGCCTGCGCGTATCTGTCGGTAAGGTTGATTATGATGCGGGGCAGTGAATGCAACAAGGAGGCCTTTCTGCCGATACCGAGTAATATTGTCATAACGCCGACAGATTTGGGGTGGTATAATGTTTTAAAGCTCTGGGCATTTAGACTAGTAACTTGAAGCATCCAGGTTCAAACACGGTTAGCGCTTCGTTCTCTTCCCGATTACGTGGTAGTTGGTTAATCTTTGTAATTAAAGATAAATCACAAAGGAGTACCAGCGAAAAGTGAAAAAGTGGTTAATTTTAGTGATTTTAGACGAAGAACACGAGTCAGAAAATTTAGCTGACACAGTCTCCAAAAATATAGCGCTGACGTCCAATTGTTCACGTTGCACCGAAATTCGGACTGATTCTCTGGATGCCATGGTTCGTGCTCGTTTGAAAGAACACTGCATCAGAGGATGACGTCTGAATAAGCTTAGAGGCAACCGATTATTCATGCGCTACAGGTGGACCCCAATCGAAGCAGTGGCTCAGGGTCAACAACAACGCTGACAAGATTGCTCATGAATGTTCGGATGGTATGTCACAGAGGCTGTATACGAGAGTGTAGAGTGCAATAGTTGGATGCGATTTCGTAAACCGGAACAGAAATAAGCTTCGCGCTCTTCTTCCAAGCTGAACAAGGATTGTCCACGGATAGTCCACCAACGATCGCCGTGGCTCATCGTCATCAACATCATTACACGTTAGTTATAAGTGGAAAACACTGTGTCGTAAAACAAAAGAATAAAATACGCGAAAAAATGAGACAACAAATATTACAGATTACAAAATAAAACATAAAAACAAGTAATATGATGCTTAATTCGCATTAAACATCGCGTGTGAGATTGTGGCTGGAGGGGAAGCTAAACAGGAGCGGATGGGGCAAAGAAACTCGCAACACAAACGCTCCTGATTGCTAAAACTTAATCATTTACGTTGGCTGGGTCACATCCTCCGTATACCCGCTGACCGGATTTCTCGGCGTACATTATGCACCGTCGCTGGGCGAAACCTGAAGCGGTCAATAGAGGATGTTGTACAAAGACAGGAAGAAACTGATCGAGAGACTTGGTCAGACTGGTGGATGGGTATCAGTGGAGAGTCTACGCCAGTGGTTGGAGACCCTATCAGACCCTATCATTAGCGTTTCTGCACTCCGATCCTTGCATTGTTATTTTCACCCTATCCAGATTCGTTTAAAGCATTGGATAAATGGTATATACCTCGATATTGAGAGACACAGACCAACTAGTTAGTCCAATCATACTGTGCAACATAATCGGATGGTAGAGCAAGATTTTTTGAGGGGTTTACACCGCAGTTCGCAGAGGTTTTCCCCGTGTTGCATTGTTTGAAGGTAATAAAAATAGGAAAAGTAGAGAGCAGGAATAAATATAGGCGTAACCAGTAGTTCATTTACTTTGTGTTCCACCTCATTTTCTCACCGATGTTATATATTGTTGTCCTGGCGATGTGAATCGTGGCAACTTAGGTGCCCGGATCATGGTTGTGCGACTGAACCTGACTGAACGAATCCTAAGCATGTAAACAGGTGATTTAAACCAAACGTATTCAGCGAATTTCGGACTCCAGAGGGAACTGGAAGGAACTAACCGAGGCTAACTTGGTCATAACCTTCATTCCACTAGACATAGTCATCGATTCGCCTCCGATCCTTTTCTTCCATCCACGTACCGGTCGCGGAAACAACGTATATCACGGAATTCGGAGCCCAGTGCGTGATATGTGCGTCAGGTTACAGCACTGGTGTTATAAAAGTTTGTTCAAACCAAAACACTAAGTGTTCCCCCTCCATTTAATTCGTCTGGAATCTAATGCACTTTCCTACCTTTCGGCACCAAGCTGTCATGCCTACCTGGAGGGAATTTTCCGGGATCCTCCCTTAACTCCGTTGTCATCGCCTATCTGATATTGTCCATAACTTCAGAACAGCTTCCCATCATGACCTATTTGAGATTGGAAAAAAAACACGAAGATAACCCGAGTGAGTAGAGAGGTTGCTTCAGTACGATGAGGTTTCTCGCGGTGAATAACTGTTGGAGACCAAACACCGAGGCTTTTAGTGGGAATGTCCGATGTCGCCAAGGCGGAAGAAAGCACGGCACTAGAAATCCACAGTAAAAGTTGATCACATTCTTCGACTTGTGAACGACCGTCTAGTACGAGCTCTTGCCACATGCTTACAAAGAGATGCTGCAGCATCTGCTTCGATAAGCGTGTGAGAAGAGGGGGAAGTTGTAGCAGGACCACTCGTGGATACTTCACCATGACAACGCACGTAATCACAGTGACTGGAGTATCCGAGAGTTGGTAGCTGAGAAAAACATATCCTCAATGGAGCAACCGTGCTACTCCCCGACCAGACACCGCGTGATATTTTTCTCCACAACCTCAAGGAGATTGTCAAGATGACCAGTTCTGAAGTGGTGACAATGTCAAGAAGACTGTGACGACTCAGCAGTGGAAAACCCCGGAGGAGACTTAGTAGTGCAGCAAGCGTGGTAGAGAAGGATGAGAAAGTGCATTATCATACTCCAAGGGAGTTGCTTGGAAAAAGGAAAACATTTAAAGTGAAATTAGGGTTGAAGATCAATCCTTTGTGACAATAGTCAAGGAAGTTTAACGACGACTCATATAACAGTGCTAAGCGACTGAGTCGTTTTTTCTGTATCAAGTAACAGACGCAGAACACGCACACTCAGCATCATTATCAATATACACGGTAACTAGAGGTGGAAGACACCTCAGCTACTGTGCCGCAATACATAGAAAAAAGGAGAAAAAATGCAACAGGTGCAAACCAGCTGAGCTACCCGTAACGGATGTGCATCGTTGCGATAAGCTACCAGCCGACTAGTATGCAGCAAAAAAAATTACTATGCAAAATTATATAAGGCTAAATAGTGAGATCGTGGTTGCAGGGGGAGGCTAAGAGAGATGGGGTGGGACAAAGAAACTCACAACACGAACGCCACTGAGGTCGACTCCTATCCATATCAGCAAGTTTATCCAGCCGAACGTGTTCATCGTCTTTCGAACCCCAACCAGGGAACCGAGACGCTCCAACCGAGGCCAGCTCCGAAGTGAGGGCCTTCATTCCTCTCGACAAGTCATCGCATGGCCACCCGTCCTCTTCTTCAATCCACACGTCTGGCGTGCAAACAACGCAAGTCGCGGGAGTCGGTGGGTTGACATGCGTAACACGCGCTCACTGCTCACAAAAAGATGCAACCAGATGTGAGATAAGCTGTGAACGCACCGGTAGTTGGGTACAACTAACCTTTATATGTCTGCCGATCTGATGGGCCAAGTTTCGAAGACCGTACATAAGGGGTGAACGCACGACTGCACGGTAAAATCACGCACACACTGACTACTTAAATGGCGAATCTGAGCAAAAGCACCTACACACATGACTATAACGCTTGTCATTTGATCTTCTGTTCCAAGGACGATGATACAGATGCGCACGCAGTGGAATTTCGAAACGACTTCGAACTGATCTCCAATGAGAGTCAGGGAAGGGGTGTGTCCCGGTCAATCATGGAAAAGGACTGCGTTTGAACGGTGCAAAGTATAGCCCAAAACGACTGACAGCCAGTGCTAATCTCTCCAGTGCAGTTTGGCACGTTTGAAAGCTATCACAGATGTGGGCAATGTAGTCGGCAAACTCCAAGACAAAGAGTCGGTCACATAGGAGCAGGTTCACACCTTCTAAATCATGCCCAACCAATGCCCTTTCTACGACTTCGTCAAAAAAGAAGTTGAAGAGGAAAGGTGAAAGCGGGCAACCTTGGCTTACACCACTGGAGACTTTGAAGGGCGGCGAAAGTTTGTCAAAAACCATTACCATGTCCGAACTCTGTGCGTACAGCGCTTTGATCATCATCATCATCATCAGCGCTTTGATAATGTTTACATATTTATCGGGCACACCGTTTCTCAGCAGAGAGCTCTAAAGGACACATCGATCCACCGAATCGAAGGCACCTTTGATATCGAGGAACACGACTTCCGGGGACCGCCAATAAAGGTGGTAGTGTACCAAAAACTGGCGTGAAGATGTGGTCAACACACCTGCGATTCCGACGAAACCCGGTTTGCTGCTCGCAAATTAGGCTTTCATGAGTGCCAGTCGGGCTATGGAGAACCACAGAGGAAGTAAGTTAAAAGCAAATGAGATCAGCTTGATTCCTCTATGATTAAAGCATCCCAAACGTGAGCCTCCTTTGAAAATTGGGACGATAACGGAGCGGCTCCAGTCGCTTGGGATAGTCTCGTATTGCCACAGCTTCACTAGTGAAGTTTTGTAAATGATCTACAAAAGCTGGAGTCTTATTCAGTCGCAGCAGTCTGATCTCGCGTGCGACTTCTGCGCGTGAGTGTGGGTCCAAAATCACGGTACATGGCGTAGCGGAATTAATACCCGAAGAGGAAAATGAAAACTCAGCTTGATAAAAAATTGTGTTTCAAGGTGTTCGGTCCCACGCTCCAAGACTTTTGACAACCTGTAGATTGGCTGTCTGCTTTCGCGTGGCGTATGGTTTGCTAAAACCATATCGACTACTGTGCATTTCCAGTATAAGGAGAAATAACTTCTGATGATTACCAAGGGTAGCAGCCACTTTCCCATCTCCGATGCACAGTGATAGCATGAAGACGATTTCTACTCAGGACAAGACGAAGTTATCAGTGTAGATTTTTTCAATTCTCGTGTTTGCATTCAGCTTGGTGTCGAGAAGTAGCAAGTAGTTATAGAGACTGGGTAGAGACCAATGCCTAGGTTTGCTAGCAGATCTGCTCGATAAAGATGAGTCCGCCGCTAATGACATCGCGCGGATTTGGGACCAGAGATCCTCAATTATAATCAGCGAGTGTCTACTCAACCAATGCACTTCGTTACGCATTCAGAACATCCTGCTTCGCCAGTTGGCTGGTCTCTATACGCTCACAGCATCGCGGCAGGCATTCAATTGCTCACCGGGGATGTGGGTGAAAGAAGAGGAGAGGTGGCCAAGCAATGACTTGGTCCAGGGGAATGAAGTCCCTCACTTCGGAGCTAGCCTCGGTTGGAGCGTCACGGCTTCCTGGCTGGGGTCCAAAAGACGGTGAACATGTTTGGCTGGATACACTTGCTGACATGGCAAGGAGCCGACCTCAGTGGCGTTTGTGCAGTGAGTTTCTTTGTCCCTCCCCATCCCTTTTAGCCTCCCCCTCCATCTACGATCTCATTTCCTAGGGTAAAACATATTTTTTTCTTTTTGCCTAGTAGCTGGCTGGAAGCTTACCGGAACCATGCCTATCCGTTGCTGGTAGCTCAGCTGGCATGCAACGGTTGTACCTATTTTTCCTTTGTGTATTGTATTATATGTATGTATTGCTTTCATGTATTGCGGCACAATAGCGGAGGTGTTTTCCCACATCTAGCTGATGTGTATAATGATGATGATGAATGCAAGCATCCAATGAAGCGAACTTGGAGATTGACACACCAAAAGCATGACTGGAGTCCACACTTGTGTTCCAAATCGACAGTTTTGACCGGAACCTCTCCACCGGTAACAGATGGTGATGTGATCCATTTTCGTCCGTGTCTGGTCCATCGTTGGAGGGCACCATGTCACGTTTCTGAGGAGGCTGCGTAGGAAGTAAGTGTTCGCGAGAAAGAGACCAGCATCATCACACAGGTGTAGCAACCGCCTAACATTATCGCTAAGGGAACATACACTTTGTTGGCCGCCCAGATGAAGCTCATACTTGGATAGCTTTCCATGCTGGGCGTTCGGATCACCAGTCAGTACCACGGCATCCGTACTTTTCTGTAACGAAGGAGCGCGTTCCATTGGTGATAGAAGTCGTATTTCACCGAGTCAGTACTGCAGTTCGTGGAGGCGTAAGCAGAAATGCGAAACAGGTACCGTCCATGCCACGCGTCTTCGAAATCTCGAACTGGTCAGCCAATTTGACGGCGCACATCCGGCTGTTGGTTGGGAGCGAAGTGAACAGGGCGGATTTAGCCGAGGAGCAGAGAGCAGTGCCTAGACCAGCTGATCTGTTTCGCAGCAACGTTAACTCCAGAGGAGCGTAAAAAGAAAGTGCTATCAGTGTTACAAGAAAGGTGATCATACGGTGAATATAGAGTTGGAGTTTTGCAGGTGAGTTTCTGATAACGAACAGATATCCAATAATAGGGTGTCTAATGTTCTAGGCAAGTATTTCATGTTGGCTCACCAGCAGTTAAAAGCCTGAAAGAGGATCGAGAGAGCCAGGAGGCAATGGATGAACTGACGTCAAACGCTTGATTGAACTGAGACTGAGACTGTATTTAAGAGCAAGTAGAAGGTTTCTGTACAACTCTATCGAATTACGAAAAATGAAAATTTACTTGTGAATTATCAGCAGTTGTGTCTGGTCCGTTAATTGTTTATCCGTGTTCGGTTAGAAATTTGTACTAGCGTCATTATTTCCGGACATACAATGTCTTCTTTCGGCACTGTATGTGCATCATTTCACAAAAGCACAAGTTTCCAAAATAATCGTCGATACGGGTTTTAAAACACTTCACAGAATCGGCCTCTATTAATCCTTCTGGTAGTGAATTCCATAAGTTTACGATTCTTCGTTCGATACAAAGCTGATGTGATACTTTGTTCATGCTGGGGACCCGGAGTTTGTAACGATGTCTTCGGGTGTTACAGGGTTCCCGCAGGTGAAATATTGGCCGCAGTATGGGGAAGTGATTCAAGTGTAGTACTCGATGGGTCATAATAACTCGGCGATAGGATAGTGTGTAGAGTCCGAGCTTTTCACAACGTTTTTCATATGGAAGCTTTCGTAGACTTGGTATCATTCTAGTTGCGATATGCTGTATTTTCTCCAGTTTTTCAGTTTCCCATTGGGTTATCGGATGGTAAGCTAGGGCACCGTATTCAAGGATTGGTCTAATGAGCGAGATGAATAGACGAGGGACGGTTTCTTCGGACCATGTGGAGAAACTGCGTCGTAATGCCCAGAGCATACGAAGTCCCGCACGGTACAATTTCTCTGTATGTTCTAGTGATCTTAAATCATGTCGTGAGAGAACTCCTAAGTCTCTGACAGATGTGTTGGGATGGAGCAACTGGCCGTCCAAGGTGTATGATCGAGTGGCTGGACGTCTGGTGATACTGATGAACTCCGACTTGTCTGCGTTAAGAGGGAGTTGCATTTCAGTGGACCACGTTGACAGTCGCTCTAAGTTATGCTGGAGGCGAGCGCAGTCGTCCTGGTTTTCAATGATCCTCCAGATTTTCAAATCATCTGCAAACAGGACACATGGTGACTGGAGCTGCTGCGGAAGATCGTTGATATGAATAAGAAATAATGCTGGCCCAAGTACAGTTCCTTGAGGCACGCCACTGGTCGATGGGAACCATTCTGTCAGATAGTCATTGACCTGTACTCTAAACCTTCGTCCCACAATAAACTCTTGTATCCACAGAAGTAACGTGCCACCGATTCCGTATGTCCTCAGTTTACGAAGGAGTACCTCGTGGTTCACTCTGTCAAACGCCTTACTAAAGTCGATGTAGATCACGTCAACATTCTTCTGTTCATTGAGAGCTCGAACCCACTGGTGGTTTGCGTACATCAAGTTGGTGATGCAGGATCGCCCTTTCGTAAAGCCGTGTTGCGCTGGCGTCAATACGTCCATCGATTCGAAGAACGACAGCAGACACTTTTTCACAATCTTTTCGAGAATTTTGGATAATACCGAAGTCAAACAGATCGGTCTATAGTTCTCTATTTTACTCGGATCACCACCCTTGGGAAGCGGTTTAACTATCGAGCATTTCCAGTCGTTCGGGACGGATCCTTCAGAGAGCGATCTATTGAAAAGGTTTGTCACAACTGGTGAGATGATAATCGATAGGGACTTGATTATTAGTGGGTGAAGTCCGTCTGGCCTGGGGGGCTTTGCGCCATTGAGGTTGACGAGTAGCTGATGTACTTCGACTGCATCACATTGTAGGCTGTCGAGCAAGACTAGCGCAACCTGTGCCGGTACTGGAACAGCCACCGGTTTACTGGAAAATACAGTGAGGAAGTGCGTAGCCAAGGCGTCCGCGCGCTCCGCGTTTGAAATGAGTGTCTTCCTGTCTAAGCTCTCTAAGACCGGTAGGTCGTCTCCAGGTTTCAGTTGACGTTTCAAGTAGGCAAATATTCGCTTGGGTGCAGTTGTGGCCGAGGATGCTAGCTCCTCTTCGAACTGCTGGCGTTTCTTGATCTTTGCGGCGTTACATAAGTTACGCTGTTTCTTGTACACCGCGTAATCTTCATCACAACCCGAGCTGATGTATCTATCCCAAAGTTTACGACGTCGTCGCGCTAACTGTCTGTATTCCCTATCAAACCAATGCGGTTTGACAGGTCCGATTTTTGGATACTTAAGGGGAACGAACCGAGTACAGAGCGAGTGAATCTTCCCCTTCATTAATGACCAACAGGTCTCAAGTGACGCATCTTGTGGTAGTGTCCAATCAGTCTGACTTGCGGCTTGGACGAGTCCGTTGAAGTCCGTCTTCCAATAGTTGAATGTCGGCTTCTGTTGATTGTAATATGGTAACGACAGTTCTAAGCTTGCTACTAGACTGGACCGAAGCAACACCCTGCGGCTGTGTGAGAGTCGAAGCTATTATCGAAGCAAGGTTAAGGAGGGCCAATAATGGAGGGAGGTTGAAA
This sequence comes from Dicrocoelium dendriticum, assembly GCA_944474145.2. Lineage (NCBI taxonomy): Eukaryota > Metazoa > Platyhelminthes > Trematoda > Plagiorchiida > Dicrocoeliidae > Dicrocoelium > Dicrocoelium dendriticum. The sequence continues at coordinate 1,873,834 of OX104070.1, forward strand.
ACGGATGATAAAAGTGAAATTGGTATGGGCAGTAAAGATGAGAAAAGTTAAGCAGACCTGACTAATAGCATCCGCAATCCAACCTAGTCTGCTTGATGCAACAGACAGGGCGCGGTTGCGTATTGTTTGCGATGGGCAAAGCCTGAAGAAATTGTTTGGAAAGAAATTCAATGTATTGTGGGGGCCGGATACGGTCAGGTTGCCAAGACCTAGACAGGAGAACGATTAGGGCCCTAAAGCATTTGCTGCAAAAACCTCACAGCATGGCAGCGGGATTTCGGCCCTGGAATACAAAGGGTCCGTTTAATGGAGGAAGGAGCCACTCTCACTCTAACCCCAAATCTGGAGTTAGGTGTTAGGATAATAGCTATTTGAGATGCATCTTTTGTGAACGATGTTAATGGCCATGCTTTATTCTTCTTCCTATTTTCTACTTCTTGTCTGTTGTTTAAACACTCCACTGTGTTAGCCCGGTTGGTACATACACCTTATTGTTAATGGACACTCCCCTCCGTGTCATCGTCAGAAGTGCCATTTGCAAGAACACATTCCATTGGTTTTTTCTCTGCTTCACTTTTCTACTGGGTTATGTTAAAGGAATATCTGGTTGGCATACAACTATTGTACTAGTCTCTAACTTTTGGGTCTGCACTTCCTACTCTCATTTGTTTCGTGACATTTATTAAACGGTACACTTAGTTATTCGGATTGGCCAGTGCCCGTCGCTGTAAATAGATGTTCGCTTTAAGCTTGGGGTCCCATGATGCCATTCTCAAGGACATATGCGATTCGCTTTTGACTACACGGTTGCTTATCCACCCGTTGCGTTTGACGTTTTCCTTCGGTTGGTTGGCTCAAGTGCAATTTACTGGCTTCCCTTCTGTTGTGGACCCGTCAAATATCCCCGCAAAAACGCGCCAGAAACTCCGGCAGAACGGCAGTGGGAAGCGGGGTCCAGTTTCTCCCCACAAAGCAGCAGCCTTCAGTCACTCCGAGACGCGGCCAAACTGCGCACCTTTGACAGTGGTCTTTTACGTACTACCACTTCGTCGTGGTAGCAATTTTCCCTAACTTTATGACCCATTGCATTGGCTGTGGTTTGCCTTTTGTTGGTCGTAAAAGAGCCTTCAGAGGACCACTTGCCTTTTCGTCCTTTTCGCCTCAGTTGGGAGTCAGTCGGGTCACGTGATTTTGTGTGCGTCGTTAGCCGGACAGCGTTCGCGTCCAAGTCACTAGCGCGTGTCTACCGTAACCCCCTCTCGTGTGCGTCCGTTCCGGTGGCTCAGCGTCTACACGAATAAGTGGGGCTAGGGTCGTTCTCACGCTCCCTGAATTTCCGTCTCACCAGCGCGTACCCTGGGCTAAGCTAACGCCGTCAGGTCAGTGCAAATCCGTTCGACTGGCCAGCGATCCAAGCCGTTACCGCAGGCGTGCTCCAACCGTGCCAGTGACGACCTTATCAGGCATCTACGCAATCATAACAGAGGCGTTCCCTCAATTATAACAACTTCATTTTGCTTTCAACACTATATAAGCAAATGTGATTTCATGTATACAAGTCTCCTTCTGGCTCGTCTCTGGACTTCTTGCGTTCGTAGGGTGAAGGCGTCAGTGGCGACACAACAGATTTAATAGAGAAAAGAGCCACCCTCACTCTAATCCCAAATCTGGAGTCAGGTGCTAGGATAATAGCTATTTGACATTCATTTTTCGTGAAGGAGCTTAGTAGCCATCCTTTATTCTTCCTAATCCTACTTCTCCACTGTTGTTTAAATGCTCTACTGTGTTAGCCCGGTTGGTACACAAACGTCATGGTTAATGGACGCTCATCTCCGAATCACCTTCAGCAGTGCTATTTGTAAGAACACATTCCATTGTTTTTTCTTCGCTTCACTTTCGTACTTGCTATGTTTAAGGAATATTTCATTGTCACGCAATCATTGCGTTAGATTTTAAGTTTGGGTCTGCATGTCTTATTCCCGTTTGTTTCGCGACATTTGTTTAAACGCTACATTTCGTTATTCTGACTGGCCAGTGCCCGTCACTGTAAATGGATGTTCGCTTTACGCTTGGAGTCATATGATGCTATTTTTAAGGGTATATGCGATTCGCTCTTGATTACACGGTTGCTAATGCGCCCATCGCATTCGACATATACATTTTGTTGGTTTAGTAATTTAGTAGCTTCCCTTCATTTTACCTTCAAAACTGTATAAGCAAATGTGATTTCATGTATACAAGTCTCCTTCTGGCTCGTCTTTGGACTTCCTCTTGCGGTCGTGGTGTAAAGGCGTCAGTGGCGACACAACATCAGGTAAAAAGGCAGGAGCAGTACGCTGGTAAGCAATACAGAATGTTCGCGCGTAAGCTAAGGTTTGCCCTGTCCCCTACGCATGCTCAAATCCGTGACCTCCAGATTACAAAGCAGGCGTGTGATCCTTCCGGTCACGGGCCGGCAAAAGACTAAATTTGTTTGGCCCTTAATAATTGTCAGGAAAAACATTAACGCCAAAGCACCGCACGATTTAATTCCGGAAGAATTTCACTGCAGATTGTCAAGTGCGTACTACAGAACACGTGTAATGTTATAGCATCATGAAGAGTTACTACAGTTGGGATAGCAGATTCGCCAATGTGCGTACACAAATGCACACAAATTTTTGTCAATTCGCCATGTCTACTAGGTTACTACCAGGGAGAGCCGGGGCCACGAACGCGCCTTTCTGCACACACAGACTAAGGTCAAGCTGTTTGATCACGACCGCTTCAGTGTATTTGATGTGTAGATCACAAGGAACAGACGCGTGGCCTCAACACAGTGTTTGTCTGTCAACAAATGTCGGGCGATTGATAACGTAGGCATCTTGTACGATTGACCGCCCGAGTTCCTTGGCTGCGCACCTAGGGTAGTGGATGTGGCTTACTTTGAAACGCGGTTCATCACTCACGCTGGGATATGCTCCATAATTTTCACATGCAACCGGCGTCCTGTCATGCCTAGGTAAGTAGCCTTGCAATTACACAATTGGTAAACGATGTGTGAATGGCTGTACAGAGGCAGTGGCGGTTTAACCGAAGGCGTGGGAATGCGCATCGTTGTGGATAGCAGTACGGGTTGCCCCGCCGGGTAAACGCGCGCAACCGCGGATGTCAAACGTTGAAATATTTGGCTTACATCATCCTTAAACGGTAGCTTCTGTGGCACGTTAACCATCTTTGTTTCTCCATTTTCTTACTGAAGTAGCCGAAAAAAGAATTTGGATACCCGTTTTCTTTTAGCGTGTTGGTGAGGAAACGCAGATCTTCATTTAACGTGTATGGGGTACAGTCTACATCAATACCTGGTTGTAGCGCATGGGGACAAAAGTATGGAAGTTCAAATACTGCCACTTCCAAGTCGGCTTACGATACACCGACCCACGTACGGATGTATCAGTTCTGCATGCGATCAATAAATAGGTAAAGGAACGGTATGCTGTCACTCTGCTCTCCCTCGGTTGTTACTCTGTTTTGGTGCAGGTCATTTAATCTGATGCTCAGGCGGGTCAGTTGGTCCTCTTGGTCACAATGATGAATACATCGAAGCAGCACGGATTGGTTAATTTCGTTCTTGGCTTGATTTTCTAGCTGAGCAATGAAAGTATCCGCGCTAAGAGCGGTCCGAGTGGACTACCCATTGCAACACCATCTTTAGCTGCTGAAACCGTTGCTCTTAAAAAGAGAAGTTCACATTCTAGGTGCATAGCAACAGAAACCGTTTTATTTCGGACACTGCAATATCCAATTCTAAATTGGCTCTCAGTCACTTGGTTGCATGTGATCTGGATAGTATCTTTCCTTCGTACGTTGGTGGATACTGAGACTTATCGATACTAGGCCATGAACTTTCAACTTAACTGGACAAAATACAACAGTTCCACTAGTTCGAACGTGTCCTTTAAGCTGTGCTTAACCACTGACTTGGAAACTAGTTCCAGTATTGTCACTAGCCATTTAGGCAGCTTACGTTGCGGCGAGTTGCTTATGGATAAGATTGGCCTCAGTGGGACACCCACTTTGTGCAGTTTTGGCAGCCCATAGAGCTTAGATGTTTGTGTGTTCCGGAGTCATAAAAAGAGTTTGCCATTGTAGCGGAAATGATGTTTTCTTCCAACAAAGTCTGCAATGCCGTGTATATCCTTCTCTCAAGCTCTGCAGGGTTATCAGGGCTATCGTCCGGGTCGAGCTTTGTCTGGTCCCTAAGTATCGTCATCATTTTCACTCAAGGGGATTCGTCTAGCATCACAACGCACGACTTTTCCTTCGGATCTGAACTGCTTTGAGGCAGCCAATAATTGACTAATCTGGTAAGAATGAGTCTGAACGTTCTGAAAGCACCACCAAGCATACCGTCAATGGATATTGAGGCACGAAAACCATGGCCGCATGTAAAAGAGTCCAGTCACGTCGCGATGGCCGCTGTAGCTCCTCCCTTTACAAATACACATGCGTGTAGAATATGGTTAGAAAAGATATTCGTATGGTGGACAATCCTGCACAATTTTGAAGTTCCTTCAACAGATTTCATTAGCGGAGTTCAGTGACAGAATTCTTGATTATCGACAAGCCTATAGGTGGGTTATCGGAACATGGGTCTGACCGATTCAAGTGGTAAGATATTGTGAACGCTATGTACTAGCTGGGATAAGTACCTCCTTCAGCTCGTTTAGTTCCTGTGTTGAGTAAATGTTCAGAACACAACGCCAACGGGAGATGTTGCGCGTAATATTGTCCCCAAAGTTAGAACCAGTGTCCCAAAAACTTTCTTAAAGGTAGGCCAAAAAACGTATGTGGCTGCTCAGCACCGAATTGCTCCACTTGCATAAAAGAAATCGGTCTCATTGACTTCTGATCTGTCCGTGGATAACAGATTAGATTTCAATGGGGACATGTATTACTTGACCCGAGAGCAAGACTCCTCCCACCAGGCATACATCGGAAACAGATGACACAGTGGTGAAAAAGCAATGAAAACCTCTGATCCGATAATACATTTGATTGATGAATTCGATCTCTTCCTGGTAAACAAGTTAATAAATAAGTTAATATCTAGAGACACTGGCATTTAATAGCAGGCAATATATATATTTATATATATAATACACAATCTGTGGCACAGATATCATGCCATCGGAATCATGGCTGAATAGAAAAACAGTACGGATAATAAGAAAAGAGCAACAACAACAAAAGCTATTTTTTGTCTAATTTGCCACTCAAAGTTTTTGGAATTTTTGCAGTTTGTTATTTTGGGGGGGGGGGGAAGAAGAAACACCGCAACACACTGATGCAAACGTACGACATTGCATCTACAGCTACGGCATTCAAGATCTTCAACCAGCAAGTATCCGCATCTCTCGGACCTCAACCAGGTAGTCGACAATAACCGGCCGAGGCCAACTGTTTCGTCAGCATTTTCTTGCGGCTTCTCCATGTTGTAGGCTGTCCACTAGACCGCCTCTTCCAGCCCTGTTCAACCACCACAAACAACGCACGACGCGGGTAACGCTGGACAGGCATGCGCAATACGTGTCCCAACCACCGCAGTTGATGCAGTGAGACGAGGTCTTCGAGCGAGTGGCTTCCACGTCCCAAGACACGCTGTCTAACTTCCACATTGCTTACGTGGTGCTGCCACCCCACACGAGAAATGGACCACAGACAGCGGTGCTCAAAGACGGATAGCCTGCGCAAGTCATCTTTACGAATGGGCCAGGTCTAGCATCCGCACAACAGTACAGCAAGAACAGTAGCACAATAGAGACGAATGTTGTGGCGACGCCATAGGTGCCTCAGCCTAGAAAAAGCGAGGCGTACTCTCGAGATGCGTATCGAAATCTCGTCTCCAACAGCCCCGCCAGCAGTGATGCAACTTCCCAAGTAGACAAAGCTCTCCACAACCTCTAGTGTCTCACCAGCAAGCGTGAGTGCAGGCAGAGGCACCTGCCAGTCTTGAAGGAGAGCCTTGCATTTGGATGGCGAAACGTACATATCATACTTTGATGTTTCAATCGCCAAGCGGTGTAGTGCAAGTTGGACGACGTGTGGATCGTCACCCAGCAAGACGATATCATTAGCATAGTCCAAATCAACAACTCGACTACCTGCGAGGAGCTCAACGCCAGCGTTCAACGAATCGTCTAGAGCGTTCTTCAGGACATTCTCAATGCCAAAGTTCAATAGGGACGGAGAGATAGGGCATCCTTGTCGAACTCCACTCGAGACCACAAAGGAAGGCGAAAGCTTACCATAAAACCTAACTCTGCCAGAAATCAGACCGCAGAGAGCGTGCAGTATGCAGACGAACGTCTCGGGGACACCATTCCTCAGTACGCAGTGCCACAGTACCGTACGATCGACAGAAGCGAAGGCTGCACGGATATCCAGGAACACAGCAATCGTTGGCCTCTGATACACATGGCGGAGCTCAAGGATCTGGTGGAGTGTGAAGATTTGATCTATGCAGCCGCGACCAGGACGAAACCTAGCTTGTTCTTCTCGTTGCAACGATTCGCGCGTTGGGGATAGCCTGCGAAGTATGATGGACACCAGCAGTTTGCAAACGACGGGGACTAAGCTTATACCACTGTAGTTGGAGCAGATTGTGTGCAGGCCCTTTTTGAAGATGGGGACGACTATCGATTCACTGCAAGATGATGGAACTTTCTCTTTGGACCAAATTTTTGAGAACAAAGCGGTGAGTTCTCGAACCAGCGAAGTGCCGCCATATTTAAATGGAGCTGGAGGAAGACCATCTGAGTCGGAGGCTTTATAACGCTTCATGTGCCGGAGCTCCTGCTCGAGTTCCTGGTAAGAAGAAGGATCTGTGGGGGTAAACCACTCGGCCCCAACGCGAGCGCCAGAGGTAGCAGATGGAGCTGGGGGCCAACAAAACTGCGAGCCAAAATGTTCGACCCATGGCTCCAACGGTAGTTGGAGATTGATGATTAAGGTGCCGAATAGGTTAAGCTAGATCTAGCATAAATGTTCACAAACACCGAAAACTGCCTGTTTGGACGAAACAGAAAATTCAAAGTATTTATGAGTGTAACCACTATAGTGTAATGTGCTAAGTGGTGACAAAAGTTAATAAAGTCCCCTTATTCCTAATACAGCCGATGACCGGGAGATATACTTGTGGGGGATTTTCGGTGTTGAGCCACCCAACATGGACACCAACGGTTTCGCCGGAGAAAGCCTGAGCTAGGAGTGGAACTCTGTACCTAACGGCTGACGCATGGATCACAAGTCTAGTAAGAACCGTGAGCAACGCTTGAAGCAGCAGTCAGTATTCCAAATGCTACTTTGCGAAGTACACTCGATTGTACGGCAGGATAAAGACGAGGTAGTCTTGATATATATACATGATTTCTGTTATATAAAATACTCCATATCCGTAATAATATAGCGATGAAGACTGCATTTTAATAGGACATTACTCAATAGCCAACTTTATGGTATAAAATATCATTTCGCAAAGAAAAGGGAACAGCGCTCACTTGATTTACGGGCAAAGTGAAGGATCCCTGCTGATCATGGATTAACGTAACGCGGTCATCGACGTTGTTTGCTCTAGGATGAGGAGAAAAAGTTGAGGAATTATGAACGATTTTATGAGCATGATAGAAGTATCTCGCTCATGCGTAAGCCCAGTGGACAAACATGCCATTTCAAAATATCACCAGTAACCTAAGATAACAAGATTTGTGACTGGAAAATGACCTAAGGAATAAGGGATTATCATACATATGAACGATCTTAGAGCAGCATGCTGTCCTTGACAAGATTTGTAAGTCAAAAAGTATTCACGAAGAACAGCAATAAGAGTAGATCGGCATGCAACAAGATATGAGGCCTAAGAGGACCACATGGAGCCCAGTACGTGGAAACGTCACGAGAGAGAAATGTGCCAGCTGTAGGCGGTAAAGGCGCAGCAGGATTACGAGACAAGCTCGTTACCTCTAGGCTACGGGCCGACCCGAGAGAGAGAGAGAGAGAGAGAGAGAGAGAGAGAGAAGTACGATCATACGAGTGAAGGTTAAGGAGAATTCGAAGTAAAACGGAAAACGTATTCGGAGCGGAACGCGTACCATTCCGGAGTAGGCTCGAGTAGATGTGAGGAGCGTACCAGTCAATCGCGATCGAGTTCCAGAGCAGTATGCTAATTGAAGTAGAAAATTGAATCAGAGAAGCAGTTTATTGAAGTAATTCCATAGGGGGGACACGCTCCGAGCAAAGAGAAGCGCGCTGCAGTAAAATACTACGAGAGACTGTGTTAGACTAAGCATTCGCTGAGACAAGAGGTTACTAGTGCATCGAGTTGGACGGAAAGTAAGTTGGAAAATTTATGAAACAAGTATGGATAGTGATAGATAGTAAAGTCGCATAAAGCACAGTGCGGATCTGTAAACCATTCATCGGATGCCGGCAGTAAGCCAAAACAGGGCATCAGACACGTTGTTAAACAAGAAAGATAGGATTCATGCAGTGAAGGCGTGCAATGTGCAGCAACTATGGATAACCCGTTGCACACCTGTTGCCCACTGAGAGCCTAGTCGAATTCGGAAATGTGTATAGCATATATATATATATATATATATATATATATGGCGAGAGAGCCTATGGTGCGCTGAGGCTGGTGGTGGCTAGATCCTGACAGATGGTCTACCCACTGCTGCTACTGCTGCGCCATAGTCTCATGCCCTGGGCGCCTCCACGTGGCGACCGCTGGGTGGGAGTTGGGTTTCGCACTTCTCCCTGCTAAGATCCAGGACACCAATCCGCATGAGTCGGCTAACTGACCATGTGCTAGACTCGCTGCCTTTCGGGTGTTCATTTAATCGAAGGCTTTGGCTAAGGACCCGAGTCGTTCTACTGGCAGGTGTGGGCGCCCTGGCAGTATCCTAGTCCATCCTCTCCGGAGGTTAGGAAGTGGTCGATGGCCCACTTCCCGTAAAACCTAGCCATAGGAGACAACAGGTCTACGGGTTATAAGCTCACAGCTCGATTGGCGTAGAGCACGAGGGCCACGCATTGTCTCTGACGGTGGGAGGACACCACCGGGTGTTCAATGGTTTGCTACTGCCCGCCTCAAGCCAGGCAGCCCCTGGTCAAATTGGTGCAAACCCGCCAAAAACCCACCTGCGTCTGGCCGTGGTCACAGGTGCGTATCCAATTACGGTCGCAAAACATATGATAATTGTTCCAGAACCTCAAAGGCTGCGTGTGACGGTCGTCAAGCAGATCCCAATCTGTCTCTGCAATCATATTCCCGAGCTGGATCTGCTCTCCACTGCCTTGTGGGTCAGGCTATTGAGCCAAAGGCTCCGGGCGGAGTCCCTCAAGCAAACGTCCGAATCACCCACTGCCTTGTGGGTCAGGCTATTGAGAAAAAGGCTCCGGGCGGAGTCCCTCAAGCAAACCTCCGAAGCACAACGACCACCTCGCGTGCGATTGCCTACCAATGCAATCGTATGCCTGCGCGCAAAGCACTCAGCATCGGGTGCTGGAACGTACGCACACTACTGGACCGGAACTCCAGCGAGCGCCCGCAGCGACGCACTGCACTGGTCGCGATGGAGCTGGCGCGCTACCACATCGATATTGCGGCGCTCAGTGAAACTCGGCTTGCTGAGCAAGGTAAGTTACATGAAGCAGGTGCTGGCTACACATTTTATTGGGTGGGGAACGCCGCCTCAGCACCACGTAAACATGGGGTCGGATTTGAAATATCCGATCACCTCTATGTCCAGCTCGTGGGTGAACCAACGGGCATCAGCGCGCGACTGATGACTGTTCGCCTACGACTCGGAAGAGGTAAGTTTGCTACTTTTATAAGCACGTACGGTCCGACCATGTGTTATCCTGATGACACGCGTGATCAGTTCTACACTGAGCTATCCTCCGTGATACGGTCTGTGCCGAGGAGCGACCGACTATTTCTGCTGGGTGATTTCAACGCGCGCGTTGGGCGTGATGCATCGGTGTGGACAGATGTTATCGGTTCGCATGGCATTGGTTCAGCGAATGCGAACGGTGACAGGCTGCTCTCACTGTGTGCCACTCACGGCCTGACGATCACGAACACTCCGTTTGCACTGAGTGCGAGTGATATAGCAACTTGGACGCACCCACGGAGTGGTCACGCTCACCTGCTCGACTATGTCATCGTACGTCAGCGTGATATGCGTGAAGTGCGCATGACACGTGTACTGCGTGGAGCTGAGTGTGGCACTGATCACAAATTGGTTCGGACCAAACTGTACATATATTTTGGTAAATCTATGTATTGCACTCCCGCCGTGAATCAGCGTAAATTTAACGCTCTCTCCCTCGGTACTGTGGCGAAACGTACTGAGCTGGAGAAGGCGATGGCTGCACGCCTGTGTGGTGATGTGGACTGTATAGCCACAGTGGGCGACCTGTGGCACCACATTCGCAATCAGGTGACAGCTGCTGCCGAGGAGACCATTGGGCGCCCAAACTGTAAACGGCCTGATTGGTTTGATGACAACAATGCGACGATTGGCGCATTGGTGTCGGAGAAAAATGCAGCATTTGCTGCACATGTGGCAGATCCCAGTGACTTAATGAAGAAGAGTCAGTTTCGCAAACTTCGACGACGACTGACCCGAGAGCTCCGTCGCATTAAAAATGCATGGTGGACGGAAAGGCGAAGCAGATGGAATGCTACGCCGAACGCCGCCAACACAAGGAATTCTTTGACTCCTTGAAGGCGATGTATGGACCGAGATTGGAGCCGCTGAGGACACTGATCGATGGTAGTTCAGGCGCTACCTGCACCCAGACTGCAGACATAATGCAGATCTGGCGGAAACACTTTGACTGTCTCTTGAACAACCGTTCAGAGATCGACTGGCCTACATTGAACGGCTTGAAGCAGCACGATGTGAAGGCGGATCTGGCAGATACGCCGACACTAGATAAGACGCAGAGAGCACTTGCTCAGCTGCGAAACGGCAAATGTGCCGGAGCCGACGGGATCCCGCCGGAAGTATTGAAACACGGTGGACCCGCGTTGTTGACTGCGCTGCACCACTTGGTGCAACGCGTGTGGATGGAGGAGCAGGTGCCTCCTCAGATGATGGATGCCCTTGTGCTACCACTGTACAAGGGTAAAGGTAGCAAGCAATGTTGTACGAATTATCGTGGCATCAACTTGCTGAGTTGTGTGGGCAAGGTGATTGCCCGAATCCTGCTCAACCGGTTGTGGAACCTAACGTGGCGGAAGAGCAATGTGGATTCCGTTCGGGTCGCAGCACTATAGATATGGTGTTTGCGGTTCGTCAGTTGCAAGAGAAGTGCACAGAACGACACCAGCCATTGTACTTGCTTTTTGTTGATTTCACAAGGCATTTGATACGGTGAACCGCGAGGCCTTGTGGCTGGTGTTGGGTAAATTTGGTTGTCCGCGTAAGTTTGTAAGTTTAATTGAATGTCTGCACAGTGGTATGCGAGCGAGGGTGCAGCTGAGTGGAGAGACCTCGGATGACTTTGCAGTTGTCTCTGGTGTGAAGCAAGGCTGTGTCTTAGCTCCTGCCCTGTTTAATATATATCTTCATGCAATGTTGTCTTGTGCGGCTTGTGTTTACGGTGCTCGTGTGGAGCACCGTATTGATGGTGGGTTGCTGAACATCCATCGTTTCGGTGCGACAACTCTAGTCTGTGAGACACCTATCCGTATGTTGCTGTTTGCTGACGACTGTGCGTTGTTTTCATACAGCGCGGATGAGTTGCAGCACATGACTAGTGCTCTGGCTTCGACAGCGGCCAAATTCGGGCTCACCATCAACACAAGCAAAACTGTCTGTATCTTTCAGCCTTCTTCGGAGGTGCAATCTTCAATATTGCCGCGAATCAGCATTGGTGCTGAAGTATTGGAAACCACCTCCCGTTTCAGCTACCTAGGGAGTGTGATATCGACTGATCAGCAGCTACACGTTGAGTTGCGTATTCGCGTGTCGAAGGCGGCAGCGGCATTCGGGAAGCTTGAGTACCGAGTGTGGAACAACCATCAGCTTACCATTGGCACAAAGCTGATGGTGTACAAATCCATGGTACTGTCCGTTCTTTAATACGGCAGTGAAACGTGGACGATGTACCGTCGGGATGTGCGATATCTCGAGCGGTTCCATCAGCAGTGTCTGCGACGAATTTTGCGGATCGGCTGGGGCGCCAGAGTTGCAGACACGGACGTTTTGCGCCGAAGTGGGATGTATGCAGTGGACTGCATACTTTTACTGCGACACCTGAGATGGCTCGGTCATGTGAGCCGTATGGATTCAACGCAGATACCGAAACAACTTTTATACGGTCAGCTGAGTATTGGGAAGCGGCACGTGGGGAAACCAAAGTTACGTTACCAGGACATGATCAAAGTGAGCCTCACACGTACTAAACTTGATTGCAGATCATGGGAATCGAAGGCGGTTGATCGTGGTGCATGGCGCGATCTAATCACGAAGGCAGTTGCTGAAGTGCGGGAGAAAGACCTCATGCATGCAGAGAAGAAGCGGCAAGTGCGGAAGCGGCAAGCACCAATGAATTGTACTCCATCGACATTGAGCGCATGGTACTGTAGAACATGTGGTCGCGAGTGCCTTAGTCAAGCAGGCCTAGTGAACCATGAGAGAGGTCACTCGAGACCACTGCCGAAGCGACGACGGGTCCCGCAGTGAACGTAGGCAGCACCGGCGCAGCGTTTGTAGGCACGCTGAATTCGGTTTTCTAACCGCATGCTTGCATGCTAAGTCTCTTTATTTCAGGTGGTGGGTTTTCGGTTCTGTCCTAATGCCTTTCTTTCTCATATAAATGTCTAGTGGGCCATGAGCTATGCCATTAGGGGCCACTACATAAGCGACGACAAGTCCTACAGAGAATTACGGCGAGCCGGCGCAGCGTTTGTAGGCACGCTCAATTCGATTTACTAACCGCGTGCTTGCATGCTAAGTCTCTTTATTTCAGGTGGTGGATTTACAGTTTTTACTTTAATGCTTTTCTTTCTCATATAAATATCTCCCTGTACTCTATTCCATTAACTTGCACACATCGCCTAAGCCAATTTTATTCGATTTCCATAACATTTTTGTGTTCGTGGCATTCCGTGAACTATATTTCCTGACCTCGTGCACTTAGCTAGGATTTGTTTGCAAACAACTTATTACATATGCTATTTAATTAAAGTTTATATCACCGTTTCCTTATGCATTAATCGAGTTTTTCTCTTTTTCTTTCTCTCTCAATTTTTTGGCTGTTGTTTGATATCCGCGGTGTGGATGCGTTTGATGTGCATGTTGACAAGGTGCCTACCTGTCTATTACCCACTACCTCGTCCATACTGGCTCCAGGAGACAGTTGGTCGTCGCTGGAAGGAACGGGGTGCACGGTCCTTGTGGGCGTGCTAGGCTCGAAGCGTGGTTCCATACAGTCAGTGTGGAGCGGACTACGGTCCAGCCACCGCCTTGTGTGCGCTTGATTCCCCAAATACAGCGTGCTTGTGTTTGTAGGTGAAGGAGTGTGGGCCGGCTCCGTTGATGAAGCGTGGCTCCCATCCACATGCCTCCCGGTCTTATTCCTTCGGGTTTACACTGGATATGGGGTGTGTGGATGGAGCTGTGGGTGGTGCAGCGCAAGCCATCCATGGTCCCTCTGTAGGCGCAGGCGTCCTGTGGCTGACCACAGTGACAGGCAAATCCGAAACCGGATGCCGCCGACAATGTATATATATATATATATATATATATATATATATATATATATATATATATATATATATATATATATATATATATATATATATATATATATATATATATGGGTATATAAAGCATGGGCATATAAGAGATTAGATACCGATAGAAGATCAACCTAAAGGAAGTAGAAAACATATCCAGACCCGGTCAGACAGTCATTACTCGTATCCTAGAGGAAACGAGCTTGCTTCGTAATCTTGCGCCGCAGGTTCGAATCCGCGCAGCGGTGGGCGTCCTCGCGGTATACTCAGCGCGCGTGCGACTGGTGGTAGCCGAACGACAGCGAAAGGTCGTTATGGCTTGCAGCTGACACATTATTATTTGTAAGTAGTATGGGGATTTATTAGGCTTTTGTGTAGATCCGTGGCAGTTAGACACAGGCCGACAGCCACACAATCCAGAAAAGCGCTAGACGGCCGTTTCATCCTAGTAAGACTTATCAGTTGCGTGCACCTGTCGAATCCTGCCGGATTCGAACCCACGACCTTACTCTTGGGAGTCAGCGACTTATGTCACTGAGCTATAGGCGACAGCAGCGGACCTCCATGACTGAGATCTAACTGCGATATAGCGTGTCTCATCCTCCACTGTCTTGTATGTTATGAATGCGCAGAGGACAGGGCTGGCCACTTAGAAAAATGACTTCCCTTGCAAGCCGCCACCAATCGAAGTGGCATGCGAGCTGCTAAGGCGACAACCGATTATTTGTAAACAGTAAGACGATGTATTAGGGCACATTCATAACATGACATGTGGTGGTAGTTTGCCTTTGTCGAACGGTGACGAATTGACACATTATTATTATTGTTATTACTCACCAAAATCCTTCCACTCATAAGTAATACAAATTCGCCTTTACGGATTCCATAAATGTTATGTCGACTCATAGCTGCCGTAACCCGGAAGTCCTGACGCCGAAAGGTCAACCGCTGTCATCTGCATGGCAGGTGCCTGCATGGCAGTGGAGGCTATATCGCAGTTAGGTAACAATTCGTGATGGTCGGCTACCGTCCTCCATGGCGCAGTTGCATAAGCTGCGGGTTAGTTGGCACAAGCCACTAACAGTCATGGGTTCGATCCTCCGTAGAGGACCGAAGAATGTGCACCGCTGATGAGCCCCAATAGGGCGAAACGGCCTTCTGGTGCTTTTCCGGGTAGGTAGTTGACTTATCTGAATTGTCGGCTGATTGGGACGAACAAAAATTATTATTATTATTCGTAACCATCCCGCATAGCTCAGTGGTCTCAACCAGACCAATAACAGTCGAGTTGCAGGTTCGAGACCCACAGAGATCAGATGAAACGCGTACTACTGACGAAACCTGAGAGGACGAAACGGCCATGCCGTGCTTTTCGAGTGTATGGTGGCTGTCTGACTGAGGCTATATGTGATATGCCATACAAATCCTCCTCTATTCCCTTGTAATGAGTAAAAGGTTAAGTGAGACCCAGCCGAGGGTGAATGGACTACGTCCTCCCCTAAACAGACATATGCAGGCAACGGTAAGCCGAGGGTCCGAAGAGAACTACCGCGCTGGAATACCGCGGTTGTGCACGATGTCCCATTGTGGAACAGGGAATGGACATGGTTCAGGTGGCGAACCGGCGAGACGTACAGCGTCAGACTGGTATGCGTGGGATGGCCACACAAGGTGTTAAGTACTGTCCTACTCGATGTGGCTCAGGGGCAAGATTGGCAAAGCATTAAGAGGAGTTTCAGACCTGTTGTTAACTTTCAAATAGGAAAAGTAGACAAGTTAGGCGGTCATTTTACGTCGAAATTCCAGTTATGTATGGGTTCGAATATCTTATTCTAGCATTCACAGCGTAGTCAATTCCTAGTGGCCGGCTGAAAACTCTGAACTCAGTAAATTGATTCATCAGGGAGGAGATCAACTTGTTTAAACCGTTCAGATGTTGTAAGATCATACAAGAAGGTGCGGATGGCTTTCACGACCTGTACTGATTGAGAGAGCTGGCACACCGAACAACCTCGTGGTGCCAGCTGGGTGGTTGGGGAATTTCCCGTTCCGGTGAATGGTTCGGCGGCAGTGTTCCAGGATGTGGTGGGTTTACGCCTGGCAAGCGTTCTCCATATAAAAAGCCAAAAATGTCCGTGTAACAACACTGCGACGTGGCGGAGGTAAATCGCCACTAAACTAAGTCACTGCCCCTTGTCTCCTTTGGAGACATTGTATACCGGCAAGCAATCCGAGCATCGGATCTTGTCTCTGATATCGGGAGTGTTGGGCCCCTGACATGACTTATCATCATCGGAAAGGCGTATGAACTGAGTGTCCAGTCACCGGTTCCCAACGGGTGCAAATCCCTCATCTCGTCCTGCTGCCTTTTGGGTAAGGCCCTTTGGCCAAAGGCTTGAGGCGGTGGTCCCCTAAGACAACCTACCTACCTCGGTCTAGGCAACCGGGTAGTATTTCGCCTACTGCTACGATGCTATTCACTCATGCTACTATACCAACTTCACAAGCACACGCCACCATTTTACCTACCCTTACCTTGTATCATTCACACCCAATTTTACCTGATCCCTCTATGGCAATCAACCCCATCTCCACCGATGAACCTGTTCACGTGACATCTGCCAACTCAACCATACAGTGCTCAACAGAGAGCTGTAAGCCCCGAAGTCTCGCATCTTCGCTCCTGGAACCCGGAACGCAGTTCAAACTTGCAGCCTTTGGCGTACGCACATTACTGCAGATCGGTCAACGAGCTGGACTTGCACGTACGCTAGAGACCCTTGGAATCGATGTCTGCTGCCTGAGGGAAACGTGACTCCAGGACCTGAACTCGGTCTACCAGCTGGCGTCACCGCTCCACCCACGCACCCGCTTCCATCTCCGCCTCTATGGTGACGCCGAGTCCGCCGCATCTGAGCAAGCTGGTGTTGGAATCGCCCTCAGTGCTAGAGCCGAGGTTGCTCTGATTGAGTGGATTCCGATCAATAGTTGTCTTTGTGCGATGAGGCTCCATGGCTCTTGTAAAGTTAGCAGACGTCGAGTCGAGAAGCGTGCTCTCTTCGTGATCTCTGCCTACGCCCCCAATGACTGTAGCTCGGACATAGTCAAAGACCAATTCAACCAGAAGCTTCATGAGCTAAGGGCTCCTAAAACAGACCTCATTGTTTGGCAGGAGACTTCAACGCGTATGTCAGTCGGCTGCTGCCATTTGAGCGCCACCTCGTGGGACCGCATGAATATAATGATGTTCGCTCAGACAACGGAGAGAGACTGCTCAGTCTGTGTGCGGATTATCAGCTTTTCCATTCCAGCACGGGCTTTCGTCATGCTGGACGCCAGTACGTTACTTGGCACCCCCAGCATCAACGCAGCGCGGGTCACAGATTGACCACATAACCATAAGTCGAAGGTGACGCGGCAGCGTACGCGACTGCCGATCATTTTGGTCAACATGCATCGATACCGATCGTGCACTGGTACGTGCAACCGGTAGCATGCGTTTCGGTGGTTCACCTAGGTCCAAACACACCCGACTGAACACCTACAAGTTGGAGGACCAAATGGTGAAGAAAAAGTATCAACAAAGGATTCGAGAAAATTTCTCTCTCCCAATCTGGATGTTGATCAACACTGGTCAAGTCTGCGACAAGCCTTGCCGTCAGCCGGTTTCTCCAGCTGCGGCCTCACTCGCTTTACTCCCAAAATCTGGATCTCAGGAAGATCCTCGGAGTTGCTGGATCGCTGAGGGGCGGTGCCTGCTGCCGCAGAGCACAACAAACACCGCCGGTCTATTACGAAACAGCTAAAATCAAGCCTTCAGTTTGAGCGTGAATCCTGGTGGTCAAAAGGAGATGATGAGATGGAAGCCGTTGCATCAGCTGGCAACTTCCGCCGTCTATTTTGCATCATCAAGGCCACCGGTTGCAATTCCCATGCTATCAGCCAGACGAGTTCAGAATCAGATGGTACGAAGATCACCAATCTTCACAGGCGATTGGGTCGTTGGGCAGAGCATTTCGCTCTTCAATTCAACCACCCAACACAGCCCCAATGAATGATGCTGGGCCTGTCTCCACAGGCCCTACAAGTGAAGCAGAGATCCGAGATACAATCCAATCTTTGAAACGCCACAAACCTCCTGGTCCCAACAGCCTACCACCGGCTCTATTCAAAGATAGGGGGTAGTGTAGTTGTCAGTGAAATCCTATCGCTGTTCATGAAAGTCTGGACTGAGAAGGTTCCGAACTCATGAGGAGAATCGGTCATTGTTCCGATTCACAAGAAAGGCTCCCGCGACGATTGCTGTAATGAACGCGAAATCTCGTTGATCTCAGTCGTATCCAAAATCTTCGTGTCTGCCCTAATTCTCAGACTTTCAACGACTAGAAAGGAATTTTCCCGAGAAGAACAAGCCGAATTTCGTCCAGGCCGCGGCTGCATCGACCAAATCTTCATGCTCCGCCAACTCCGTCACATCTGCCGGCGGACAACAATTGTAGTGTTCTTGGACATCCGAGCGGCATTTGATTCAGTAGATAGATTTGCGTTGTGAAACTGTTTACTGAAGATAGGTGTGCCCGATAAGCTTGCAACCATCCTAAAAGAATTTTACAACCACACATCGGACGAAGTCAGGGCTTACGGCACGCTCTCTTCTTCATTTGCTGTGACCAGCGGTGTTCGCCAAGGTTGCCCTATTTCACCTTTCCTCTTCAATTCTACCATCGAAGATATCGTCCAAGGAGCACTGCAAGGTGTTGAGCTGTTCCCTGGAGACAGAGTCACGGACTTGGACTACACCGATGGTACCGCTTTGCTGGGAGACGAGCCACAAACCGTTCAGAGCACTTTGGACCGCTCAGCGTCTAAGTACAGAGTAAACTTCACTCTGGGAAAATGTAAAACGCTGCTCCAGGATTGGCAGGTGCCTGAACCCGCGCTCACCATTGCTGGACATGTTCCGGAGCAAGTCCATTGCTTTACTTCTCTAGGGAATTGCATCACGACTGGTGGTGGTGTTGGAGATGAAGTCTCACAACGGATTGTAAAGGCCAGCCTTGCATTCAGCGAACTGAGACACCTAGGGCGTCGTCGTGATGTCAGTCTCAAGCTAAAGGTCAGGGTGTGCAATGCTTTCGTCCGTGCAGTACTCTTGTATGGCTGTGAGACTTAGACTCTTCGCTCTGAAGGCATGAAACGGTAGTCAGTCTTCGACAATGGATGTCTACGAAGGATCGCTCGGGGCTGGTGGCAAAACCACGTAAGCAACGCAGAGATCCGAGACCAAGTGCTTGGAGCGTGTGGTGCCAGTATTCAGAACGTTATTCTCCAACACCGCATGTGTTGGCTCGGTCAAGTATTGCGCATGCCGGCATATCGCCTTCCCCATCGAACGTTATTTGCGCCCCCCGGAAGCGAATGGAAAAAGTGCCGCGGTGGACAACCAATGAAGTGGAGAAAAAGTATGAGGAATGCAACCTCAAGCTTAGCATCCGTCGGACGGGTCCGCCTTCCATGATGGGGACCACCCGATTCGGATTGCCAGTGGTCAGAAAGGTTGGAAGCTACGGCGCGCAACCGTCATCAGTGAAGACAGTGCTGTTTAACCGTTAGTTAATGTCTCATGGAACATAAAACTCCGAAAGTCAAAGAAAATCCCAAAGTTGCGTACGCAAAACCGAAAAAAGTCGTTTTCTTCATGTTGTATGTCGTCGTGTATGAGTCTTCACTAACCATAGACCAAAAAGAGTTGAAGGTAGTATATATTTTAAACGAGCGGATTGGTTGGGAAATGACATCAAACGAACCATTGGTAACGGCTGCTAGACGTATAACCAGCAGGGTATCGGGCCAAACACAGAGAGTGGGTCGCCTGGACACTAGCCGAGACCGGGAGATGAAGCAACGGCTTCCAGCTGAATCGTCAGTGGCTCCATGTCTCGCAACAAAGAACTCGATCGCAAGACTAGTGAAGCATGATGTGCCATACAACGCAGACAAAACAAGGACCACCTCGGTGAGTGATGTGTTGGCCAAAGTATCATGTGCCTGATACCATGCAACCTAGTCAGCATCTAACCGGCCTGAGGTCCATAGATGCGATGCTGTGCAGATTGCTTCCTACCACTATGCATGCTACGAAGGTGCAGAGGACAGGGTTGGTCCCCAGAGTTACTACTTCGCCAGTCAGCCGTCGCTAGTAAAAGTCGAATGCAATTTACTCGGGTAAGTAATAACTAATCATCATCATCATCACAATCATCATTATACACGTTAGCAAAAGATGTAAAAAAGCTATTATGCCGCAATAAATAAGCGAAATATAAAAACATGCAGCAGGCAAGCCAGCTGAGCCTTAATCAACGGATGGGTCTATCCCGGATAGCTACCAGCCGCACTTTGTGCCGCAAAAAAAGTTACACTATGTCTCGGAAATGCGACCGTAGTCAGATGGGAGGTAAAGCGGGAGGGGAAGGGACAAAGAAACCTTAAAACACAGTTCCTAGCTGTTAGGGGACGCAAACCCTAAGGAAATCGATCGGATAGAACGTTAAGAATTCCGGCCCGATGATCATTCGCTTGTCTCATGGTTGCGACCTTTCTTCAACCAATGACAGTTTTATACATGTAGAGTTATAAGGCCATTGCGTAGAAGGACTTGATAAACCAATGAAATCGTCTCCTATGGACCTCGTTTTATCTTCTCGCACGAGAGTGATCCTTCTTGAGGTGTTTCCACTTCTGTTTTGGGCCAAAGGTTTTGGCTTTGGAGGTCGGCACGTTCGCGATACACAGGAGGAAATGGCAGATTTTCCTGGTGACGGAGGTGGGATACAATTGTGGATAATTCCCAAAAATGCCACTTCCAACGGAAGAGCTCACCTTGATCCTACAACAACAGAAGATATTGGGGGAATCACAGGAGCGGCTGATCGAAACACTGTCGTAGAAACTGAATGTTCAATTTATCATAAAGCGACACAAAGCAGTCATCTGTGGATGCGATTTCAGGAAGCACCACAGAAATCAGCTATAATCTAGATGCCGGATGCACTTTCGAATCTTGGTTCAGGAGGTACGAAGACACGTTCAGGACAAAACTGGATGATACGGATGATGATGGGAAATCAAGGTTGCTTCTGCGAAAGCTTGGGACCAAGGAACACGAAAAGTTCGTGAATTTTATTCTTCCTAAGAGTGCGAAGGACCTCAAAATTTGACGAAATGGTTGAACTGTTGAAAGAGATCTTTGGAGAAGCGTCCTGTTCCTGTTCGAAACTTGTCAAAACTGACTGTGATGAGTTTGTGTCTTATGCGACCACGGTGAACCGTCAGTGTGTGTGTTGCAAACTTAAGAAAGTGACAGAAGACCATTTCAAGTGTCTGGTATTTGTTTGTGGGCTTCAATCGTTCCGTGACTCAGAGATTCGTACCCGCTTACTCAGTAAGATGGAGCAGGACACTACGATGAATCTGACTGAGATCAGTTATTTCCGAGTGCCACCGCTTGCTGAACCTTCAACACGATACTGCCATGATTGGAGGAAAAGCAGTCTCTGGCTGCAGTAACGTGCAATCTGTGACAAAAAGCACCTCAGATAAGCCCACAAATGTCTCTAGGAGCGACAGCTTCAACAATCCCCCAACAGCCTGCTGGCAGTGTGGTGGTTGGCATTATATCCGACTGTGTACATTCAAAAAGCACCGCTGTAAGAAATGTCACAAACGAGGACACAAAGAGAATCATTGCCGCGCAAACAATGGAACACTTCCGAAGACCCAGTTCAGCAAGTACTAAAAAGTCGGACAAAAAATATGTACAAAACAAATCCTGTTATGGCTACGTTCGACACGGACGCAAAACGCCGGCGTATATATGTGACTGGGCATATAAACAACATTCCTGTGTGTGTCTCCAGCTTGATACAGTATCTGGTATTATTTTATTGTCACTAAGTACATATAAGATGAGCGGTCAAGCTCCTCTAAAGCCGACAAACCGCACAGTGCTGAATGCCTCCGGTAGAGTGCTGAAACTCACACGTGAACTTATGTGTTCTGTGTTTAGCAATAATGTGCAATTCTGTGCTGTGTGTTACCTATGTACGCGGCCAAATCTGAACCTTCTGGGCCTTGACTGGATCGCGAAACTCAGGCTTTTGGATGTCCTACTTAATTTTGTGTGCAATCAGTTGTGGGTTCATAGTCTGTGATCAATCCTCCTAGGACTGTGCTATCAGAGCGTCCCGTACAATATGCGGCGTTACCAAGCGTTGATCAGGAAGTGGAGAGACTGCAACAGTATGGCATCCCTAAACCTGTGAATCACTCCTCAAGCGCTGTTGCTATTGTGGTGGTCAAGAAACCAAATAGGAACGTCCGAATTTGTGCAGACTTCTCCAATGGTCTGAATACTGCTCTGAAAATTCACCAATATCCGTTGCCTTTGCCGTATGATTTGTTCGCAAGGTTAAATGGTGGCAAATGTTTCGCTAAAATAGACTTGTCGGATGCATATCTCCAAGTGGAAGTTTCTGAGGATTCGCAAGAGCTGCTGACCATGAATACTCACCGCGGCCTTTCTCGATTCACTCGACCACCATTTGGAGTAGAAATGGCACCTGGCATTTTTCAACCCATTATCGACACCATGTTACAGGACGTCACATCAGTTGCAGCAAATCTTGACGATATCATTATCATGCGCACTGATCCGGCGGATCTAGAGAACCGGATTGAAAACGTGCATGATCGAATCCAAGATAATGACTTTCGCCTGAGAGAAGAAAAGTGTGTCTTCTACATGGATTCGGTAAAATACTTAGGATTCATCATTGATCAGCACGGTAGACGACCAGACCCCACTAATACTGAGGCCAATTAGAAAATACCCCCACCACATGATGTGACGACGATACGATCCTTCAAGGATTTTTGATGGCAATCCAAAATATACGGGATCCACTGAACGCATTACCTCTCAAAGATTCCAAGTGATGTTGGAGCACGGAATGCAGTCAAGCTTTTGACAGGATCAAAACCATGCTATCAGACCTGCTGTTGACTCATTTTGATCCGAACTTGGATGTCGTTGTTGCTACAGATGCCACTAAATATGGAGTTGGCGCAGTTGTATCTCACCGCTTTCCTGACAGAACTGGGAAGGCAATTGCTCATGCCGCCCGATCGTTGACGCCCGCAGAACGCAACTACAGCCAAATTGAAAAAGAGGCATTGGCGATCATCTACACCATTAAAAAGTTCACAAAATGCTTTATGGCCGTCATTTTACTCTGGTCACGGATCACAAGCCCCTACTTGCTATCTTCGGATCCAAGAAGGGTATTCCCGTGCACTCAGCAATTCGCCTTCAGAGGTGGGCCACAATGCTTTTGGGATAAGCTTTCGAAATCAAGTACCAATCGGCTGGAAACATTGGTCAGGCTGATGCTTTATCACGTCTCACGGACAAAGATCGACAAGAACAAGAGGACATTGTAGTGGTAAGCATCTCGATACAGTCTGAAGTTCGTTACGTTGTCGACGATGCAATTAAAGCGATCCCAATAACAGCTTCCTCAGGTACGTGTCGCAACCTCACAGCAAGTGATCCACTTCCATAGATCCACAGAAGATTGAAGACAGTGAAGTTAACCAGTTGCATCGTCGCAATTCTCTGGCGATTGTCAACGGCCGTCTACTCGTTGCAGAACGAGTAGTGGTTCACAAGGAACTTCGGCCGAGTCCTGAAGCAGTTCCATACTGGACACCTGGGAATAAATCGTATGAAGGCATTGGCCAGAAGCTACGTGTGCTGGCCTCATCTGGATGCTCACGTCGAAGAGCTTTCCCGCTCTTGCTCAAATGCACACTTGCTTCGAAGTCGCCAAGGAAAGCAGAGCTCCAATGTTGGCCGGATTCTAGGAAACCATGGTCGAGGCTACATGCCAATTATTCTGGGCCTAGTAATGGAAACAATTTCATTATCCTGGTTGACGCCTATAGTAAGTAGCCAGAGATATTGCACATGCCATCGACTACTGCTTCAGCGACCATTCCTGCACCTCATCAGGTTTTCATTCGCTCCGGGTATCCGGACACATTAATGACTGACAACGAAACTCAGTTCAATTCAGCGACTTTTGAGGACTTCTGCAACAAAAATAGCATAACTCATATGAGGTCATCTCTATACCATCCACGGTTCAACGGCCCAGCAGAGTGATTCGTGTACACTTTCAAGAGAGCATTACTGAAGAGGCAAAGGAAGAGGGACCTACGACCGTGATCCTTGAGATTTTTCTCTTTGCCTACAAGAAAATTTCAAATCCGCAGATGCCTCAAGGTAAATCATCGGCTGAAGCGCTGATGCAACGAAAACTGCGATCCAGGAACAGTCTGAACCGAAACGCCAAATTGGAACAATAGTTCCAAAGGAGACACAGTGGTCAGAACCGAGTTTTCTTCAAAAAGCAACCTGTGCTGGCAAAGGACTACCGCAACAACCAGGTTATCTGGACTCCAGGACGTATCACTGGACGAACAGGAAGTGCCAAGTATGACGCTGCTGTTAATTCGGAGGTTTGGATCCGACACGTTAATCAGTTACAATTCCGTTCCTTCCCGGATGCATCATCAACACGAAGTACTTTACCGTTAAACTTGCTCCTCGGCACATT
The DNA here is from genome assembly GCA_944474145.2 of Dicrocoelium dendriticum. Taxonomy (NCBI): domain Eukaryota; kingdom Metazoa; phylum Platyhelminthes; class Trematoda; order Plagiorchiida; family Dicrocoeliidae; genus Dicrocoelium; species Dicrocoelium dendriticum. The sequence goes on from OX104070.1 coordinate 1,898,305, forward strand.
CCGTATGAGACTCCAAATCAAAACAGGAGACTTCACTTCCTACATATTTACTGGAGTTAACACCAAGAAGATGGACGGATCGACGCCGGAAGTCAGTGATTCCGATGCAGGTGAATCTCAAGCTGAGATCTTATGCGATTCATCTAAAAGGGTGATATGTTAGGGGACGCAAACCCTAAGGAAACCGATCGGATAGAACGTTAAGAATTCCGGCCCGATGATCATTTGCTTGTCTCATGGTTGTGACCTTTCTTCAACTAATGACAATTTTATACATATGGAGTTATAAGGCCATTGGGGAGAAGGACTTCATAAACTAATGAAATCGTCTCCTATGGGCCTCGTTTTGTCTTCTCGGAAAAGAAATGTTCCTTGTTGAGGTGCTTTACCACTTCTGTTTTGGGCCGAACGTTTGGGCTTTGGAGATCGGCACGTTCGCGATAGATAGAAGGCCACAACATTAACCGTGTCAGCAAGCGTATCCAGCCAAACGTGCTCATTGTCTTTCGGCCTTCATTCCTCTTGACCAAGTTATAGCTTTGCCACTTTTCTCCTCATCCATCCACACCGCCGGCGCTAAAACAATGCACATCGACAGGGGTCAGTGTGCTGGTATGCGCAACAAGTGGACCGGCCATCGGAACTTTGTGCGTAAAATAACGGTGTTGATCAGTTCGATTCTTTTTCCTGTGCCACAGACTAGGTGAAAGCACCGGTGGTCGAACCTACATCGCCTGTTGATGGCTGCCGATAGTACTAGTAGTAGTACTACTACTAGTAGTAGTACTACTACTAGTACCACTAGTACTACGATTAGTACTAGTACTAGTTACTGAGGAGTAACAGGAATTTCTGCGATTGTATAGGAGGTTGTTTGCATGCATTTCCGATTAAAACAATCAATAAGTTGGGGAATTCGGCCGTAAACTCAACGGGATGAGGTATCATGACAAGGTGGTGTGCAGCTTATTGTACGAAGCTATGTCAGAGAATGCTTTGCTTGTGAAGTAAGAGGCTTGTATTTTATCTCGTTTCTGCCAGATAAGAGATGGTGCAGCGAGAGGATGAGGAGTGATTTATTCGTGAATACTGTTGTCTCGTTACTGAAGGAAAGCTGACGACAAGCGCGAAGAGGTTGCATGTAAAAATCACCTATCACAAGGTTGCCATTCAGTAACAATCTCTAATAACATATGATGGTAGCCCATAGCCAAGCATAGGCAGCATTCACATGTCGCCATCGGTCGTTATGTGCCAATTGCCGGCCTGTAGTCGCAATGATCACAAGTCTGCCTCGTAAGCAGAGGAAGGCGGTTCGAGCCTGCGTAGGTGAACGGGCGACCTTCGTAGTATCCTTAGCCCACGTGCGATCGGCAGTGGTCGCGCAGCAGGCTAGCCGAACAACCTCCTCGTGGTGCCAGCTGGGTGGTTCGGGTTTAATCCGTTCCAGCAAATAGTTCGGCGGCAGTGTTCCAGGACGTGGTGGGTTTTCGCCTGGCAAGCGTTCTCCCTATAAAAAGCCACAAATGTCTGTTTATCAACACTGTGACGTGGCGGATGTGACTCGCCACAAAATAAAGTCACTGGCCCGTGGATATACGGAAAGTGCTATCCAACCCAAGGACATCAATCGCTTATGCTCACATTCCTGACGACAACAAACATTCGAAAATGCTGCGGCACATTCAAAGACACAAGCTACATTCATACACAATTACATACGCATACACACCCATACACTTACGTATATTGTTATGCCAAACATGTACTTTTGTACGTTATTGATCACACTGTTAGCTAAACATGATCATGCCTGTAATGGTGTGTCTCGCATGGTCGAGAATAAAAGTTTATTTATTTATTTATTTATTTATTTATAAGTAGCGACGTACTGCTGGGGCCTTTTCACTGCCGGAGCAGGTGCAGTTAGTTGGTGCAGCGCCGGCGGATATTCATGATCATTCTTAAATGGCAGTTTAAGCAAGATATCGTTTCCAAGTAACCTAGAGTGGCGATTGATCAAACATGTGGGAGATTATTTTTGTGTGGAGAGTTATTTTACAAAATGGTGTCTAGGTAACAGTCATTATGAAAAATAAGACATGAAAGTGCAATGTCATCGAACTGTGTGAAAGAAGGCGGAATAACTGCCGACACATTTCCACCAGTGTGATTTATATGTGTAAGAGATTTCACGGACACAGCATAACAGCTCTCCGACGAGACCTCACATTTGTCAAAACTTGCAATGACGCTCTGAATCGAGCATCTCGGCAAACTGCCGGATGACAAGGAACGTGGTGGCAATGTAGTTTTTAAGACGCTGAATCAGAGAGATTGAGGAGAGGATAGAGAAAATTCCAAGTTTCCGGAAGTTTGCGCACCGCTGATGAATACCATGGTCAACGCTGAAGATGTCCGGGCGGATAAGACTGGGGGCAATATAGCCAAGAATCGAATAAAGGTTTACGCATCAATCGCAATAAAGAGAATGTGTATCAAGCGATGACATTGTGTAACGCCTCCCAAAATCAAAACACAAAGGGGGGTAGCAGTGAAACCCAAGCACGCGATCAATAGTGAGGGAAATCAGCAGCAGTACGAAGGATTCGCCGCCGCGCAACCACAAGTGACTGAATTCGGGTTGAAGTATTTTGAAGTGACCCTCATTCACAAAGACCAGATCCGGTGAACTTGTGGATTGAAAACCAAAATGTTTGGCATCAGTGAGTGAGAATAAATGAGAAAACGCAGACTAGAAAAGGTGAAACGTCAGGTCTATAGGTACGCCAGTTCGCATTCTGCAACGACAATGTGTGTCTCTTTCTGCAGAAAGAGGTTGCGGAAAAAATATGGGCAAAACAGCATAACAATGTAGAAGGTGGGGGAACACGCATACCTCATGGTTTCAAATGCAGCGGCGTACAGGTCAGTGGTCGGTTCAACGGAGTAGACATGAGCAGCTCCAGCTTGGGCTGCTAGAAGGGACAAAAAGCCAGATGCACAGCGGGTATCGAGCACAATCTTGTCCAGGAAATATGCTTCCATGTTGGATGTGAAGAAGCCTCGACAAGAATCCACCCAAACATGGTCCCCTGGAAAAGCATGGAGAAATGCATGACAAAATAGGCAATCTCCCTTCATTCACCGGAATTTAGAGGTGGCTCGTATCAACTCACACAAACACATACGAACCTGAGGTGCAGTATGTGCTATGTGCATAGACCAGATAACTAGTTAAGTTACGATTTGCTGGTGTGATGATGATAGCCCACTAAGTCCGTTACTGGTGCGTGAATTCATGGGCATATATATAAATATATATATATATATATATATATATATTGGAAACAGTCTATGAATAGACATAGAACCATCAGACACCATGGAACGCAAAAGAAGGTACAGAAATAGTAAAAGAAAACACAACACAACACATTGAAGTCCATGGTTCGTCAGACGGCGAGATACTACCCGGTTGCCCAAGCCGAAGTAGGGTGTTGACTTAGGGAACACCACCCCGAGCCTTTGGCTGAATACCCAGCCCGCAAGGCAGCGGAGCGAATTCAGAGAATCGCACCCATTGGGAGCCGGTGACTGATTGCTCAGTTCATACGCATTTCGTTTGTTCCTTTGTCAAACAGGGGCCCAATGCTCCCCAGAATTACAACACAAACTTGCTGGAATACAATGCTTCGCCAGAATGAAGCAACGGGCAGTGACTTTATTTGGTGTCGAGTCATATCCACCACGTCACAGCGTTGATAAACCGACATATGTGACTTTTCCTAGGGAGAACGCTTGCCAGGCGAAAACCCACCACCTCCTGGAACACCGCCGCCGAACCACTTGCTGGAACGGGAAAATCCCGAACCACGCAGCTGGCACCATGAGGAGGTTGTTCGGCAAGCCAGATTAGAGAGAACGCAAATGGGATCATAAGATCGATGACTCTATACAGGAGGTATGTCGATGATACACCGCATGGAATCCGATAAGAATGCGACCGAAATCGAACAGCACACACTCGCTCGGATCTTAGCGCAACGTGTGACAATTGTTGAGCTCCGGCCATCAGGGCAATCTCGATGGGTCACTCACCATCCTGATATGCAAACAGAGGCCCCACATTATCAGGCTACAGTGAGCCACTGCCATCGATGGAGAACGGCTACTGCTGGGTGTGCAGAAACGGCTGATTAAGAATCAGAACTTACGGTGGTAGCGCGATGCAAACCGACTTGCCGACGCCAGCTATTGATCTAATGTGATCGGGTTAGTATAGCTAACATTAATTGCATGTTTGCAATTGGAAGGTATGCACGGAATGACTGAGTCAACGCAAAGGCTACATATTCTGATTTTCTTGTTTGTCCTCGTAGGCGCACGAAAGTTTGGAATCAATAAAAATCTTACCAATGACACTAAAAGCGATGAACACAAATATAACGCAGAACGCTTTGCTCATAAGTGTGCAAACCGGCGGAACGGTGGCCCAGCTCTGTAACAGTACCTTACGTTTTGAAAGCGCTACGCATCAGCTTATTCAGTAGCGTTTGCATAGCGGCTGGGTGTCCACGTACTCTGAGTCTGATATTCGATCAACAAAACAGAATTACAATACCATGACAAGTGGGAGCAGGCGAGATGATCGTTCGGTATCGGTTCGATCACAAAGTTGAAGAGGAAAAGGGAGATAAGATAACCCGGCGCAATCCACTTGTCAATGTAGACTCAGCGAAGAGATTCCCGTAGATGCGAACAAGGTTAGGAAATCAGAACCTGGATATCTAAGAATAAATAGAAACTTCTCAGGTACGCTCATCGGGACCAGGCAAGGTTGTAAACATGTACGATGCTCCGAAAAATGGCTGCCCACAAGTCGAGCGAGCTTGCCATGATAGGCTATTTTGTAAGTATGGTGTTTAAAGACTACTAGAGGGTTATTGCATTTTTAAAAAGGTTCGTCGCAGGTAGACAGCAACCAGACATTTCCGACAGAGTTAGACGGCTGTTTCGTCCTATTGGGGGTAAGCCCTGTCCTTTGCACGATCACAACACGCTTGAGAGTAGAGAAAGAGCCACGTTATATCGTAGTTAGCAAGTAGTCATGACACAGTACATTAACGCGACCCATGGTGTTGTGGCATAAGTTGAAGACTCGTAAAAGCAAGGTCATGAGCTCAGATCCGGCAGGATTAGACGGATGCGTCATCATCATCATCATACACGTTAGCTAGTTGGGGAACACCTCAGCTACTGTGCCGCAATACATAGAAGAAAAAAGGAGAAGAAAAGCAACTGGTGCAAGCCGGCTTAGCTACCGGTAACGGATGGGCATCGTTCCGGTAAGCTACCAGCCGGCTACTTTGCACCAAAAAAATTACTATGCAAAATTATATAAGTCTAAATAATGAGATCGTGGTTGGAGGGGGAGGCGAAGAGGGATGGGGTGGGACAAAGAAACTCACAGCACGAACGCCACTGAGGTAGGCTCCTTGCCATCTCAACGAGTGTGTCCAACCAAACGTGTTCATCGACTTTCGGACCCCAAACAGGGAGAAGAGACGCTCCAACTGAGACCAGCTTCGAAGTGAGGGCCTTCATTCCTCTCGACCAAGTCATCGCTTGGCCACTCCTCCTCTTCTTCCATCCACACCCCCGGCCCGCAAACAACGCACGTCGCGGGAGTCGGTGGGCTGGCATGCGTAACACGTGGCCGAGCCATCGGAGCCTGGTGTGTGAAATAACGGTGCTGAGCGGTTCAGTTCCTTTTCCTGTGCCGTAAACAAGGCGTCGAACACGCTCGTTGCTCACGCGGTGTTCCCACCAGAGGTGAGCTAAACTGTGAAGGCACTGGTGGTCGAACGTAACTAGCCTCTTCAGGTACGTTGCATTAAGGGGCCAGACGGATGCGTACTATTGACGAGTACCAATAAGACGAAACAGCAATTCAGCGCATTCCTAGATGTGTGGTAGCTGTCTGACTGAAAGTAGCTACGACGAATTTTATCATGTATGGTTCTGTTTGAGCGTACGATAAGGAGCAGACATCTTACAAACGAATCCCAAGTCTGAGCGCGGAAACCGGTCTGAAATTCACCGACTCATCACACACGAGTAGAGGTGCGTTGCTCCACAGTATACTTGCCACCAATCTGGAAGCCCATGAGATCAGACTGATACCAAGGTGATTTTCGAAAAAAAAAAACATTTGGCTCCTTCTAAACGTGGAAAAGATGATCGATAACTGGTAGTAGAAGTGAACGCACAATTCGAGTCAAGAAGTGTTGAAGAGATATGCCGAGGCTGCTCCAAGTGAATGATACGCCTCTTTCAGCAACAGATTTTAGCCCACCTCATCAAAATTGGCACTTCGTGTCGGACAGCGTCGATCGCATATGTTGCGAATGCCAGCATACCGAGTCGCTCAAGGTTAGCTGTTTGCGCGCCCCCGGGGTCTGGATGGAAGAAGAGCGGGGGCGAAGCGATGGCTTCGTCAAGAGAAATCAAGTGTCACAATTGGGCAACCTAAAAATTCCCATTTCCATATCAAGAACAAAAGACCGAAGGTAAACAATTGTTTTCGACCATTCATCTTCAGACCAGTACAATCATATGAGTGAAATAGCAACGGGCGTAAAAGTGGATTAACGATCAGCTCAAATGAGATTGGTCACGTGCCACTGCAGAGCGTGTAATTAGAAGTCTTTCAACAGCTGACAAGTCAACCTTCCCAGCAGCCAAGCTTAGTTGTACCTCTTCAAATTTTGGAAAGTGATGGAGCCGACAATGAACTTTCCTTATGCTCTCCACACTCCAATGATTCCAATGATTATTTGATCATTGCATTGAACGCAATGAATATCCTAGCAGATTCTGGAAGCAACTGCGACGCAGTCGGATATACCCGAATGCCAAAACGCTTAGACATCATACTTTGAACCAGTGTAACACGGTGCAATCCAAGATTTCCGAATTCGAGTGCAATATGGCACAGCGCCAACATGTGATTGACGAGTTAACGTTGGACGTGAAATAAACACTCCTGGATTACGTTCAGTCCATCATCGCAAACCGTGTACGACAAAGGCGTTTGGCCCTAACAAAGACGTTGAACCAGCATAAGCCGCAATCTGCTTTCCCCAATAGACCTGGGAGGTACGTGGACAATATTTCAAGTATGAAATGGAACTCCATTTTAATGGAAGTTCTATCACTTGGTACAAAGTTTTGCGCCCTAAACGCAAAGACAACAAGCTTCACTATGAGCTACAGTTTGAAAGCCTGTTTGACCAAACAAAAGGGCTAGTAGCTAAGCCAAATGAAGACCTGGAACGCTTTAAGTGTTCTCTAGTGAACACCTGTTACCAGTATCGCAAGTGCCATGTCCAAACTCCCGGTCCACTGACACGCAAGCACCTTGACGCGATGAAGGATTTACGACGCAATGATAAGATCCTTTCTGAGCAAACCGGACAAGGGTACCGGAGTCGTTCTGTTAGACAAAGAAGACTATATAAACAAACTCGAAAAAGTTCCGACTGATGAATCGAAATTTTCTCGAACGATTGGAGAAAAGGACCAAACAGAGGATTGAAAATCAAATTATTAAAAGCTTACAAGATCTTCGGAATAGTGGACATATATCAAATACACTGTTGGGATGAAAGCCTTATAAGCCGAGTGGCACGAACGTCCCGAGGATTCATGGGTTACCGAAAATTCATAAGACAGATGTCCCGCTTCGCCCGACCTTATCAATGGTTAACTCACCCTACCATGCTGTCACCCAATGGCTTGGGGAAATTCTAGAGCCAGTAAGACAGCGACTTACACACTACAGCCTTCGTGACACCTTTCATTTCATCGAAAGCATCAAAGATCGCAACATCGCTAAGAAAGTAATGTTTTCCTTGGACGTTCTATTGCTTTTCACCAACGTGCCCCCTTTCGAGACGATCGATTACCTTTGCTCCTACATAGAAGAAACAAAAGCAAGTATATGCATACCGTTGCGTGACTTGAAAAGCCTTGTTTTGCGTTGCACTTGCAACGTACAGTTCCTATCCAATGGCACTTACTACCGACAAAAGGATGGTGTAGCTATGGGTTCGCCATTGGGTCCGTTGTTAGCTGATGTCTTCATGGCGAAATTAGAGAATACCAAGTTACATGCGGAGATCACGGCCTTTGAATGTTACCACCGCTATATGGACGACATATTTGTCGTGGCCGACCAGTCTGTTGACCTGGACGCTGTTATTGACCGTTTTAATCGGGCCCACGCATCACTGTAGTTTGCCAACGAAAAAAATTGAACGCTCAGTTGCCGTTTCTTGATGTGCTGTTAACTAGCAGGGCAGAAGGTTCGATCCAACGGCAGGTCTACAGGAAGAAAACCTAAAGTGGCCAGTATACGAACTTCCACAGTTTCGTTCCGTTGAGATATAAGCGAAACCTAATTTTCTATCTAACCACAAGGGCCCGCAATGAGGCTGGACCTTACCGTGGTGCGATGGTTTGCGTGCCTCAGAGATCCATTGAGCTATGTTGGGTGATGCTTTTTTTGCACCTCCAGAGCCACTCATACCAGATTGGTCAATGGTTAAAGGCCAGACAAACTCAGCCTCCTGGTCCTCCAGGTTGGGGGTTGGAATGGGGGTGGCTCCTCATTTCATAAAACGGGCTCTGTAGTCCAGTGCCAAAACCCGCTGCCTTGTGGTAAGGTTTTTTGAACCAAAGGCTTTGGTTGAGAAACCTAATCGTTCTCCTGTCTAGGCCTGGGCAGCCTGACAGTATTCTGCCCACGCAATACAATGAACCTTTCCTACAACAATTTCTTGATGCTCTGGCCGTCGCAGAGGATAATAAACGGCGCCCTATTTGCTGCATCGAGCAGGGTGGATAGGGGTTTGGATGCTACTGCTCAGGCCTTCCCGTCTTCTTATACCCCTTCTTGCGCTTCTTTATTCTTATCGTCCCGCTCCAACTTTACTTATATCCCCCCCATTTTCAATCCCCCAATTGTTGGCCCTCCCCCAGCTTACTTCAATAGTCGCTTGTCTTCTAATTTCAAATCACACACAATCCCAGGGCCTCGCTCCAATCCAGTCGACAAGTCCATGTTCAACCAAGCGGACAACGTCAGTTCATCCGTTTCCCTTTGGAGTCTTCGTGTCTCGCTAAGATTGGCATGCCTCAACGTGCGCACTTTGCTGCAGATTGGCCAACAGGCAGCACTTGCCCGCACACTAGAGACCCTATCGATCGATATTTGCTGTTTATCAGAAACCCGCCTGCAAGATTCGAGCTCCGTGCTTACCCTGAGATCCCCCACATGCGACACTGGCGTCACATTCTCATTGCGCCTATCTGGCGATGATGCAGCTTCAAATGCCGGTCAAGCTGGCGTCGGCATTGTTTTGAGTCCCCGGGCTGAAGCTGCCCTGATTGATTGGATCCCAGTAAACAGTAGGATGTGCGCCGTTAGATTAGCTGGTTCGTTCCGTGCTTCGAAGTCGCGCGGGGACAAACGGTGCCTGTTTGTCATTGCGGCCTACGCACCTACAAACTGTAGCACTGATTCGGTAAAAGATGATTTCTACCAGCAACTTCACGAGCTCCTTCGTTACAGAAGAAGAACGGATACTGTGGTGCTGGCTGGCGATCTAAACGCCCAAGTCGGAAAATTGTCCTCTGATGAGCTTCATCTGGGCGGCCAACATGGTGTAGGCTCCCGTAATGATAATGGTGAGCGATTGCTCCAGCTGTGTGAAGATGCTCGCCTGTTTCTCGCGAGCACTAATTTTCGACACAGCACCCGCAGAAGTGTGACTTGGCGGCCACCAGCCTCGGGCCAGTCATGGACGCAAATCGATCATATCGCGATCAGTTACCCCTGGAGAGGCTGTGTCCAAAACTGTCGCTCGATTTGGAGCACGAGCGTGGACTCTGACCACGCACTTGTTTGTGCCGACTTGCTGGTGCGTTTCGGTGGACGCCCGCAACGTCGATGTGAACGGATTGACACTAGCCAGCTGGCGAAGCCAGATGTTCTGAATGTGTACCAAGATGCGCTGACATCTAGAATGAGTAAGCGCCCACTGAACACCGTTGAAGATCACTGGTCGCATACTCGGCAAGCGTTGCTATTAGCAGGCATGTCTTCATGTGGCAAAACAAATTGCAAAACCGGACATTGGGTCTCTACACAGTCTCTGGAACTTATGGATGCTCGCCGACGTATTCCGGCTGGAAGCGAATACAATGAAGCTCGCAAAAATCTCAGGGCGAAACTACGTGCTAGCCTAAAGAAGGACCGCGAAACCTGGTGGTCTCATCGTGCCTCTGAGATGGAAACAGCCGCTGCCATTGGTAATCATCGTAAGTTATACCGTCTGATACGGGCAACAGGCAGCAGGAGACCTGGTGTTAGCGAGTCCATACGCGACGAGAGTGGGCAGCCGATCCACAGCCTGTCAAAACGCTTGGAGCGTTGGGCTGAACACTTTGCTATGCAATTTAACCAACCTGAGTTATCACTTTCTTCGGGCATTGAGCGCCCTTCTCCTTGGGCCGTCTCCTTGGATCCGCCCTCACGCGCAGAAGTCGAACGTGAGATCAGGCTGTTGAAATTGCATAAGGCCGCAGGAGCAGATACTATTCCTCCAGCCCTCTTCAAGTTCGGTGGACCTGCTCTAATAGGTGATCTACACGAGTTGCTAGTAAAACTTTGGGAGCAGGAGACAGTCCCGACAGACTGGAACCGCTCCGTCATTGTCCCAATTTCCAAGGGAGGCTCCCGGTTAGAATGTGGCAATCATAGAGGGATCAGTCTGATTTCGAGTGCCTCTAAATTGCTTGCCTCTCTCATTCTCCACAGACTGACTGGCACTCGTGAAAGCCAATTCGTGAAGAGCAAGCCGGATTTCGTCGAGGTCGGGGCTGCATCGACCACATCTTCACATTGCGTCAAGTGTTGGAGCACCGCCATGTTTATTGGCGACCCACCGTTGTCGTGTTTCTTGACATAAAAGGTGCCTTCGACTCAGTCGATCGATGTGCCCTTTGGGACTGTCTGTTGAGGAAAGGTGTGCCTGATAAATATGTAAACATTATCAAAGCGCTGTACGCACATAGTTCGGGCAGGGTGAGGGTTTATGGCAAACTCTCGCCACCCTTCAGTATCACCAGCGGTGTGAGACAAGGATGCCCGCTGTCACCTTTCCTCTTCAACTTCGCTATTGATGAAGTCATGGAAACAGCGTTCGCTGGACACGACCTAGAAGGTGTGGAGCTACTCCCTGGTGAGCGACTTCTTGACTTGGAGTATGCAGACGATATTGCCCTAATCTGTGACGGCTCCCAAACATGCCAAACAGCACTGAACCGATTAGCACTGGCTGTCAGTCGTTTTGGGCTATGCTTTGCTCCATCAAAATGCAAAGTACTTCTCCAAGATTGGCAGGGACCCAATCCTGCGCTAACGCTTGGTGGTGATCTGCTAGAAGTCGTTCAGGAATTCAAGTACCTGGGCAGCTATATTAGCACCCGTGGGATTGAAGATGAGGTTACGAACCGTATAGCAAAAGCTCGAGGTGCTTTTGCCAATCTCCGCCACCTGTGGCGCAGACGCCGACATTACTCTCGCCCTCAAGGGCAGAGTTTACAACGCAGCCGTCCGTTCAACTCTCCTATATGGCTGTGAAACCTGGCCCATCAGGTCGACAGACATGAAGAGACTCGTCACGTTCGATCATCGCTGCCTTCGCAGCTTAGCTCATGTCTGGTGGGAACACCGCGTGAGCAATGAGCGTGTTCGACGTCGCGTATTTGGTGCAGGAAGAGCGAGTGAACCGCTCAGCACGATTATATCACGCACCAGGCTCCGATGGCTGGGCCACGTCTTGCGCATGCCAGCACACCGACTCCCACGACGTGCATTGTTTGCGCGTTGTGGGTGCGGTTGGAAGAGGAGGAGGGGAGGCCAAGTGATGACTTGGTCGAGAGAAATGAAAACCCTCACTTCGAAGTTGGCGTCGGTTGGTGCATCCCGACTGCCTGGCTGGGGTCCCAAGGACGGTGAACACGTTTGGTTGGACACACTTGCTGATTTGGCTAGGAGCCGGCCCCAATGGCGTTTGTGTTGTGAGTTCCTTTGTCCATCCCCCTCATGTTTAGCATCCCCCTCCAATCACGATCTCAATCGTTAGGCATAATATGACTTTCTTTTACGGCAGCCAGCTGTTAGCTCTCCGGAACGATGTCCATCCGTTACTGGGGACTCAGCGGGCGTGCCAATGTTTGTTTTTTATTTTCTTGTCTTTTGTATTGAGGCACAATAGCTGAGGTGTTTTCCACCTCCAGCTAACGTGTAATGATGATGATGATGATGACAAGGGCCCGCAGGATCTGTTCTGAAGACAAGTTGGATAATGAGTTGAAGTTCGTGTAGAATTTGCTGCGCGAAAACGGATATCCTGATGATTTCATTTTTGGGAACATGCAAAATAAGCTCGAATTGTTGCAGGTTCAGACAGCAGAGAAAAAAGGACTTTTCATATGACTACCCTTCAAGGGAGACACCGTTGCTGAGCGTGTAACTAGAAGCCTTTCAACAGCTGTCAAGTCAACTTTCCCAGCAGCCAAGCTTAGGTGTACCTTTTCAACGGAGCCACGCATTCGTATTCACAACAAAGACAAGTTGCCGACGCTGACCGCTTCTATGGTCATTTATCAGTTCGAGTGCGCCTGTGGCGCTACTTACATCGGTCGAACGGCGCGGCAACTGTCGAAGCGCATTAAGGAGCACCTACCACGCTGGTTGCGTCGAGGCAGTACCGGGGCTATAATTAGCTCTGTTATGGCTCATCTTGTGGATAGTGGGCATGAGGTTGACCCAATCAGTGCCTTTCGAATACTATACAGGGTCCCTCCACTCCAATCGAAAGGTCTGCGCCTCCGCATCCTTGCTACTGCCGAGGCGATCAGCATTCGGTTGTAGCAACCGCTTTTGTGTGCACAAAAGAAGCTGATCAAAACTGTTAACCTACCTTGGCCAGCCAAAATGGGTCCTTCTGAGAGCAAATGTAATTGTGCAACTGCACCTCTATCCTAGTTTGCCGTTTGTTACTGGTTCATGCCTTTGGTCGGCACGTGAACTGAACTGATCATCAATCCACTTTTACGCCTATTGCTATTTCACGCATATGATTGTACGGGTCTGAAGATGAATTATCGATAACAATTGTTTACCTTCGGTCTTTTGTTCCCTCAATTTGAACTTGGCGTCGTTTGGTGTCTCCCAACTGTCGAGCTGGGGCCCCATCGACGATGAACACGTTCAATTGGATACACTAGCAGACATGGCGAGGAGCCGACCTTAATGGCGTTTGTGTTATGAGTCTCTTTGTCGCTCCCGTTTTCTTATCATCGCCCTCCAACGACGATCTCAATCCAATGTATAATTGGATTTTAGCATCATGGTACTTTTTTTAGCTTTGTAACCTGTAAGGTTAAATACCTTACCCATTTCGTACTGCGTCACATCAGCTAAGATGTGTTTCGCACTCTCGGCTGACGTGTATGATGATGATGCTTGCGCAGCTTGTCACTTCAGCTACCAAGGTATATTTACGGGCCAGTTTAATTGTTCAGCAGTGTTCAGCACAAAGTTCTATTTGACATGAAGCAGGCGCCCATATTTTTCTGCTAGGCAGCACCCAATGCGAACGCCGATATGGTGACCATCCGCCCCATGTGGTCACCTAGGCTACAGGCCTCATAAGACTGCCATGTTTGGCTTGTGAAGACAGAATGCAAACCTTATGATTGTGGCAAATTCATGAACAGTTTTATCGAGAGAGTGGGTAAAGCGCAACCGTTTTCCAGTGTACAAATGTGCGTTAACTGAAGCCAAGCATGCCCCGATCTAGTCGTGGTTTCATTTGAGAACTACGAGGTCGCATTCTCTATGACTTGCACTGGACATGCACGTGAACTAGGCTGCGGGTGACGAGACACTTACCACACAGCCCCGTTGTAGATGCAGGCTTCATGGCTGTATTGACAATAAGGTGGGGAACTAAAGAGAAGCAGAAACCGCCAACAACAAGCGTTACTACTATTAGTAGTACTATTGGCCAGAAACCGGCCATCACGTGGTACATGGAAGTTGTGCCACAGTGTGTGCCAAGAAAATGCGTCAAACAGCGGTAACTCACGTAGTGATAGTCTCTGAACCTCAAGGAGACGGTAGGTGGAGAATTCCAGCGATTCTGTGACGGCCGAAGCATTGGGGCCAATGTGAAGTTTATCCCGGTAGCTCGATGACGGAGATGAAAGGACGGAATAGTTCGAAGCGGCTGCGTGGTGGTGGGTCGGTGAGAGATAACTTTCGGACATATCGGAGTCAGAAAACGCATCTGGTGGAGCTTGTTTTAGAGTATCTGAGATGAATTTTCTAACACGGAGAAAAAACACAAAAGGTGTACAAGGAAGGGGAAGAGATGAACGGATGACATAAAGGTAACGAGTGAATAAAAGTGTCAAACAGTTTGTTTGTCTGGTATATTCGAAAGACTCTAGTGCTCATGTGTTCTTCAAAAGCAAACGAGCAGCGTTAAAGAGTACCGTTTAATTGAACAATTGTGACTAAGGTGCCTAAACACCGAGGACCCAAGCGTCCTGGGTCAAAACAAGGTAAATAAAAATGCTTCCGGCCGGTAGACAAATGGTTCGGAAGGCTCGCTTGTAATCCGAAGGCCCTTCGCTCGAGCTCGTGGAGACGCGTGAGCGATCTTACAATATCCCAAGCTCGGTGGTAGTGTGACAGCGAAATGTCGGTATGACGACTAGGTATACAACTGATGCCTCTTACTATCCAAACATCAGTAGTTACCCAAACGAGCTTATAATGCTGTCGGACGACGGTGTTTATCAACGGATGAAGTGTATTCGATGATCAGTGCTGTTTCCTACATGTTGGAAACGCGCTTGGCAGTGGGGGATGAGCCGCACGCTGTCAGATCTGGTTACCCAGTCAATGCGGTCACGGCTCATACCCCGTGACCGAATGGTCTTCCTCACGAACCGTTAAGAGTATAGAGATCCACCTGTATCTGTGGAAACAACTATCGCGTGGCGCACTGACAGACATTTAGGTGCCAGAATCAATGAACACATCCCCATGTGGTTACGCAGCCGGATGGGATCAGTGACGACGGAATCGGGAAAGTGATCTACCTCGTCAGTCACAAAGCAGTTGCTGGCTACTGGCCACTGAGTCAATCCTGATTTGTGGTTCACACACATCCTAAGATTACTGGAAATCATTGTAATCGATTGAGAAGGCCACTGCTTTGTGTTCGGAAACAACTAACTGTGGTACTAAACCTATCCTGTGAGCGCGTGCTTGGCCATGTATGATCTCTTATGATACTGTTTTGGTTTATTCATCAACGTTGCATGTTTGTGATTGAGAAGAACGCATGAAATAGCGATGTCAGTTTACAAACTACGTCTTCTGCTTTTCTTGTTCGGAAGATGGCCTCAATAATAGAAAGACAAAAAGGACTGTAGGAGAATTGACACGAGCAACGAAAAAAACGTTATGGGTCCTCACACACAGCGAGGTTTTGTCATTGTGTAAATTCAAAGTGAACCAGATTCCATGCAGGTGATTCCAATCGCCGCAGATGGGTTGGCATCAAATCTTCGTGTATACTCCGGAATATATTATATATTTATTTAAAAGATAAATAGGTAGTCCAGAAGGAAAATTACGATCAGAAAACCATGGATGCAGGTTGGGTGCGTTTACTTGTCACATACGGTAGAGCAAACACACGGTTCCACAGGCAAACAAAATGTACCCACACCTTAGCCTACTGATGAGTACACAACGAAATGAATAACAGACGTTCTATGAAAAATAACACACAGACTCATTCCTATTGATGGGTAGTAGTAAGTCTTAGTGCCTTTGCCTCACGCGCGGACATGAGGACAAAAAGGAATACAAACAAACGTCACACCCCATAGTCGAGTAGAGAACATGGCACGCTAGGAGTACGTACTACTACCCAACGGAGCAAGTAGTATGGTAGTAGGAGAAAAATCGTGCGGGAGCGGATAACAAATGGGCCACTCCAATGGCCGAACAATAAGTTGTACACCATGCGACAACAGGCAGTGGTGCAGCAGGATTAAACGCGAAAGCATAGCCCAAGGACAGGTGTGTGGAGAAACGCATGGTACCACATCCGGTGAAGACAGTTGCGATGAGGCTACGCGGAGAACGGAGACGAGCGGTGTTGTAAAAGGTAGAGCCTGATACACAAGCAGGCTAAAGGAACAATTTTCCGCACCGCAGGATGACAGGTAGATAGGACAACTAGTACAATGTGGTGCAGTTCATACGGCAAGATGGAGAAAAAACGCTGAGATGGAGTTCAAAGTGGGACGGACATAATCATGGATGGAAATTTGAAATTCAATTAGAGATCGAAATAAGAATTATACACATGGACCGTGTTCACCACATGATATATGTACTCTGGGCAGTGTCCAGAACCCATGGGTGAAGTGAGCCAAGTTATCAAAACTCATACTGCATTGTCCCGCAGTATGCAGCGAATCACCACTACATAGTGAATGTATTATGTTGCTGAGTGCTGCTTGGAAAGACCTGGTTTCTCTTAGTTTGAATAATGAATAATGGACATGAGGCGACTGAAAGACCACAGTATTGTAACGGGGCTGAAAGTTCGACTTAGAGCCAGTTAGCAATGTATGATACGGTGAGTAACGCCTAGTGCCAAATTAACATTACAACTAAGACGAGGGTACGTTCGACCCTATCGTACGGTTGCGAAAACTGGCCCCTAAGATCGGCGGACATAAAGAGACTAGCTACGTTCGACCACCGGTGCCTTCGCAGTTTGGCTCACATTTGGTGGGAACACGGCGTGAGTAACGAGCGTGTTCGACACCTTGTTTACGGCACTGGAAAAGGAAATGAACCGCTCAGCACCATCATTTCACGCACCAGGCTCCGATGTCTGGGCCACGTGTTGCGCATGCCGACTTCCCACCGACTTGCGTTGCTTGCTCACCGGAGGTGTGAATGAAAGAAGAGGAGGGATGGCCAATCGTTGACTTAGTCGAGAGGAATGAAGGCCCTCACTTCGGAGCTGGTCTCGGGTAGAGCGTATCGGCTCCCTGGTTGGGATCCGAAAGACGATGAACACGTTTGGCTAGATAAACTTGTTGATATGGCTAGGAGCCGAACTCAGTGGCGTTCGTGCTGTTTTTTGTCCCACCTTTATCCCTCTAAGTCTCCCCCTCCAAATTCGATCTCATTATTTAGCATTTTATAACTATGCATAGTAAATTCTTTTTTTGCTGCCACATAGTAGCCCGCAGGTGGCTTACCGGAACGATGCCTATCCGTTGCTGGTAGCTCATCTGGCATGCAACTGTTGTACGCATTTTCCTTTTTCTTTTATGTATTGCGGCACAGTAGCTGAGGTGTTTCCCACCTTTAGCTAACGTGTATAATGGTCATGATGCTGAGACGAGGGGAAATGGGCAGATCCAGCAAATATTCCTGCTTATGTACAAAAGTGCCACTCAGAAACCCAAAAGCAATAAAGAGAACAAACGAAAGTTCGAACAAGAAAGCCACAGACACATTAGCCAACTCAAAAGACATGTGAACCTAGAAGGCAGATTGACCTAAGTGCCGTTATTGGTTGTATCCCCAGTAAATGATTGATGAGAGCGAAAATGGATATTGGCGCTTTGACATTGTACCGCCAAGTGTTAGGTAGACCATCGAGTGAGCACTTCTAGGACAGTCCTGTGCGAGCGAACAGACCGCGTCGTGGTAGTCGCTCGAACAGAATGTGATCAAGCCATAGCAATTAGCTCAGAGGTTCGGAGTATGATTTGGAGAACGCACTGTGTGGTTGGATTGCGACACGCAACCTCTATTGCGACCTCGGCAATTCCGATCGCGAGGACCGTATCCGAAGTATTTCGGTGTTGCTCCTCCCAACACTGACACATCGCGACCGATAGTTTCGTCCTGGTGTGGATTCAACAGGTGGAGATATCCTGAGCCGGAGTAGAACTCGAGCCCAGGGGTTCACAGTAGAGGTCTCAACCAGTATGCCACTGAAATCCGCGAACAACGCTTGGCACAGCGAAAGAATTCAAAGTTGGATTTGTAGAACCGGCTGTGTGGTCGAAGCAACATTGAAATACTTCCATTTCGGATACGGTCGATGCGATCGGAATGGCCGAGGTCGCAATCCAACCACACAGCGGGTTCTCCAAATTAAACTTGGAATTCCATTCCGCTGTGCCAAGCGTTGTTCGCAGATCTGGGTGACAGTGATCAACGTGTCAGCCATGAACCACAAGTCTCCGAGTTCCATCCCAGCTCAGACTATCTCCACCTGATGTGTCCACACCAGGACGAAACCGTTGGTCGCGATGTGTCAGTGTTGGGAGGAGCAGCAGCGAGCTACTTCCATGACACAGTGGTACTAGCCTGTCAAATGGTAGACCCGTATTGCCTAACACGGGAAGTCTAACATCGTCATTGCAAAAGTGGTGTTCCCATCATACACGACCAATCCTCCACAAACAACCATCGTCCAAGTTCAGAATCCGACGCACCCCACTCAGATCACTAGAATTAAAGGCTAAATGCTTGAACTACAATATCACGGTGTCCAAGGTAATGGGCAGTTGTACAGCAACTGAGTGGAGAGCATGGATCGATCATGTGAGAGCGCAGAGTCCCACTGGAATAACTCTGCCACAAAACCAGTGATTGCCTTGCAAGATCCAATTAGACGAGTCGCGGATTGGTTTTCAGCTGGCTTCTCCCTCCCTTCTGTCTTCATGGCGGTTAATCAACAAGACGAAGTGCCAATCAGTACAGTCGAATCCTCAAGTTAATGTAGACTGTGGCCATGTTTGAAATGTCAGTAAGTTGTATCGAAGACGATTGAGTGAGGAGGCATGCAACAATTCCTGACAGACAGTCTGAAAATGCTAAGAAGCATGATGCGCTTAAATGTTTATTGCAGAAAGCGCTCTGTTTGAAAACGCCGTTATGGACTGCGGGGAAATATACGGATTAAATGTCAGAGGCGAATCATACAGCGCTGTACAAGAGAATAAGTTTCATATATCTCCTAGCAAGAACTGCACTTAGGGAAGACAAACGGAATGAATTCAATGATGGATAAAGATAACGGAGGAAATTGGAACGCAGATATATTTGTGCAAATTCAAATGAAGCATTGTTCATGGTGCATCCTAACACAACATCAGAGGATAATTCATTGTCTGCGAAAACAAATATGAGTTAGAAAGGTGCTAACTAGAATTGAAAAAGCGGATAATGAGAGAGCAACGGATGGACGACTTTGAATTCAGTACGAGCACAAAGGCAATGACGTACCTGCAGGCGGCCAGCTGTTCTCTGAGTAATGTATTTTCTTCCGTCAGCCGCTTGATATCGATCAATGGGCCATTAGAGACCTCACAAACAGGAGCTGAATAGTGGTCCCCAGAATTCTTCAGATCGTACTCTTCAAGTACAGATTCAATATCTGGTACGCAAGTAGATAAGGCGATAAAATGATTAGAAAGCTGGACGATACGCATACTTGGCTATTAGAACGAAACAAATGAAAACTCGAACTTGACCAACAATAAACCCGGAGAGTTAGATGAAGTCAACATCATTAGAAACCTAGAAACGCATCACAAGTGGACCTGGAAGCGCTGTGCCGATTGCACTCAGTACATTTCAGTTGAATAACCATGATCCGAGCACCGAAGTGGGATGGATCCAGTTGCCATGGTTTAAGTTGCCAGCATAACTATAAACAAAAAAACAGTGAGAAAACGAGGCCAAACGCAAATAGAATAGGGAAAATGAAGTCAAGGGTGAGGTGCAATAAATTAATCGAGATAGAAAGTTAACAGTGATATGCAAGTAGTGGAATGAAGGAACTGTAAAATGACTGCGTGACTGCGTCATGCCTGGCACGGTCGCCAACTATTGGTGTGGACAATACCGGGGACCCTAACCACGAAGGCGGAGTAGTGCATAAGTCTGACTAATTCTCCCAGTTGACTGCTTCTTGCATTTATGCCATGTCATGTACTGGCCACCTCGAGATTTCGCCATGGAGCAGCGAGGAAGGTAGTCAACGCACAAACGGAGGACATGAACCAGCCAACGTAAGCGGTTGAGCTTCAGAAGACAATCGGGTGAGGCACCAGAGGAAGTGTTGCCAAACACCAACTGGCGTACCTCAGCAGTGCTCACCCGGTGTACCCACGCGCAGACTATCAAGGGTCACCTTATCTGCTGTATACAGCAGGGCGGATAAGCGAAATCATGCTACTGATGGCGCCTCCCTTGCTTATTTTTCCACCTGTTTCTCTTCCTCACATCCCGACCCACATTACCAACCTTCCTTTATTAATTTCCAGCTTAAGTGACAGAAACCGAAATACTACTGGAGTAGAACCATCTGCAGCCACCTTCTCGAGACACGGACCGGACCTCTATCGGCAACAGTCCCTAATAAGGCCACGCTGTCCAGTTGCCATGGCGACGTTCAACGTTCGCACTCTAAGACAAATAGGTCAACAGGCTGCACTCGCACGCACCTTGGACACACTTGGTATTGATGTGTATTGTGCATCCGAAACTAGGGTCAATGACCCAAATGCGGCCGTTGAATTCACTGCACCCGGCTTATCCTCTCGTTATTGGTTACACGCATCCGCAGACGCCGATGCAGCACTCACGGGTCAAGCTGGTGTAGGTATCATTCTCAGCTCCAAGGCTGAGTCATCGTTGGTTGATTGGATTCCGGTAAACAGCCATTTATGTGCAGCCCGTTTGACGACATCAGCTAAGGTTGATTCACGAAGTATTACAAAACGCTGTTTGTTTGTGATTTCCGCTTATGCTCCCACCGACTGCAGTTCTAATGCTGTCAAGGACACATTCTGTCACGAACTGAACGCGCTGCCACGCAGCGCTACTAGTTCAGATATTATAGTAGTTGCAGAGGATATGAATGAACAAGTAGGGCATCTGAGCTCTTCATAAGCTCAGCTGGGTGGTAATTATGGACTTAACTCTGAACGGACTGACAACGGCGAACATCTGCTGTAACTGTGTGCGGAGCACCAGTTGTTTCTTAGTAGCACTGTTATTAGACAAAGTGGGCACCGAAATGCCACTTAGCGTCCTCCTGTAGCTGGTCAGCGATGGACCCAAATTGACCACAAAGCCATTACTTACAGGTGGCGTGGTTCCACACTGGATTGCCGCTCGTACTGGAGTACCTGCGTCGACTCTGATCATGTCTTAGTAGGTTGTTGCTGCACCATGAACTTTACCTGGAGGCACACCAAGCGCCTCCTCCGATTGTCTCAGCCCTCGGTCAGGTAAGCCTATCAAGACGCACTGCATACCGAACCTTGGCGGTCTTGTCCTAATGACACTGAGCTTCAGTGGAATAAGATCTCGGCCACCACGCACGACGCAGCAGCATCTGCTAGTGCCACTATCAATCGTCACCGCACCAGTCACTGGATATCCGATGGGTCAGCGAACCTTTTGGAATCCAGAAGAAACCTCCCGGCTGGCTATGAGCACAATGTGACCAGACGGGCTATTAGGCGCGAACTAAAGTGGAGCCTACGTGCTGACAAGCAAGCCTGGTGAACCAGTCCGGCACAAGAAATGGAGGAGGCATGAGCAGTAGGCAATTACCGCAAGCTATTCCAGCTGATTCACACCATTGGTCCCAGGAAACCAGGCGTCAGTGAGACAATCAGAGACAGTGCGGGTGCACTGATACACCGTATGGCTCCTTGGGTGGAACAGTTTCAAGATCAGTTCAGCTGAGCCCTTGCTACCGGACCGCTTAAAAACCCAGTTGATGCAGGACGAGCCTTGGACGGTTAGTTTAGAACCTCCGTCGGAAGCCGAGGTAAGAAAGGTGATCACAGCCCTTAATCGTTTTCGTGTCGCAAACCCGGATTCCCTACCACCTGCACCATCGCAATGAGGCTGGACCTTACCGTGGTGCGATGGTTTGCGTGCCTCAGAGATCCATTGAGCTATGTTGGGTGGTGCTTTTTTTGCACCTCCAGAGCCACTCATACCAGATTGGTCAATGGTTAGAGGCCAGACAAACTCAGCCTCCTGGTCCTCCAGGT
>OX104070.1:1920985-1938641 GCA_944474145.2 Dicrocoelium dendriticum
CATATCGCTTGTTTTTGGCTTTTATATTGTATTCTGTAATGTTTGGTATGTTGCAGTTTTCATGTAGCTTCCTGTGTTGTGGCACATTAGCTGAAAATTTGTGCTCCTCACTTTCAGCTAACGAGTAACGTTCTGTACTATGTGAATCCTCGCATCATACCGAGTTGGTGAGAGGATATCAGGTCCCAAATCAGATACGCACTTCAAAGTAAAAGATCATCGACGCGCCCATCTTACCAAAATGATGAAGGGTCATATAAAATCTGAAACGATTGAAATCTGTTTCGAAACTCAGTAGACCCACCATATCATGGATTCCTGAACTTCAGGTATTGTATCCATTGCCTCTTGGAAGTTCGAAATTGGCTCATTAACTCACGCGATTGTGGCTTATCCGCAATTGTCATCTGTCTTGAAATGCGTAAAGCTTTTGGTAGTGTACTTTATAACCGCCTCCAAGCTAAACTTCAAACCTAAGGTATAAGGGACCCTTTGCCGGTTGGTTTAGCTGGTACCTCTCTGGCAGTTCACGGAGTACAAATCTCAAACCAAGACTGTTACCAGCAGGGCTATATAAAAGTGTCCTTGGTCCACTGCAGTACGTCAGTGCCATCTTCAGTCTAGTTAAATCCGACACACTATCTTCTTGCCGAAGACATTACATTGATTTACTTCTTATATCCTATCAACCTCAGTGATGATCTGACGAAAATCCAACCCGACTTCCATATAATTGAAAAATGATATACCATGTGAAGATGTTATTCATTACTGACAAAAACAGCATCATGTCATACACTGCCCTGACCGTTGGTGGCAAATCACGCTATGTTAGAGTATTTGTGGCTCAGGGCTTCGTTACTAATGCTAGCATAACTTCTCAGAAAAAGTGTATTATGCGACACCTAGAGCAAAACAATGCACCGCATTACCATTCAGAAATTTTATACTACAAGATTCGAGTAGCTCAATACAGGAATCATCATTTATTGAATACTGATCGACAGTAGATAGCTAAAAGAAGCATAATACTGATCGCCACAAAACAAATGCAGCAACCTTGCGCAAAGTGTTATATATGCGCGCGCTCAATGGTGTGCTACTCCGAGTGATGTGAGATACTTATGCTCGACCCAATATGGCTACGAAGCTAACGGGTAAAGTTAAGCTTGTAGTAAAAAAAACTACACATTTATAGCACACATGTCACCTTTAAAGTTAAATATGTGCAATACAAGAACCAAAAAAACTCCGCAGATAAAAACGTCAACAAACTTCTTTCCGAATCCACACTTCAGGTTACGAAAAAAATTGTCGGTCAGCATCTCTACCAGCATATTGGAATACAACTTTCACAAAAAAAGCTTCGCGAATATCTGACAGTCGGCAAGATACTTATACTCCATGACTATTCCATAACTATTCAACAAGCGTAAGAGCTAGGTCCATGTAGCCGAAAGTTACGAATGATCATGATATCAGGCGTATTGAAAAAGCAGCTGCTCATGTTCAATTGACCAGTTTCTATTGCAATTCCAGTTTGATTATCTGGCCCGAAAGATTCCCGTTGACTAGCGGCCCCAATGACAACCCATCAGTGGGTTGGGCATGCATGATGTGTTCTCCCGCTTCAGTCCATCTTGAGCCACAATACTTCACCACTGCCACCATGTGTGAGTTGAACTCATGGTAACTTGGTTAGGTAGACACTCCCAAATCCAAGTAACTACCTCTTCGCTGACAAGCTCACTTCCATTGTTCCTGTTTGCACACTTGTCATTCGCTTGTGGAATCATTGACGAGTTGGTAGGTAGCACAGCGAGATCCTTTCAATAAGACTTCAACCCTGCTTTGTCCCACAATATTTCAGTTCAGTTGTGCATTGTTTTATCGTTCGCTAGTGAAACAAGAGACTTAATGGAAAGTCTGACACTCAGACCCAGTTTGAGATATCATAAAAATTGTGTTGACCTACTCCCAGTCCGATTACACACTAAATCCAAGTTCTAAGCACTGTCGGCATAACCATTTAATATTCCGCATTTTTTTACTTAGCATATAAACTAATCGCAATTTGGCTCACATCTGGTAGGAACACCGAGTAAGCCACGGGCCTGTTCGACCCCTTGTTTACGGCACAGGAAAAGGAAATGAACCGCTGAGCACCGTTATTTCACACTTCAGGCTCCGATAACTCGGTCACGTGTTACGCATGCCAGCCCATCGGCTCCCGTGACGTGCGTTGTTTGCGCGCCAGGTGTGGATGGAAGAAGACGAGGAGTAGCCAAGCGATGACTTGGTCGAGAGACCCTCACTTCGAAGCTGGCCTCGGATGGAGCGTCTCGGATCCCTGGTTGAGGTCGGAAAGATGATGAACACGTTTGGCTAGATACACTTGTTGATATGGCTAGGAGCCGAAGTCAGTGGCGTTCGTGCTGTGTTTCTTTGTTCCACCCCATCCCTCTTAGCCTCCCAATCCAAACACGATCTCACTATTTAGCGTTCTATAATTTTGTATAATAATTTTTCTGCTGCATAGTAGCTGGCTGGTAGCTTACCGGAACGATGTCCATCCGTTACCGGTACCTCAGATGGCTTGCTCCTGTCGCATTTTCCCCTTTATTTTCTTTTATGTATTCCGGCACAGTAGTTGAGGTGTTTCCCACCTCTAGCTAACGTGTATAATGAGGATAATGATGATGATGAGAGTAACCTACGATGTGCCTACTAATCTCAAACGATGCTGTCGGCATAGATTAACCTCGTATTGGTTTAAATATATTCCCAGCCGGTCGGCCTGTATAAATGTGTACTAAAGCTTCCCACAAACCAGATCGATTACGCAGTACGTTTTTGTGTAAATGAACCCGATAACCCGTTGATACACCATCTACAAGTCCTTTTTCATTTTCAACCTAGGTTTTTTCTTTGTAATTCCCCATGAGATGTTGGATTTACCATTTACTGCTATATATATATATATATATATATATATATATATATATATCTTTCCATTTTCTTACGGCTTCCGGAGCCGTAATTCGTTCCGACGTTATCATGAGGTGATTATCACCAACACACAATGCATTTTCAGAGGAAATATCTAGTCGCTGTCTGGAACCGAAGTTTCTCGCTATTGGAGTACAACCCGTGCATACTAACAATTCTGAAAGAAAGCTGTGCATAATGACCGGACCAGATTCACTGGGTAGTGTCTCGCGTTACCCAGACTGTGCAAAGAGTTCTTCTTGAGTTTGCTATCATCGGTACGGCACCAAAACCGGTCCGTGGCTTAGAGGTAACGAGCTAGTCTCTTAATCTTGCGCCGCGGTTTCGAGCCTCCGTAGGTGCAGGGCGACCCTCGCAGTATCCTTAGCTAACGTGCGACCGGTGGCGGTTGCGCGGTAGCGAAGCGTCGGTACTGCGTCTAGATGTACTATTGATGTCTATCCTATCGCAACAAAATGTAAAGTCAACATGCAGAATATGGAGGGTATTTAGCAACGGTCCAAGGATAAATAAAAGGAGACTAAAAACAAGAGTGGAGATCACAAACTGATCTATTGGAAAATACCGAACACCGTTATGCAAAGGTACTCTAATCAGTATTGTGAAAGCGACAACAGTCTAACGTGAGAAGGTTTCGGAACTGCACTCTCACAATGCCGCGCTCCATCATCGACATGTTTCGTTCTGATTTTGACTCGTCAGGTAGATTGGTGCAGTGTTATGCGACAGCAGCTCGGAAACTTTTCACTTCGGATACGGTCCCAGAGACCGAGAGGGCAAGGGTAAACCGTGGCTACGATTGAGACTGCGTGTCACAATCCAGTCACATGGATGGTACTGCAAGACGTAACGATGATTTTACTCAAATGTAAAACCCGTGCATTAACCTTGGAGTTGGCTGGATTGTAAACACAAAGGACTAAATGTTTGCACGATTAAAAAAGCATTGTCGTTACGGAAGCGTTATTGCGCGGGCGACTCGCCACAGTAAGACAATTAATTAGGAGGAATAAGCTTACTAAAAAGAAGAGGGGACCCAGTAAACAACTTGCGCACAGTAAGTAAATATTCAGTGTGAAGTCGCCAACAGCTGGGTAGGCAGTATGTGAGAAAAGGACAGCATTAGTGAGGGTGTTTCTTTGAGACTTTTATTTCCCTACATCATATTTTTACTCCACATATATACAGGCGCCTTGCGTGTTTTAAGCGAGCAGACTGGTCGTGAGGCGACAGAAGCACGGTGCTGGAGATCGTCGCATTGGATCTCCGGTGATATCATGAGCAAAGCAAAAAATGGGTCAAAAGGAGTACATGTGGAGTTTTGTGAGTAATGTAATGTTCGTAGAAGTTAGAAGTCACAAAACTCCACAAGTAATCTACCATCGCCCTTCGGACATCAGAAGGACAGATACTTTGGTCCATTGGGAAGTGACGAGTGAGTGAGCCTATCTGCAACACCAGGACAGATACAGTGAGATTATTGGCAATACGTCACGAACTAAGCAGAAGTCATGTATTAAATTGCGCTCATGATCTTCAGCCCTCGGTAGCTCAGTGGTAGAGCAGCGGACCGGTAATTCGTGGGACCGGGGTTCGATTCTCCGTCGAGGCAGATTATTGTGTGAAATTTAAAAGGAGTACAAATACAAAGGCGAGACAGGCGAACAGAATTCAGTCTAATTGGTTGCGCCTCTCGAGCTGTGCGCCACACAATATCAGGGAGGTGAAACACTGTACTTTAAGTGTATAAACATCGCAGATACCCGGGCCAATGGAGTATACCGGTTCATTCGTAAATCTAGCGAAAGTTGATCAACGCCACCAAACACGCGACGGCATGCTTCGTTACTGTAGTCATACTGATGTCACCCGACAGAGATAGCCAAGTACCCAACGTTGGTCAGACACTTGTATGCGCTACAAATCCTTAGAATGGTCACCTGGTCTTGTAGATAGACTTTAAGAAGCACGAAAGTGGTCCTATTAGTCGTAATGGATGGATTAATTTCGGTAGTTGTACGCTCGGCACTGCTTGTACAACCTCCAAACTGAGCGAATCGACCACCCATCGCCAGTGATTCATTGTTAAAGGTGGCCACAGTAGTGCAGTAGTTGTTCAGACAAATATGGGCTAAACACTCTTGTAAAAAATAATGGTATAACTCAGTTGGGACAACAAGATATTGTCATCCCAAAAATAACAGACTCTAGTGATGTCAATAAAGGAACACATCATCAGAGCAAAGTTGCATACGAAATCAGATGACAATTGCACGAAGAGGAGTTGTGTAAGCGGGAAATTATGAGGGACAAACCGATAGAGCTCGCCTATTACCGATTGATAGAACAGCGTCATCTTGCAACGCAGGACGAAGCGACTCATCAGACTTGAGCTTCCAATCGGGGGAAAGGAAAACACTGTGCCAATCTTTTATTTGCTGGAATAATGAAATAAAAAGGTACCGATGCACTAATCCATAGCAGACAACAAGTCAAGAAGTATTTGAGCAATCCAATGAAGATAACAAATGGTGTGAGCAATATGCCGACAACAGCAATATGCCTAGTGAGGTTATGATCCCATTGAAAGCATGCCATAACAATTGAACACAAGACATCTCACACAGTTCATTGGGCATGACAGCAAGAAAAGGCTAATAGACTGCTAACCATATTGAACAACTCCTTTTCATAATCGTGAGTAGGGAAGATAGGAATACCGTTGCAAAGTAAACCACGAGTGTCAGAAACGTATTACCATATCGATGGGGGCATGGAAATAACGTATACTCGTCAGTAAATGCAAAAAGAGTGAGTATAGGATACAAGGTGAAATCGACATAAGAAATCGAACTGACAACGAGATGCACTATCTTTATCCATCGGGCTACAATCAAAGTGACCTTAGTTCGTAAGCAAAACGGAGTGCGAAATCAGAAAAAGCGCCGGAGCGAGTGCCGGCTGGGGATCTGAAAGCCCAAGTTGGAAAATTATCCACTGATGAACTGCATCCCGGCGGCCAACATAGTGCAGGCTCCCGCAATGATAATAGTGAACGGTTACTTCATTTGTGTGAGGATGCTCGCTTATTTCTTGCGAGCACTGATTTCAGACACAGCACCCGCCGGAGGATGACTTTGCGCCCACCAGCGTCGAACCAGCTATGGACACAACTCGATCACATTGCGATAAGTTACCGATGGAGAGGCTGCATCCAAAACTGTTGCTCGATTTGGAGCACAGGTGTGGACACCGACCATGCACGTGTATGTGCTGACATACGGATGTCTTTTGGCAGACGCCCACGACGACGTCGTGAGCGCATTGACACCAGCCAACTGGCGAAACCAGCTGTTCTGAATACTTATCGAAGTACACTGTCATGTGAGCTGAGTAAGCGCTCACTGGATGCAGTTGAAGCTCACTGGTCTCATATTCACCAGTCCTTACTAGCAGCAGGCAAATCCTTATGTGATAAGTCTAATCGCCAACATGGAAATTGGGTCTCTTCGCACTCTCTGGAACTTATCCATGCTCGCCGGCATATTCCGGCTGGAAGCGAACACAATGAAACTCGTAAAGAGCTCCGGGCAAAACTCCGTGCTAGCCTGAAGAGAGACCGCGAATCCTGGTGGTCTCATAGTGCATCAGAGATGGCAATGGCCGCTGCCATTGGTAACCATCGTAAATTATTCCGGCTGATACGGGAAACGGGCAGAAGACCTGGTGTTAGTGAAACTATACGTGACGAGAGTGGACAGCCTATCCACAACTTATCAAAACGCTTGGAGCGTTGAGCTGAGCAATTTGAAAGGCAAGCTAATCGGTCGGAATTGTTAGATTTCTCGCCGGCCACTGATCGCCCTGCTCCGTGGGCTGTCCCTTTGGATCCACCCTCTCGCTCAGAAGTCGAACGTCAGATCGGACAGTTGAAGTTAAATAAAGCCGCGGGACCATATGACCCACCTCCAGCCCTCTTCAAATTCGGGGGACCTGCTCTTGTGGATTATTTATACGAGTTACTAGTGAAACTGGGGGAGCAGAAAACTGTCCCAACCGACTAGAGCCGTCATAGTCCTAATTTTCAAGGGAGGCTCACGATCGGAATGCGGCAACCATAGATAAATCAGTCTGATCTCCATCGCCTCCAAATTGCTTGCCTCTGTCATCCTTCACAGACTGACTGGCACTTGTGAAAGCCAGATTCGTGAAGAGCAAGCCGGGTTTCGTCGAGGTCGTGGATGCATTGACCACATCTTCACCTTGCTGCAGTTGTGGGAGCACCGTCACATATATTGGCGGCCCACCGTTGTCGTGTTCCTCGATATCAAAGGTGCATTCGATTCGGTGGATAGACGTGCACTTTGGGACTGTCTACTCAGGAAAGGTGTACCTGAGAAATATGTAAATATTATTCGATCATTATACGCGCATACCTCGGGCAGAGTGATGGCTTATGTCCAGCAGTCATCGCCCATCAATATCTCCAGCGGTGTGAGACAAGGATGCGCGCTGTCACCTTTCCTCTTTAAGTTCGCTATTGACGAAGTCACGGAAATCGCGTTCACAGGATACGACTTAGAAGGTGTGGATCTGCTCCCAGGAGAACTACTTCTTGACTTGGAGTATGCTGACGATATTGCCCTAATCTGTGACAGCTCTCAGAAGTGCCAAGCGGCACTGGACAGATTAGCACTGGCTGTCAGCCGCTTCGCGCTTTGCTTTGCACCATCGAAGTGCAAAGCGTTCCTCCAAGATTGGCCTGGACCGCCTCCTTCGCTGAGTGTTGGTGGAGATCAGCTAGAACTCGTTCAAAAAATTCAACTACCTGGGAAGTTGTATCAGCGCCCGTGGGATTGAAGATGAGATCGCCAACAGTATAGCAAAAGCTAAAGGCGCTTTTGCTAATCTTCGCAGTTAATGGCGCCGGCGCGACAGCGCTCTCGCCCTGAAGGGTAGAGTGTAAAGTGCAGCGGTACGTTCGACCCTACTGTACGGCTGCGAAATCTGGCCCCTTAGATCAGCGGACCTAAAGAGGCTAGTTACGTTCGACCACCGGTGCCTTCGTAATTTAGCTCACATCTGGTGGGAACACCGCGTGAGCAACAAGCGTGTTCGACGCCTTATTTACAGCACAGGAAAAGGAACTGAACCGCTCAGCAACGTTATTGCACGCATCAGGCTCCGATGGCTTGGCCACGTGTTACGCATGCCAGCCCACCGACTCCCGCGACGTGCGTTGTTTGCGCGCCGGGGGTGTGGATGGAAGAAGAGAGGTGGCCAAACGATGAGTTAATCGAGAGGAATGAAGGCCCTCACTTCGAAGCAGGTCTCAGTTGGAGCGTCTCGGCTCTCTGGTTGAGGTCGGAAAGATGATGAACACATTTGGACGGATACACTTGTTGAGATGGCTAGGAGCCGACCACAATGGCGTTCGTGCTGTTTTTTGTTCCACCCTATCCCTCTAAGTTTCCCCCTCCAACGCGATCTCATTATTTAGCATTTTATAACTTTGTATAGTAAAGTATTTTTTTATCTGCTGCATAGTAGCCCGCAGGTAGCTTACCGGAACGATGCCCATTCGTTACCGGTAGCTCAGCTGGCTTGCACCAGTTGCATTTTCTTCCCTTTTTTCTTTTGGTATTGCGGCACAGGAGCTGAGCTGTTTCCCACGTCTAGCTAACGTGTATAGTGTGTGTGTGCCGAAGCGATAGTGGAACGGATTTCACAAGATGAGTTGGCTGCGATCGCTGTGGCAATAGTCCACAGTTGCGCACATCACAGTTTAATGCATAGAAAAGGAGCAGCCAAATTTTGAAGAAAGGGAAGTATCGAACTTTCCTAATCTTCCGAAGATAATGCCGGGGTTGAGTTTTGTGACTCCTCAGCCATTTACCTGTATTGAAGACTGTCACACAGCATAACTCAGTCGCAGAGGTATGCAGATTTTCGTGACACGACAGTCAGACCAAAATGTCTGCCATGAATAAACGGAACTTGTTGGTTGATGTTCAAATCCCGCTGTGTAGTTTGTCGTAATGTTTAGGTAAATAAGAACCGCATTTATGTTGCCCTTAAGCTTACGGGTGATATGTACCCAAGACACTGGTGACAAAGAGCACGGTGCGATCTTGAGTCAGCTGTGCCAGCGATATCTACCGTTTATTAGTCGTGCTGCAATGCGAAGGAGATGAGTACATGACGCATCGGAGGGCAGATGCCTTGCTGAGCTCCAAAGCTAGACAACTCGAATGAAACAGATCCCGTTAATCAGCGTACAAATGCCGCTCGACTTACAGCGAGCGGCGGCGCTCATTGTCAGTTACTCTGTGGAAAAAATGGAGTTTGATGCGATCTAAGGTTATCTAGCTAGAGTATACCTGTTGTAGCAGAGGGGGTTGAAATACCGACCGAACTGGAGAACAAAGCACCTGGATAGCTGATTCGAAATCGGTTTCACAACAAGTATCAAGAGGTTGTAGTGGCTGCATGATTACAGGCAGATGATTTTGTGTAATGCCAGTTTAGAGCAAAAACAAAGCTTGGCAGTCACTGGAAAACAAGAGAGCATTGTGATGGCGCAGCAACTGCAAATGAACTCATTAAACACAGTGTGTCAGAAAGGTGAGGGTCAGGCAGTTAAATAGATTTCACGAGCAATCATGCAAGTACAAGGCTGGCATGGTGTAAAGAAAAGCAAGCAAGACAACCTCCCAGTGGACGGTTTCGCAGCGAAGAGCAGTACGGGACGAAAGCCTGATATCGACAGCAGTACACATGGTGTCGAACAAGCATGGAGTTTTAATGTTTGCTGTCGTAGTTGGAAGTATGATTAACCAAGACCTAAGTACAAAGTTGGGTGGATCGAATTGATGTAAGCTAATACATTTTACATCAAATGAGTATGAATATAAAACGAAAGCAAAAAGACATGGAGTACAGAAAAGCTACTCATTCATTGGTCGAAACCCCAAAACAGGTACAATAAGTAGTGCTTCTCTCGGTAACGTGACGAAGCCAAATATGACTACGCCTAATGATGAGCTTATCAGGTTTCGAAAGATCCTACTTGTAAACCATTCATTATCAGCAAAAGGATGCGCACAGACAAGTACACTGCATCTTCAGTGTTGCTGAATCCATGACTCGCGGTAGGTTAGATGTTGGAAATGGTCTCAGCAGATGTGCAGATACAAGTGAACATCCGATCAAGTTCTATTCGACAACGGATCATCAATGAAGTTGATAAGCGACGTCAAAAAATATGACGTTACTACAAGATCGTTGTGAGTGACATGGATGACAAAGCCGGCAGTTAAGGAGAATAGCTTCAACGCCTTGGTAACTATTCAGAATGCGTTGTTTGTCGCACCGATAATGAACATCGATTTCCTCGACTGTGCGCTGATCACATGTTCGATAGTGGCACAGGCATTCACACCGAGTAACATGGCGGCCATCGAACGACAGGCTGTCTGGACATACACTGACTACATTGTTAACAACTGCAGATGACGCGTCAGTAGAAAATTAGCAATCAACCTGAGGTAGTGGCATCGCCTCCGACAATGCCTTCGTGCAGGCAGGCCTAGTGCTTCTCATTTTGTTTCGGCCAAGTGCCAAAGTCCTAAGGTGCCTTTAAGTCAACCGTGTTCGTAATTCACGAAATAGAAGTATCGAAATAAATTGCAGCATCTGCTGTTCACCTTGGACATTAACATAACAAGTCCCACTATCCAAGCGAGTCAACCTGAACAGATGCTACCGATGCGGAGCAAGCTGCCGGTCCAAAAGATTTTCCACCATCGTTACTGAAGGACCGTGGTGACCCACTAACGAGAGCCATAGTTGCTCTGTTCGACAACAGTCTAAGTAAAAATGAAACACATCTGACTACCGGTTGTCAATTATTATTCTGATCTTAAAAAGAGCCAAAGGAAGTCCTGCGAACAGTATCACGGTATCGGACTAATCGCAAGTACGCACAAACCATTCACATGCATTATGACACTGGATCTAATGAGAGACGAATCAATTAAATGCAAGCCGGATTCCGACTCGATAGTGAGCAATGACGACTTTTCCATCCGTCGACAAGTGCTTAAGCGTTATCATACAAACAGTCTATCAATGTGTTCTTCATTGACTTTAAGACCGCCTTCTATCCCATTGATCGCATCCATTTGTATTGAAACTTAGCTTAAAAAAGGATTTGGAACACTGGTAGCCCGGTTTGGTTGCTCACCTGCTGATCGTTTCTCCGAGCTCGGAGGAAGGATCAACAGGTTAGAAAAATGGGTGTGAAACATTCAACCTACCCTGAATCATCATAATATGACTTACGTGGGCACGTAAATACACAAATTAGGAGCAACCAGAAGTTTTCCGCGAAATACTGAGTGCAGCAAGATTGTCGCATTCCTTTCTTTTCAAATTGGTGACTTAAATGATCACGAGTGATTCCCCATATATTCGAAGTTTCCATAAACGATCGACTGTTAACTTCAAAGCCCTCAATGGGTGGAAACCGCTTAACAAGCAAGCATTGCACGCCTAGGCAAGGTGGCTGCACCATCAAGGCGCGAAACAGCTACAAAACCGGGCCGATTCAAAGCCACTTCTCGGTGCTAATATGCGACAAGTGAAAACTGGGTGTGCGGTTATAGTTTAGAGTGGAGCAATGCAGTATGCAGTCTGGCCTAAGCAGATGTGGTTAACATAAAAAACAAATTGAGCTGATATCCGTGAAGCCGTAAACGTGGAGAAATCGCTGAGGCTCAATGAAATGGTGTTGTAGCTGTGTTCGACATATTGCACGGGTTGTCCCACCCAGGCGTTCGTGCATCGGTTAAACTCGTAACCGCACGATTGGATTGGCGCAATGCCAACCGCGATATCCGTACTAGGGCTACCGCTTGCCCGCCGTGGCAACGCGCGAAGGTGTATAAGCACACGAAAAGCCCAGTAAGAATATTTCCCACACCACATGCACGTTCTCTACACGTGCACGTCGACCTCGTAGGTCCTCTGCCGCCATCGAAATGTTCTGTATATCAAGTGACCGGTGTCGATCGATTCACCAGGTGGTCGGAAGCTATTCCCATACCTAAATGCTCTTCGGAAACAGTAGCGAAAGCATTTCCGATGCGCTGGGTTGCTCAATACGACTGTTTAGCCATCCTGACCACCGGCCGAAGGTCACATCTATCATCTACTTTTGCAACGAGACGGGACCTTAACGTAGTGCGACGGTTGCGTAAATCCTTGACTCATTGAGCTACACTCGGTGGTGCTTCCGGGCCCCTTGAGAGCTACTCCAACCAGGTTGGTCAATGGTTAGAGGTCAGACAAACTCAGTCTCCTGGTCCTCCAGGTTGAGGGTTTGAAATGGGATGGCGTCCATTTCTGTAAAACTAAATCAATGCCACTTCCCCGCTGCCTAGCGCACAAGCTTTCGAGCCAAAGGCTTTGGTTGTGGACTCTAATCGTTCTCCTGGCAGTATCTCAGCCGACACACAACCATAGTTTTATCTTTAACCCCTATCTTCATCCTGCATCGACAGTCGCGCAGTTTCAAAGGTCACCTAGTCTGTTGCATACAGCCGGGCGGATAAGCACTGGACCAATTAGCACTGGCTGTCAAGCGTTTTGGACTATGCTTTGCTCCATCGAAATGCAAAGCACTTCTCCAAGATTGGCAGGGACCCAAACCTGCGATAACGTTTTGTGGTGATCTGCTAGAAGTCGTTCAGGAATTCAAGTACCTGGGCAGCTATAGTAGCACCCGTGGGATCGAAGATGAGGTTACAAACCGTATAGCAAAAGCTCGAGATGCTTTTGCCAATCTCCGCTACCTGTGGCGCAGACGCGACATTACTCTCGCCCTGAAGGGCAGAGTTTATAACGCAGCCGTCCGTTCAACTCTCCTATATCGCTGTGAAACCTGGCCCATCAGGTCGACAGACATGAAGAGACTCGTCACATTCGATCATCGCTGCCTTCGCAGCTTAGCTCATGTCCGGTGGGAGCACCGCGTGAGCAATGAGCGTGTTCGACGTCGCGTATTTGGTGCACGAAGAGCGAGTGAACCGCTCAGCACCATTATATCACGCACCAGGCTCCGATGGTTTGGCCCACGTATTGCGCATGCCAACACACCGACTTCCGCGACGTGCATTGTTTTCGCGTTGTGGGTGCGGTTGGAAGAGGAGGAGGGGAGGCCAAGCGATGACTTGGTCGATAGAAATGAAAACCCTCACTTCGAAGTTGGCGTGGGTTGGTGCATCTCGACTGCCTGGCTGGGGTCCTAAGGACGGTGAACACGTTAGTTTGGACACACTTGCTGATATGGCTTGGAGCCGGTCCCCATGGCGTTTGTGTTGTGAGTTTCTTTGTCCACCCCCCTCCTGCTTAGCATCCCCCTCCAATCAAGACATCACTCATTAGGCATAATATAACACACTTTTGAAGGCACGACAGTCGGCTGTTAGCTCTCCGGAACGATGTCCATCCGTTACTGGTGACTCAGCAGACGTGCTACTGTTGGTTTTCCTTTTCTTGTCTTTTGTATTGCGGCGCAATAGCTGAGGTGTTTTACACCTGCAGCTAGCGTGTATAATGATATAATGAATTGATAGTCTCCATCCTGAATGTCGCTGGCTTCTTTTTCCCTTATTACGCAGAGAGACTTCCCGCTATGGACCAGGAGTTATGCTTGACACTTCTCCAGAATGCGCCATACTCTTGCGTTGTTTTGACGGCCAACACCAGCGAAACGGTTTCACTTCCATCACATTCAATGGTCACACCTTAGTTTCTTTGTTCTTCATCCTTGTGTAATCGCCTCCTGAATATTATATTAACTTCCGTAGGAAAATGCTCGGCTCATGACGGCGACACACGAAATTCGCAAACACAATTCTTTCGAAATTCCATTTCGACGTTCGTTAATCCAACGTCCCATACCGCAACTGAGTAGTCTTGCCGTGTCAAAATCTGCAACTCACATCTTGACATTCTACTCTCATTCACGAGTTGTTCGCTACGTGTCAAATTCCCGCTCACCTCTTTCTTTCGTGTGCCCCAGCTCATTGGTAATTTTATCACAGTAAAGCTTTGATTGGCAGTCTTCAATTATCGCCTCGAACACGTCTTTGAAGGGAAGATGAGTCGGCAGTGTATTTTGCTGCATCCTCATCAACAACCACAGAACATAAGCCATTTGAACTGATGCTTCGCTGTCATACAACTATGATGAGCTATGGAATGCAGAATAATAAGAGGGAGCGAAGTGCGACTTACCTGAAAACTTTAATGACCTAAGCAAACATTCAAGGTCAAGGCGCCTACACCTTGTGTAGACAACATACCGTCACAAACAGCTGGCTATCGCGCAAGATAAGGCGGCATCGACGAGACAGCTTCCTGGCAGCTTTTACTGCCCTGCGTCATAATCAGCCATTACCCCGCAGATAACTCAGCACCAAACACACTTTAAACAGACAATCCGATTAAGAGGCGGCAGCATACGCGCCACTGGTGTCGGTTGCGAGCCATGTCCTGCAAAGTCTCGAGCCAAGCGCAAGGCGAGTCATGTGGACTCCATCCCGGAAGGCGAGACGGACCAACGGCACCCAGTTTGGTCGTCAGTGATTTTATATCCCGATGCTAAGTCAACTTCTGTCCACCTCGAGCTATGCGCCACCCTACACCCGGTAAACTGAACAAGGCCCTCCTAAGTAAGCGGTGACCAGGCATACATAGCACGTGCCCGAGCCAAAGCAACTTAATCAGTGCTATGTTGTTCTAGGGAGCTAGCACGATTATCACTACCTAGTACTCGCCTACGCACATCATCGTTGCGGACACGTTGGTGCCATCCGATACCACAAATGCTTCGCAGACAATGATGATCAAAGACTTGAAGGCCAACGGGGCAAGTTTCACTACCATAGAGCAGGACGGCCCTCACTGTGGCGTTGTATACTGGGCCCTCCAGACGGAGGGAAACTCCCTTCTGTCTTCAAAGATGCCTCAGGTTCAAGAAGGCAGTTTTGGATTTTGCAATGCGTGAACTGACTTCACTTTCTATACGCCCATCGTTGCTGATGCAGCGCCCAATGTAAGTGAATGGATAAACCTCGTGTTCCTCGTTAGCAAGGGTCATGAAGTGCCTAGTGGTCCTGCAGGAAAATGTTGCACTTTAAAGGTGCGAAGTACATACCAGATAATGGGACCACTCTCGATAGGCTATTCAGGGTTGATAGCAAAGCGATAGCAAAGCGACAGAATCCTGTGTTTTTCGTCCCTGGCGAAAAAAACGGGGAAGTAATCATGTAGGTAGCCGTGTCTATCACGCATCACAGAAATTAACGAGCCAATCATCACGATCAATAAGCATAGGCTGCGTCGTCGACACGTACTGTACAAAGAAATCGAATTGGCAAGAGGGGTCGTGGATTCTACAGATTTGGACGAATGAGTCAGTAACCATGACGTGATTCAGAGCAGAGCATAAGACACTGGTCGGCAATATGCTTTCCCCGTCTTTGTTTGAGAAGAGCGATGACGTAAACCATAGGTTATTTCTGTTTTCCTATCTCAGCTTGGTACATACAGCATGATGAAAGGACTGGGGGCAAAAATTGATTTGTTAATGGAGGATAAGGTCATCGAGAATTGGCTCGTGTGCTTCTGGTTCGTCACATTTTTTAGACTGTAGTCTGTGACTCATTTAAATGGATCGGGTAGGATAGGAGTGATGGGTTCGTTTCGTTTATTAGAAGGACTGTTTGCTCAAGGTGTTAGCTGTGTGATAAGGCTGACTATGACGCTAAGTGAGGAGAGCTACAAGGAAGCTGTCCCGCTGATACTGCCTTGTCTTCGTACGATAGACACCTGTCTGTGAAATTCTGTTGTTAATAGTTGCGTGTCCCAATAGAACAAAACAGCTGTCTAGCGCTTTCCTGGTAGCGTGGTGGCTGTCAGCCTGAGTCCAGCTGCGACGAATCATCACAAAAAGGTGCGTCTTGTTCCTGAACACAAGGGTGATTAGGATTAATACGGAGCCTTTCAACTCTTCCCATTACGCGAACTAAAAATTAAAGTCATAATGGCTGCGCGGTAACGTAGCATCGGCACAATGTACTGGTGTCTGGCTGGTGACAGTTTTATAAAAGCATGCATGTAAGTGCAGAGTGTATGGGGTGAGGTAAGTCGGCATCAAAGTCAGGCAGGATTACGGTAATCAAGCTAATGGCAAACGGCGTGCATCCAACTTGCTTAGCTTATAGAATGCGGGTACCATGAACTGTTAATTTGTTTTAGTCTAGAGTAGGAAGTGTAGCCACAATGTAACAGTAAAACACATATAGAGGAATTAGTGCTAGTTAATCAGGGATCAACTGGGTAAAACAGTTAAACGGAGGATACCAGGAGCAAAACTGATTTCAGTGGGTGACATTGCTATGCAAAATTAACGCACGACCGCAGTGGGCGAAGCTCAAGGAAACGATAAAATGCCGTAGGGAGCAAGTTGAATAAACAGAATAAACGATAGCCTAGGAGCAGCGAGTAAGCGGACCAAAGCAAGCTCAAGTGAAAAGTAAGGCGCTCATTAGGTAAGTAAATGACTCAGGAAGACGTGACGAATGGGGAAGATGACATCCGGACTGGATGCGGATGTCAAGAGTATCACCGAACTCACGTTACGTCGAACCAAGTTCACGAACCGAATCCAATCATACTGGTTGCT
The DNA here is from genome assembly GCA_944474145.2 of Dicrocoelium dendriticum. Taxonomy (NCBI): domain Eukaryota; kingdom Metazoa; phylum Platyhelminthes; class Trematoda; order Plagiorchiida; family Dicrocoeliidae; genus Dicrocoelium; species Dicrocoelium dendriticum. The sequence continues at coordinate 1,937,748 of OX104070.1, forward strand.
GATGAAGCGCTTTTGGGCAGACAGCAGATCTCCCCACTTTTCGTGTCGAAGCAGGTGGTCAAAAAACAAATATGAATCAGGTGAAACGTGTGGGCAGAGAAGGCAAGTCATGCGACTATGAGAGTCCGGCACCATTTCTGTGTGAACCTCATCCCAACCATCCGAGTCTTCTTCTAAATCAGAGCTTTGCATAGATAGGTGCTTCGGAGGGAGGCTGTAAAAAAACCGAGTGACTCAAACCAGACACATAAAAAGTCAAGAACAAGGAAAATGACACTGATTTATTGATCAGATGAATTCAAAAAGGACTGAGTCATGAGAATTTCTATTAGTTCCCGCAGGGACAAATGCTCGGTTTTGATCACAACCACATTTTCGTTGCCTAAGTCAAGACGACATCAGGTATAAAGCAGATTACCGTAGTGCAATTCTACCGTTGGTGGGCAGAAAGTGGACAATACGTTTGTCTTAATTATCAGATACGGGTTGCTGATTCTCCATCGGGGAATACTTAATAGGCCACAAAGTTTGCTGGAAAGAGCACTAATATAGGCAATTCCATTCTTACCGTATTGAAGAAACGTCACCAACAAAAGGATTGAATGACAAGGTAACTGATTTCAGCGGCTTAAGGTCAAGCCCAGCTAATATTTCCTTGTTAACAATAGATTCATCAATAGCCCGTACGGGCCTGAAGTAGCGGATCCTGGGGATTACACCAGTGGGACGCACAAACGGCATAATTTTAAGGTATTCAGATTCAGATTCAGATGGACTGGAACGATAGGAAAATCCCTTGAGTGTTCCTTCTTGAGCAAATCGTTGAGCCAGGAAATGATAAGGTGCTAGTTCTTGATAGATCTAAAACGAAACACCCGAAACACACCCTGATCC
>OX104070.1:1939137-1963692 GCA_944474145.2 Dicrocoelium dendriticum
AATGAAAAACGCGGCCAGTACTTTTGTCACAACTGGCGTTAGTTTGATACTTCTCTAGTTAGAAAAGTCTGTGCGACTGCCATTCTTGTTTATTGCCACTATAATCGGTTTGCTTCAGTTAGCCAAGACACGTCTTTCCAGATACTTTCGAATAGGGACATCACTGCTTTGCAGAGGACGTAACCACCATCCTAAAATAATGAAGGGAATTTGGGCCAACGGCACGAAAACGATTGAGTGCTGTGTTTGCGTTTCGGACTTTCTACTGAGGCTCGAAACAAACCGCCCACGCCTCGTTCTGCCTCACCTGATTTGGAAGAGGTCCAGAAGCAGGGGGCTATCTGAACTGAGCTTGAAACTGTTCCACCTCACGAGCCACACGGTGTAGCAGTGCGCCCGCACTGTCTCTGCTTGTCTCATTGACGCCTGGTTTCCTGGGACCAGTAGTGCGAACCAGTTGAAAGAGCTTGCGATAGTTGCCTGCAACACGTTCCTTCTCCATTTCTTGAGCCGTAATGGTCTACCAGCCATCCTTGTCAGCACGTGGGCTCCGCTTTAGTTCGCGCCTAATAGTTCGTCTGGGTACACTGTGCTCAGTGACAGCCGAGAGGTTTCTGCTGTGTTTCAACAAGTTCATTGACCCATCGGATATCCAGTGACTGTTGCAGTGACGACGCATAGTGCCACAAGCAGATGCTCCTGTGTCGTACAGGATGATGTTGATGGACGATGGTGTATACTGAGAAAATGCAGCGTGCAAACACGTCTATGTGTAGCTAGCTTTAATAATTTCCATACAAAACTGCCCATGATAATGGTGATTATTCTCAAAATGTATAGTCGGAAGAGTAAGTCCAAACGTTTCTAAGTTCCGACACCGACTTTGCTTCTACTAGGCTTGCAGGCAGTTTTCCAACTATTCACCCCCTCCGCTCGAAGCAGAGTTGGTGAGCGACGCGCTTCAAACCCGGTACGACATGCGTGTACCTGTGTCCTCGTGGGCTGCTTGGTGTGCGCACGCGCAGCAGCGGCCTCAAGATGGGGTATTCGCCCTGATGTAATATATGGTGCCTCATGATAAAGTCAACCCCCATCGCCGATAAGACAGGGTGTACAACCATAGCATCTTGCACCTGTCTTCATATGGCACACCTCTTAAACTTGGGCTGGGGCTTGTGGCAGCACGCTGTACCCGCTCAATCCCTTGCACGTCGTCTCGAGTGAGCGGAGAATAGGTGGGCGAGCTGTACGCTAGTATTGGTCCGATAATAGAAGAGAAGAGGCGAGTCGCAACCTCTTCGGACCAAGTACGATAAGAAGTTCAGTTGGTACAGGAAGGTAGGATAATCACTTAAATATTCCTTATTTTACTTCTCGTTGGATCGGAATTTTGCAAGTCGGCTTGAGAATTTGTAAAGCCTAATATGGAGACGGCATCGCACCCAATCTAACCATGTACTGCCCACGTTATCTCGCCAACCTTACTTGCCAGGCCTGTTTAGGTGAATTTATAGAGTGCAGCGTATGCTAACAATACCACGGGTGCAGTGTCAGCTAACTTAGTACTATTCCAAGTTGTGAAATTAAAATCGTACACAAGGTTGTGGTTACAAGTCTTCGACTTTTTCACCTGCAAGCGTCCAGCCGTTGGACTAGCTTTCCCAGGCTCTTTCCAAGGTAGTAGTATCCCAGCACCATAGCATGAATTGCGAACGTATCCACCGCCGTGGTTCAGCATTATATGATATGACTCCCTCAATCAACTCACTGGATGCTTGCATTCTTCCTATCTATTGTCCTTTCTTTATCCGACCTTCTTAGCTCTCGTCTGGCGATCTTCTTTACCTCATCCGGTCAGTGCACAGCTGCTCCTTGCTAGATGCCCAGCTGTCACTCGTCTGTGACAACTAATTAATGGCAGTTTAGTATTCTCACTGGCTTCTCCCGGCGCAGTCTTCCCTAGTTTTATTCCTTTAGCACCACAGCGTGATCTTATTATGTGCGCGTCCCCGTGTCTTCGCCTATTTTTGATCTAAACTATTTAAGAGCCTTGACGTATGCCTGTGATTCATTCGTTCGTTGTCATTCTTTAATGAAACCTTGCTTAACTCTCTTCTGTCGTGCAGGCATATCCAGGTATTCAGTGCAAGCCGCTGTTTGCCTCAACCTTCGTAATGTTCATTTATCCCTTACTCGAGGTATTGTCTTAGTCCTTATTACTTGCAACCCTCCAGCTCTCGGGCTAGCATTCTCTGGCACTATCCAGATTGGTACTATAATCTTAGCACCCTAGCTTCAACGGTTAGTCCTCATTGCTCTGATACACTAAGCAACCTTACTCTACGCTTGCATTCCGGCTATTCCCTGCACTTCCGTCAATTAATGTTTCTTAGCCTCTTAGTTCTTCACTCCTCTCACCTGAGCACACAGACGCCCGTTAGCTTCACATTTCTAGGTGTTCATTTCTCACCATTTTCTTAGCACCCTAGAATGACTTGTTTCTCTGCGCGACACTACGTATATATTTGTTCCGCACGTTCCCTTTCTTTTAACTGATCTTTAATACTTCACTTCTATCGATCAATCCTTTCTCACCTAGTAATCTGGGTCCGTTATTGCAGCAAAGATTTCGACACTTACCTCGGTAGGAGGTTAGCTCTCATAGGCTTTTCCTATTTCAGTAGGCCATAGCACTATACTTCTAGTACCCTCGTGTCGTCTTTCTGTCTTGATCCCCCGATAATTTTTACTCAGCGTTTGCGTCCTATCTATCCGCTGACTATCCACCAATTGACCTTTGTATCTCTTTCGATGTAGGTGGTCACCAGCCGTCCATCCACCATTCAAACGCCACTGGTCCCTGAACTCTGCTTTCTGTCTTCCCACGCAATAGTCGCATCATAGCAAACTGATACTGCGTTTCTGCTTAATGGCGCAACTCTCTGTATTCCATGTAGATAGCAGCAACCAAATTATAGGGCCATTTCTTTCGAAAAACATTCAAAAGACACGTTCAGCACAATCATTGCTGCACATTGTACACCATTTGTCTCCACTCCAAGTGTTATAACATAGGGTTTTAACAATGTTTGTTTCCATGCCTGTTCGTTCCGGCCTTGGTTGTCTCACCTTCCCTTTACTCCGAGGTCCGGAACTTCTTGGGGATCTGGGATTGGACCGAGAAACCGCCTTTGTCCGGGACAGGACAACCCATAAGGACCTATGAAGCACATGGCTGTACAAGAAACGGATACACCTGCAATCCATACCATGACCGTTGTCCAGTGATGCTAGCTGGGCTCGAGAACTTCACACTTCTAAAAAGAAGACATACTCCTGAAAAATCCAGACGCAAGAAACTGACGTTCTACCCACCTGGGTACCCACAAAGACGATTCTTCCTGAAGCCCCCATCCTTGATTCGCCTCAGCCATTATGGCGACCCCTCCCAAAATACCTGATCAACTAACAGAGGAAGTTGTAGGTCATTTGACTGCGGATATCTGAGTGTGAAATCAGTCGACAACCTGGTCTGCCAGCTGTATATTATGGCACAAACAAATTTCTGACAGTGTTCCAGGACGTGGTGGGTTTTCGCCTGGCAAGCCTTCTTCCCATAAAAAGCCACAAATATCCGTGTAACAACACTGCGACGTGGCGGATGTGACTCGCCACCAAATAAAGTCACTGCCCAGAAATACCTATTAGCAAGTCGACCAGAATCATAATTCAATATTGCCCTGACACTTTCAATAATAAGTTACACTGTGCTTATTTGTATCCTCTTCATTACACATATAGTGCCATGAGTGTTTACACTACGCACGCTAAAAGCCAACGTTTCGCCATTCAATGCAGACTCTATCCCTCATGACTAACTACACAATTTCCGCAGCCTGTACAACCTTCGGCTTACTGCCGACTACACTCATAGCAACGTGTTTGTTGCGAAGCAATATTGCATGTAAATGTTTATCATGCCTTGCTTGGTGCGTCTGGACAAATTCGAGAATAAACTATTTAATGTTGGAAGTTTGTGAGTAGGGTAAAGTTTGTAGAAAGTAGAAGTCACGATTAAAATTCACGCACAATAATATGCCTCGACGGGGAGTCGAACCCCGGTCCGCTGCTCTACCACCTGAGCTAGCGAGGGCTGACGATTAGGTGCGCAAATTTTAACACATGGCTTCTGCTTGGTGCGCGACGTATTGCCAATGGGCTCACAGTACCTGTCCTGATGTTGCAGATTGGCTCATTCACACGTCACTTCCCAATGGACCGAAGTACCTTTCCTTCAAATGTCCAAGGGGCGATGGTAGATTAACTATTAATTAATTAATTAATTAATTAGTTATTAATATTTATTTATTTTATTTATTATATTATTATTAATATTAGTAATATTATTAATATTTGGTACTAATATTAATATTTGGTATTAATATTTGGTACTGCCAGTTTGGGTCATCAAACTAACGCTCGAAACCCTCAACTGCAGATTCCTTTACGACGTGCTCCGTAAGCAATATTTAGCCTTCAACCACACTTCGCGACAAGCAAGTTTTCGTCGTTCGCAAGCCCGAATGGAGTTAGTGCATTTGCAACGGATGACCTACGAGACTAGGCTACATGGCGGGACTAAATAGCTAGGACAAGTCTGGACCGCTCTTAACCATAAGGTTACAGTAATTGAGGACGAAGTCCTCTCAGATTCTGTGGTAGTGCATTGTGTACCCACCCAAGCCAAGTAAACGTTCGGGCTAAGCTTGCCGCCGTAGTCCTGGCGCAAACCTTGTACCCACTCGCAAAAGCCTCTCCAGTTCCATTCTGTCCCTTCCAATACAAGGTAAACAATAGTGTCGCACAAAAACTGAGAACAGCTTCACAAGGTTATGGGCTGTTAGGACACCGAAGGAGGGGCAAATAAACGGCAGTGTATGGAACCCTCTACAGGCAGCCTTCCTCCAATCGTCCCCAGAGTGAAGGACGGATGTGTGTACGATACGTAGATCAAACTGCTGCGTGACGACAGGAATTTCGCCTCTACCAACTACATAGCGCGTGGCGAATCAGCGCCTTCCAAGCGGAGGACAGAACATTTCATCTGGTTTATAGACAGCAACCATAAGCTTGACCAATCCCAGAGCCTATGCAGCGCACTCCGAATTGCCTCAGAGCCCCAGAGATATCCCCAATTTTTCGTAGCTTGAGGTCGTCAGTAAAAAATAGCGAAGGTACTTCAAGCTCCTGAGGTAGCACACTGGCAAATAGAGAAAAGTAACGGCCCTAGAACCGTGCCCTCTGGAAAGCCAATAAGAACAGCTTGTCATAGCGAAAGGCAAGGTCCCACTCGTACACAATTTGCCCTCCCCTCTAAAGAAGCAGACACCAGTTTAATGGCGGCTCAAGATACCCATACGATTCAAGCTTTAATGGGCAATTGATGTGGGACAGTATCCAAGGCTTTCGAGAGGTCAATGAAAAGCCAGTCGATAGCGTGACCGTTGTCTACTGCCTCAGCCCAGCTTTCACAGGCTACAAGTTGTCGGACACGAAGACCCTTACGAAATCCGTGCAGTGCCGCACTAAGAAAGGTAAACTTAAGCAGATGATTTTCCATCGAATCCCTGACCAATTGTTAAAACATGTCTGCTTTGGTGTGTCTCGATGACCTCGAGAATAATCTACTCGTTTATTTATTTAGTTTATCACGTTTGTCAAGTTGACAATCCGGTAGTTCGCGGGCAGTGCTTAGCAACTGCCATTAAAAAGCGGACAGTGAATTGCCTCCTTCCTTCCGAAGGTAAGGCATAGCTGTCCATCGAGGTTGTACACCTGCACGTCAGATGTCCGCTTAGCTCAGCGGCCAATTCATGCATAAGTTTCGGATGAATTGAAGCAGGGCCAGACGCTTTGGAATGAGGTAGCCCTTGCAATCGACGGTAGACTTGCGTCGCCGTTATGCTTACGTTAGTTAGGCAAGGATCCTCAGAGACACTCGTAACCAGCTCAAGCTAAGATGAAGAGGCCTCACGAGAAAAGACACCAGTTTACTGTTCGCTGAGAATACAAGCCTCATCAATCGGTATGCACACGGGTCCCTCGTAAACCTAGTAAAGCCGGTATAGGCAAGTTTGTGCCTATACATCTCTTCACGCAAGCAAAGAACTTTGTATTTGTTACCTCCAACTTAGCCAAATCCTCCTCGTTCAGAAAATATAGAGTCCAAAAAGGCTGCTTACATTTACATCTAGCTGCTCGATGGCCTTCGCAAGTGCTGGTTCATGAAATCGTTTGGTAAGTTCGCCAGCAATTAGAGCGCTTCCTAGCAGGTAAGTACCTATTTGATCCACCCAGGAAGACTTCGCCTTTGTCACCCGCAGCTTACTGAGTGGAGTGTGGGGACCAGAGATTTCGGTGTGGTATCCCTGAATTTCTCCTAGGCTGTCTTGACAGGTACAGCCATTGTGATCGAGTAACGCAGAACGGAAGCTTTGTCCCGCATTGCGTTAAAACCTGCCCTCCAAATAGTTGAACAAGCCACAACGGCAGCTTGATGGCACTTAGTTATAGCACATCGAAAGGATTTGCATACATGGTCACCGAATCCTAGAGGACAGCCGGAGGTAATAACAACCACCATTCGTGTGACTTCGCAAAAATGAGATTCAAGGTAGACGGAAGCTAGTTGCTCATATATCTAGTCGGCAGGTTCCAGAAATTTTGTGAAGGAAGTTACAAGGGTAGCTTGAGGTGATCCCAACCGGAACGGCCCACCGCCGAACTGCCAGATAGATCAGCCCAGCCGACTTCTGGGTGAATGAAGTCACCCGGTAGTGAACACATATTCGCAGCCTGAGTGCGAATACATACAACAACCTCACTGGAGCTACATCCAGGACTTCGATATACCACTACAACTGCAAACTGAACAGAGAAAGTGCACACAATGTTCGACAGGTCGTCAAGCGTTTGCTCCGGCATCTGGAAAACACAAGTCCTCGACACATAAGTTCACAACTCACACAAAGACAGATGCCTCCACCTTGGCGAGTGGGCCAAGTCTCAAAGGAGTGCAATTAATGGCGGTCCCTTGGATGGGGTTGAGCAAGCTCACAGCACCCGCCCTAACGAGAAAAACAGGTAATTTTATTAATCTCAGTTCCGACACCGGTTCAGAAGTTACGCTGCAAAGAACCGGTACTGCGCATGGTCTTAACCCAGAGAGCCGAGCACTCCACATATCCCTCACTAGCAGTCCCTGCGGGGTCTGTTTCTTAAAGTAAGAAGTTAAACGCGACAATTTCAGAGGGCAAAAAGCAATAACTAGGTGAGCTAAACTAGTAGAATTCTAAGACATTTGTCATTAAAACTGAACAAAAGGTAGTATAAGACGTAGTTACGAAAAGGGATGGGCTGCAGTTGCTCCATAAGAGCAGCGAGCTGACAAGCAAATCCTTAACGCGTAGGTTCCCTAAGCACTTACTATGGAACCGAATTCATGCACTCCATGATGGCGCACCACACAAGTACCTCAGGTTATTCGCCCAAACTGTGTTTTGTGCAACTTCACCTGGTGACGGCGGACTACACAAACAAGGGACCGGAGCAACCTCCTATTGCTAGTGCTGCATAGGTAGGCTAACGCAAAGCAGAAAAAGGCTTAAGATCCCTAAGCATGGTCAAAGGCTAGTTCAGGCGTTGTTCATACCCCGGGTACTCTTCGTTGTCCGTCGCAACGAGACTGGACCTTAACGTGCTGCGACGGTTTGCGTACCTCATTGACCCATTGAGCTATACTGGGTGATGCCTCCGAGCATCTTGAGAGCTACTCCTACCAGGTTGGTCAATGATGAGAGGTCAGACAAACTCAGTCTCCTGGTCCTCCAGGTTGGGGGTTTGAAATGGGATGGCGTCCATTTCCGTAAAACTAAATCACTGCCACCCTGCTGCCTTGCGGACAGGGTTTTGAGCCAAAGGCTTTGGATGAGGACCCTAATCGTTCTCCTGTCTAGGTCTGGGCGCCTTGGCAGTATCCCAGCCCACATACAACCATGACATTTTCTTCAAACATAAACTTCATCCTGCATCGGCCGTCGCGCAGATTATCAAGGGTCGCGTTATCTGCTGCATACAGCAGGGCGGATAAGCGAAAGCATGCTACTGCTGGCGCCTCCCTTCTTTCTTTTCCACCTTTTTCTCTTACTCCCATCCCGGCCCCATTACTAACCTTCCTTCTATAATTCCCAGCTTAATTGACAGCAACCGAAGTGCTACTGGAGTAGAACCGTCTGCAGCCACCATCCCACAGCACCTATCGGACGCCTATCGGCAAAAGTTCCTTATAAGGCCACGCTGTCCCGTTTCCATGGCGACATTCAACGTCCGCACTCTAAGACAAACAGGTCAGCAGGCTGCACTCGCACGCACCTTGGATACACTGGGTGTTGATGTGTGTTGTGTGTCCGAAAGTAGGATTAATGACCCTAACGGGGTTATTGAATTGACTGCACCCGGCTTATCCTCTCGTTATTGGTTGCACGCATCCGGAGACGCCGATGCGGCACTCACGGGTCAAGCTGGTGTAGGTATCATTCTCAGCTCCAAGGCTGAGTCGTCGTTGGTTGATTGGATTCCGGTGAACAGCCGTTTATGTGCAGCCCGTTTGACGACATCAGCTGAGGTGAATTCGCGAAGTAAAACAAAACGATGTTTGTTTGTGATTTCTGCTTATGCTCCCACCGACTGCAGTCCTAATGCAGTCAAGGACACTTTCTATCACGAACTGAACACGCTGCTACGCAGTGCTACTAGTTCAGATATTATAGTACTTGCAGGGGATATGAACGCACAAGTAGGGCGTCTGAGCTCTTCAGAAGCTCAGCTGGGTGGTAAGTATGTACTTAACTCAGAACGAACTGACAACGGCGAGCGTCTGCTGCAACTGTGTGCGGAGCACCAGTTGTTTCTTAGTAGCACTGCTTTTAGACACAGTGGGCGCCGAAGTTCCACTTGGCGTCCACCTGTAGCTGGCCAGCTATGGACCCAAATTGACCACATAGCCATAAGTTACAGGTGGCGCGGTTCCATTCTGGATTGCCGCTCGTACTGGAGTACCTGTGTCGACTCTGATCATGCCTTGGTGCGCTGTCGTTTCTCCATGAACTTTACCGGAAGGAGCACAAGGCGTCTCTCCCGATTGGCAACGGAGAAATTGTCCCAGCCCTCTGTCAGGCAAGCCTATCAAGAATCATTGCATAACGAACTTTCGCTGTCTTGTCCTAATGATACCGAACTTCAGTGGAATAGGATCTCGGCTGCCATGCACGACGCAGGAGCATCTGCTTGTGGCACTATCAGTCGTCATCGCACCAGTCACTGGATATCCGAGAGATCCGTGAACCTTTCGGAAGCTAGAAGGCACCTCCCGGCTGGTTCTGAACACAATGTGACCAGACGGGCTATTAGGCGTGAAATAAAGCGGAGCCTACGTGCTGACAAGGAAGCCTGGTGGACCAGTCGGGCTCAAGAAATGAAGGAGGCAGGAGCAGTAGGCAATTTCCGCAAGCTCTTCCAGCTAATCCGCACCACTGGTCCGAGGAAACCAGGCGTCAGTGAGACAATCAGAGACAGCGCGGGTGCGCTGATACACAATAAGGAGCGCCGTATGGCTCGTTGGGCTGAGCACTTTGAACATCAGTTCAGCTGGCCCCCTGCTCCCGGACCTCTTCCTACTCAGGTGATGCAGGACGAGCCATGAACGGTTAGTTTAAAGCCTCCGTCGGAGGCCGAGGTTCGAAACGCGATCACAGCCCTCAATCGTTTTCGTGCCGCTGGCCCGGATTCCCTACCACCTGCACTATTTAAGGATGGAGGTGAGATTCTCTGCAAAGCACTGACCTCCCTATTCGAACGTATCTGGAAAGAAGTGTGCCGGCTAATTGGAGCGAATCGGTTATAGTGGAAATATACAAAAAGAGCAGTCGCACAGACTGTGCTAACCACACGGGTATTAGCCTAACGCCAGTTGTGACAAAATTACTGGCCTCGATTATCGTTCGTCGCCTCACTGCAGGACGGGAATCTCGGATTAGAGAAGAGCAGGCCGGTTTTCGCCCAGGACGTGGCTGTATAGACCATATATTTACTTTGCGGCAGGTGCTAGAGCAGCGCCACGCATACCGCAGACCGACAATAGCTGTGTTCCTCGTTTTTAAGAGTGCGTTCGATTCAGTCGATCGATCGATTCTGTTCGAAATACTTGCGCGGAAAGGTGTTCCCACGAAATATCTGAACATCCTTCGTGCTCTATACTCGAACACTACAGGCCGCGTCAGGGTCTATGGTGTCCTATCGGATAGCTTTTCGACTACAAGTGGCGTTCGACAGGGTTGCCCGATTTCCCCGTTTTTTGTTCAATTTCGTCGTGGATTCTATCATGGAGTGTTCCCTTGCGGAATCTCATGACGTAGGCGTTGAAGTGCTGCCCGGTGAAAGGTTAGTTGATCTAGATTATGCGAACGATATCGTCTTGCTTTTCGACAATGTTGAGGCGGCACAATCAACCCTGAATAGCCTATCCAGAGTGGTTCCATTATTTGGTATGCACTTCGCACCTTCAAATTGCAAAATGTTGCTGCAGGACCACCAGCCACTCGATGACCCCTTGACGCTTGCTAATGAGGAACTCGAGGTGGTTGATCAATTCACTTATCTTGGCAGCTGCATCAGCAATGATGGGTGCATAGAAACTGACGTGAGCTCACGCATTGCAAAGGCCAGAGCTGCCTTCTTGAACCTCCGTCATCTGGCGACAGAAGGGAGTTTCCCTCCGTCTGAAAGGCCGTGTATACAAGGCCACAATGAGGGCCGTTCTGCTCTATGGTAGTGAAACTTGGCCCCTTCGGTCTAAAGATCCGAGGCGCCTTCAAGTCTCTGATCATCGTTGTTTGCGAAGCATTGCTGGTGTCGGATGGCACCAGCGTGTCCGCAACGATGATGTGCGTAGGCGAGTACTAGGTGGTGATGATTATGCTAGCTCCCTAGAACAACAGATAGCACTGAATAAGTTGCGTTGGCTCGGGCACGTGCTACGTATGCCTGGTCACCGCTTACCTAGGAGGGCCTTGTTCAGTTTACCGGGTGTAGGGTGGCGCAAAGCTCGAGGTGGACAGAAGTTGACTTGGCAGCGGGAAATGCAGTCACGGACCACCAAACTGGGTGCCGTTGGTCCGTCTCGCCTTCCGGGTTGGAGTCCACGTGACTCACCCTGTACTTGGCTCGAAACTTTACAGGACATTGCTCGCAACCGACACCAGTGGCGCGTCTGCTGCCGTCTCCTAATCGGATTGTCTGTTTAAAGTGTGTTTGGTGCTGAGTTATCTGCGAGGTAATGGCTGATTATGTCGCGTGGCAGTGAAAGCCGCAAGGAAGCTGTCTCGCCGATGCCGCCTTATCTTTGCACGATAGCCAGCTGTTTGTGACGGAATGTTGTCTACACAAGGTGTAGGCGCCTTGACCTTGAATGTTTGCTTAGGGCATTAAGGTTTTCAGGTAAGTCCCCCTTCTCTCCCTCTTCTTATTCTTTATTTCATAGGTCCTCATGGTTGTTTGGCAGCGAAGCATCAGTTCAAATGGCTGATGTACTGCCGTTGATGATGATGATGACTCTTCGTTGTTGACTGAAACACAACTATTATTTGTTAAGGTGCTTCAAAGCCTTGCTCGAACTTAACTGTCAACCCGAATAACACCATAGTCAAACAAAGACTGTCCAGGTTTTCTGCGCTAGCAGACTGCTACGCACGTGACACGAAGGAAGCAAAAACTGGTGTAGTGACCAGAAGATATCCCCGTCGCTGGTTATGATGTGTAAAATATTATTAAGTCATATTTCATTTTGTACCTAGACAACGTAGGTAGCTTGCTTGTTGGAATGCTGACTAGGTGTGTTTGAGTCACACAGACGAAGCACATCCTCGCTGGCCCCTGACTTGCTGCCACGAAGAGTGTTTCCCGCTCCCTGGGTGAAGACTATTCCTTTCTTCTTACCCAGAATCTCTGCCGCGACTTTAGCTAACGAGACTGTAAGTTTCGATAATAAACGTCCAACTTGCCTACACATAATTGTCGCCTTCCAACGCTTCCCAAAGTTGGGACGAACCTGTTTCTAGCGACCAGCTATTTTGCCAAAATCGGAAGAGAACTTGAAGTCAAAGAACAACGACGAACTTTTAAAAACGATGTTGCCAATGCGTGCAGGAAGCAGGGAACAGGTCAAATTATGCTCAGAACTAGGAACCTGAATTCATTTACCCCCAATAGTGCTCAGCTGAACATAAATAAATAATAAATAAATAAATAGTCTGTTCTCAAATTTCCAAAACACACCTGACCAGGCATGATCAACGTTTACAAACAATTTGTGTTTCGCAACAAGCACGTTGCTATGTATGTAATCGGCAGTAAGCCGAAAGTTGTCCAAGTTTTGGAAATTGTAAAATTAATCTTGAGGTATAAATTCGTCAAAACGTGACGACAAGTTGGGTCCTAGTGTGGTGCATGGTGTAAACAGGTTGGGCATTCCGTTTGTAGAGAAAACTTGTCAGGAAAATATTACATTAGGATTCAGGTCGGCTTACCAGTATGTAGTTGTGGGCAGTGACTTTATTCAGTGGCGAGTCACATCCGCCACGTTGCAGTGTTGTTAAGCGGACATTTGTGGCTTTTTATAGGAAGAACGCTTGCCAGGCGAAAACCCACCACGTCCTGAAACACTGTCAGAAATCCGTTTATACACTAATGTAAAACTGGCAAAGCTGCTCGTTGACTGATTTAACCCTCGGTTAAACGCCGACAATTGCCTTCTAATTTCCTCTGTTAGCTGAACATGTTATTTTTGCTCGGGGCGGCCATAATGGCTAAGGCCTATGGAGGGTTAGACCTTTGTTATCTCCGTGTCCAGGTGAGCAAAACGCCCGATTCTTGCGTCTATATTTCTCAGGATTATGTATACTTCGCAGGAGTATGAAGGTGTCCTATCCAGCTACCATTACTGGACGACGGTCATGGTAGTGAGTGCATTTTTATCCACTTGTGGTACAGCCGTGTTCTATGTAGGTCCTTGGGGGTTTTTATGTCCTGTCCCAGGCACAAGCTCTTTCACGTTCCGATCTTAGATCCCCAAGAAGTTCCAGTCGGAGAAAGGGAAGGTGAGATACAAACAGGGCCGCAAAAACAAGATATTTATGTCTATGGTCTTACATTTAGAGGAAACATGAAGTTCCTGGAAGCCCACTCTGAAAACGCGTTCCAGTGCTAGCTGATTTAAAACTAAAACTACCTTCTCATCCTGCAAACTGCGAGGCACGCCTGTTTAGGATAGATGTAAACAAATGCACTAGTAACATAGGAGAGGGTAGGAAAATTGTTGCAGGTGTACAAGGACCGCTGTATCTGCGGCTTTATACGTGAAAGGGGGAGGTCATGTGTGCAACTATTACGGGAGTTTAAATATGTGCAGCCGCACTTGTGTTTCAGCGCGTAGATAGGTTGAGAAGGGATGAGTGCTGTCCGTGGTGAGGGTGTTGTTGTCTGGGTGGACATGGGCCGTAAATTTATACCTCGCAGTACCGTTACGCCTACATTAGTGGCCTTTGGTTGGGAGAACGCTAGTTGGTCGTAATTACACCCGGTCCTGGGGCACTGCCGATAGCCTACCTTTCGCCCTAATCAGGTCACTCCACGGCATTTTAACCTGCATGGAATATCTGTGAACAACAGGAAATGCAGCAAGCCTATAATGACAAGGAAAATCGAGACGAGGTTTCCAGTTATTTTGTGGGGAATAATGCTTGATATATCCATACTGCATGAACATTCATCTCTACAACCACTCATGCATGGATACATAATCTAAGCGAATGGTGCACATGGATTATAACTGGCATGCCTTTAACTATGACGTTGCTTCTTCTTCTGCTTGGAATCCTACTTGCTACGCTTTTTAATGAAGACAAACCATGTTATTGTGCTGTTCTCTGAAGTTTGTTGATCTGAAACACTAAAATGCCACCAGTGATAAACTAGCCTGCCGAATTTAGGAAACCGTTCTAAAGCGCGGCACATGGCACACTTTATACCGAATGCAGTGAAGAGACCAGAAAGGAAAACAAATATCAGTTCAAGAAACATTCTGGTAAAATGCGAAAACCTCTAGTAGGTTGGCAACATGGTCTCAGACACTGTCAATTAAATAAAGAATAAATATGGTAGGTTCTATTGAACTAGAAATAGACTCCACCCAAGCAGGTCCCGACTAGTAGTAAGAAAACCCGAATTAACTAAATAAACAAACAAATGGGATATTCTTGGTAAAACGGACACACCTGCAAAGGCGTGATCAAATATGCATACAAGCATGGCTTCTTTGGAATGTTAAAACATTTCGTTTTAATGAAAGCTATAAATAAATAAATAAATAAATAGTATATTCTCGGTAAAACGAGACACACCTGTAAAGGCGTGATCAAATATGCATACAAGCATAGCTTCTGTGGAATGTTAAAACATTTCGTTTTAATAAAAGTTATAAAAGAATAGATGTTGTCCGTATGAGTGAGCATACTGTCAGGTAATAGTCAGACCCTGGGACATTATGGCGCTGTGGCGCGCAAAAATCCGTCAAAACACAAGTTGGGGGTAATGTCACCAGGTAGTGATCCGTGAGCACAGGAGCCTAAACAAGGCTTTTTGCAACCAATAACCATTACGAGACAGAGATGATCTGTGCTCCAACAAAGCATTCTTCATAGCAGAATTAGTTGCACAGGTTCGATGTAGAAGGCTGAGGACTGCGTCAGTGTGAAATGCTTAGCTGTGACTTTATTTTGTGGCGAGTCACATCCGCCAAGTTGCAGTGTTGTTAAGCGGACATTTGTGGCTTTTTATAGGGAGAACGCTTGCCAGGCGAAACCCACCACGTCCTGGAACACTGCCGTAGATTTCGTTGAACAGTGGTGCAAGTCGGTTATGCATCGTATAGACGGATTTTGCATTCTGTTATTCGCAGTCGTTTGACAGCCAAAATTCTTCGTTGCTTGGCCGAATGACTTAGTACTGATACGGCAGCAGTCGTTGAAGCTGGTCAATGATGCAAGATTCGAAGAGTCGAATGATAATGATGCAGGTGAATAAACACATTTTTAATAGAGGCCGGCTCTTCTATTATATTCATGCTCGGCTCGTAAACCATGTCCAGCTATCCTCGCTGGACTTGTCATGGGGTCGGTGAGTGAAGTTGTTTCTTGTGGCTGAATATGTCCTTAATAGGTAAAAACGCCATTCTCTGCAAATTGGATTTAGGATTCCTGCAAATGTAAGTAAGTGTAACTGTTTCCATAGCCAAGTGAAAGTTCCATGGAAGACCATCGGAATAGCCACGTATACGTGCGCAACGCTGTCCGTGAAATGACCTCAGAATAGCTCCAGGTGACTGGAAAAGATGTAATCCATATGAGTGAGCATACTGTCAGATAATATTCAGACCAAGAAACATGACGGCGCTGTGGCGCGCAAAATTCAGTCATAACTGTTGCGTCAAGATACAAGTTGGGCGTAATTTCGCCCATTTCCATGAGCACGGGAGCCCGCACAAGGTTTGGGACAATCAATGAGCATTACGAAGTCGGAAGGAACTGTGCTCCATCAAAGCATTCTGCAACTTAAATGCATTTAACAGGTTGGATGTAGAAGGCTGAGGACTGCGTCAGTGTGAAATGTTCAGCTGTGACGTTATTAAGGGGCGAGTCACATCCGCCACGTTGCAATTTTGTTAGGTGGATATTTGTGGATTTTGTGGGCGAAAACCCATCACGTCCTGGAACACAGCCGTAGCTTCCGTTGAACAGTATTGCTGGCCGGCTATGCATCGTACAGACCGATTTTGCACTTATTATTCGCAGTCGGTTGACAGCCAAATTCTTCCTTGGTTGGCCGAATGGCTTAGTAATGATCCGGCAATAGTCGTTGAAGCCGGTCAGTGATGTAAAAGAGTGGCAGAGTCAAATGATAAATGAGGCAGGTGAGTAAACACATTGTTAATAGAGGCCGGCTTCTTCCGTTATATTCTTGACCGGCGCGCGTTGTCTAGCTATCCACGCCAGACTTGTCATGAGGATGGTGAGTGCAGTTGTTTCTTGTGGCTGCATTTGTTCACAACAGGCAAAAATGCTATTCCTTTATCTAATGCGGGATCGTTACGAGTTGCTTACTCCGCAAAATGGAATCGGAATTCCTTCAAATGTAAATAAGTGTAATTGTCTCCATGGACGAGCGCAAAATCCATGAAAGGTCATCGGAAAAGCCACTTATACGAGCGCAAGGCTGGCCGTGAAATGACCTCAGAAAAGCTCCAGGCGACTGGGGAATCGGAATGCTTGGGGCAGTAAAGGTAAGCACGCCAGAATTGTTTGTCTTCGGTTGTAGAACAGGGGGTCCATGTAAATATATTATTCCAGGTGAGTAACTTGTTATACTGTTAGTCCGAGGCGAGCTAAACCATTTGTTTAGGCCCCGGGAAGTTAGTGTCTCCAGAATGGCGGAAAGAGCTCCATTTGGAACGATGTGAAGGTTCTTAGTATCCCGGAAAACGGGTCAAGCGTTTAACTCAGCTGGCAATCGAGGAAGGTTCGGCAAGTCCCAGTGGTTAAACATTCTTGTTTGGCGGATAGATCTGTAAAAATCTCGGGAAGAAACGGGCAACGGACGAGAAGCAGCCAAACAGCCAGACAGCAATGAATCAAGAAGCAGTACAACAGACTGGTGGCACGCAACGATGCCTATGATACCAAGCCAAGTTCTCCAAGAGCTCGCCCCTGCTGTGCATCATCTACAGAGACTCATTTATACACTGCAGTCAACCCAAAAGGGTTGGCTCCAGCCCTACGCGTAACCCCCTTAGACCTCAAACTGACAAGTAACCCGTCAGCGGCTGAGTCCCACCAGTGTAACAATCCGCCGCCCCAGGCACACATGTCCGCTGCACTCAACTCACTTATTCCAAGCGCTTCCAAACTACCCGGTTGCGACACCACTGCAGAAGCTGCCGACCAGACGATAGGACGCTGTGCTTACAACACGTATACACTCTTCCTCCTCAATGCACGATCGATCAAAAATAAAATGCACTTCATAGGCCCCCTCATTCTTATATCACGCCCGCATCTGGTGCTGGTCACAGAAATATGGCATTCGGCCGATGAATCTGACACACCACTACACATCCCAGGGTAAACTATTTTCTGTAGTGGACGTGCCAACCACCGAGGTGGCGGATGTCTCATATACTTCAAGAACGAGATTCGTGCAACATCTTTCCTTATCAGTAAACCTTTCTCATACCGACCCTAACCTTTTCTCATCTCGCTTTCGCTTTTTATTCCCCTATTTAAGCGGACGACCAGCTTTACTGCTCTGCCGTGATCCTGTCTCATTGGGCTAGTCTGTTAATCTCTGACTGCTTCCATGATACCGAGCCTTAAACGGTATTGGCTCTGCAGTTTTAACGCTATTACCGCACATTATTGTTATAGCCTCTTTCTTATCTGCATTGTACGACCTAGTACTAAAGCGCCGGTTAATCCAATACCGCTTAGTCCGCCTTGTAATCACTAACTTCATTTGGACTTCTGAGACATCACTTCCATTGATTAGGCTGACCTATTGGTGCTGTTTACACTACTTGGAGAGCCTCGTGGGCTTTTCCACTCTTTACCAATAAACCCTTCTCACCCTGACCCTAACCTTTTCTTCTCTCGCTTTCTGTATTCAATCCTTTTTTAATCGTAAGTCTGGCTTTACCGCATTGCCCTGATCCTGGATCACCTGCCTGGTCTGTTTCCCCCAGTCTGCTACCCTGCTACAAAGACTACGCGGTATGCGCCCCGTAGCCTTAACATGATGTTTCCCTTAAATTTAGAGCCTGCCTGACTTGCCCACCATCTAATGCTGGCCCTTTTCTTACCTTTACCACATGTCCTTATCCAAACGCGCCGACTAATCAAGTTCTACCCGATCGGCCTCCTGCTCTCCGGATTTATTCAGACTTCTGAGACGTCGCCTCTCTTTGTTCGTCTGACTCCACTATCCCTTTACATTACCTAGAGAGCCTCGTGAACCTCTCCCACTCATCGTCAATGGACCTTTCCCATTCTGACCCAAACCCTTATTATCGCGCACTGCTTTCATTTCTTTAATTGGATTAAACGATCTTACTGCTCTGATGTGATCTAGTCCCACTGATTTGCCTCTTTCTCTTTTATGCTCCAATGCTACTCTGACTTAAGTGGTATGCGCTATGCAGACTCAACGCTTTTTTCCCCCTACCCGGAGATTCTGCTTGACTCGCTCACCCTCCATTGTTGCGGACCTTTACCTGTCTTTAAATTTGCGCGTTATATCTACGCGCCGACTAATCTAGTTTCGCTAGATCAGACACATGTTTCCAGTTTTACTTAGAGTTATTCATTCATGGGGTCTAAACAAATGAGTTTAGCTTGCTTCGTACTCAGAGAACAATTTACTCACCCGGAATAATATATACATGGATCCCCCGTTCCACAATCGAAGACAAACAACTCTGGCGTGATTACCTTCACTGCCTCAAACATTCCTATTCGCCAGTCACCTGGAGCTATTCTGATGTCAGTTCACGGACAGCGTTGCGCACGTATACGTGGCTATTCCCATGGTCTTCTATGAAATTTTCACTTGGCTACGGAAACAGTTACACTTACTTACATTTGCAGGAATCCCAAATCCAATTTGCGGTGAATGGCGTTTTTACCTATTAAGGACATATTCAGCCACAAGAAACAACTTCACTCACTGAACCCAATGACAAGTCCAGCGAGGATAGCTGGACATGGATTGCGAGCCGAGCATGAATATAATAGAAGAGCCGGCCTCTACTAACAATTTGTTTACTCACCTGCATCATTATCCTTCGACTCATCGAATCTTGCATCATTGACCTGCCTCAACGACTGCTGCCGTATCAGCACTAAGCCATTCGGCCAACCAACGAAGATTTTTGGCTGTCAACCCACTGCGAATAATAGAATGCAAAATCCGTCTATACGATGCATAACCGACTTGCACTACTGTTCAACGAAAGCTACGGCAGTGTTCCAGTACGTGGTGGGTTTTCGCCTGGCAAGCGTTCTCCCTATAAAAAGCCACAAATGTCCGCTTAACAACACTGCAACTTGGCGGATGTGAGTCGCCACAAAATAAAGTCACAGCTAAGCATTTCACACTGACGCGGTCCTCAGCCTTCTACATAGAACCTGTGCAACTAATTCTGCTATGAAGAATGCTTTGTTGGAGCACAGATCATCTCTATCTCGTAATGGTTATTGGTTGCAAAAAATCCTTGTTTAGGCTCCTGTGCTCACGGATCACTACCCGGCGAAATTGCCCCCAACTTGTGTTTTGACGGACTTTTGCGCGCCACAGCGCCATAATGTCCCTGGTTCTGACTATTACCTGACAGTATGCTCACTCATACGGACAACATCTTTTCTTTTATAACTTACATTAAACCGAAATGTTTTAACATTCCACAGAAGCTATGCTTGTATGCATATTTGATCACGCCTTTACAGGTGTGTCTCGTTTTACCGAGAGTATACTATTTAGTTAGTTATTTATAACCGTATCCGTTGGTAATTCCGAAGACTCAGTATGGAATCAGGCCGCTGGAGGTCCATTTGAACTATTGATAGGCTGTTTATACAACCCACCGCACTCCTCTTGTGTTAGCGTTGACAAAATGCTCAAGCTCTTCCAGGAAGTCTCATTCCTTCCTGCACGCCATAAAATTATTGCTGGAGATTTTAATATGCCTCTTGTCTCGTGGCTTAATCAGACCGCCCCACCCAAATATAGAGCCCTAATAGACACTAGTTTCACACATGCCTGGACTCAGCATGTGAACACACCGACTAGACAATCTAACATACTGGGCCTAATATTCACCAACGGCATTTTCTATGCATGCGCCAGCGTGTTAGACAAAATACTGGGCAGCGACCATAACGTAGTGAAGCTCTCTTTTGCACTGCCTAAATTCCCTTACCAGGAAGATAACAAGTATGAGGTATCACGCCCCCTCCAGCGCATCAACTGGGTAACATTTTATTCCCTTCGCCGAGCGTCATCCTGGGACGATTTCTTCCTCTCAGATAATATAGATACTGCGATCAGGGAGCTTTACAATAACCTCACTAACTGCTTAGACGTCCTTGCCCCCCAAAAAAGAAAGCCAAGAAGGCGGCAGACTCTTGATAATGCCTCTACATGCATACTAGCTACTAGGCTTAAGAAAATGCGCTGCCGCTACAGCAAGACTAAAGACTTTTATCTAATCGTCCGAATGAATGAGTACCTAATTGCCTGGAGAACCATACAAAGCAATGCTCGCACATTAGCTGAGCGCGCAGCGCTTTGTACTGATAACAAGGCAAAATCTCTTATTTGACTAATGAAACAGCGGAGTGGCAGCAGAGATATAACGATCACTACCCTTCTACTTCCTGATAAAACTATAGTCACAGATGCAGCCGAGCGCTGCGACCGCATTAACACTCACTTCTGTATCTCCTTCACGAGCGATGACTCAGCATCGCCAACCACGATTCACAAGTTCACTGAAGATCAAATACATACCATTGCCTTTGACTTAAACAACATCAAGCGAGCACGTTGCTCCTTGAAAATGTCCCACTTTCCAGGTCCGGATGGTGTACCATCTTCCGTATTAATACCTGGTGGATCGGACATTCCAGTCCTTCTCCTCAATATCTTCACCCTCTCTTTGCAGAGTGGACAACACCCGTCTATGTGGAAACACGCAACCATCATACCAAGACACAAAGGAGGCTGCCGAAAAAACATTGACAATTACCGTCCTATTAGCCACACACCCATTGCGTCGAGACTCATGGAAAACATAATAAAGGACGGGATGCTTCGTTTTCTGTTGCAACACAACCTCATTAATAGGTCCTAACACGGATTTCTGCCTTTTAAATCTTGTCAAACTTGCCAGTTTGAATTCTTAAACAACCTTACACACGCCAGAGACCAGGGTCGAGCGCCCGTCATCATCTTCCTTGATATGAAAAAAGCCTTTGACCGGGTTCCATACAATGGTTTGTTAACAAAATTAGCTGCATTCGTTGATTCCGGCCGTCCCCATGCTTGGTTCTCTTCTTACCTTTCTAGCCGAACGCAGTAAGTGCTACTGGGCGATGTCCTGTCTAAGAAGGCCTCCGTAACCAGCGGAGTGCTCCAAGGCAGTATCCTAGGTCCTCTGTTGTTTTTAGTCTACATCAATGATGTATTCCAGATCTTCCAATATGGCACTCTCTACCTCTTTGCCGACGATATAAAAGTGGTATTCTCATTTGATCCTAGCTGCCTAAGCGATGGCCTCTCCAGCATTCAAAGAGATCTCTGCGCTCTTACATCATGGTGTGACCTGTGGAAACTAGAGTTATCACCAACCAAATATAACGTCCTTTCCTACCGGTAATCTATACCGCCCAATATATTAACTCTTAACGGAATACCACTAGATAACAGCGTTACCGTGCGCGATCTCCGTGTGCACTGCTCAAGCTCACCGGATTCTGCGGAACAAGCGAGTTATAGCTCTGCAAATGCCAGGTCTATCGTTGGCTATATACTGAAAAATAAATAAATAAATAAATAAGTACTTTATTCTCGACTATGCGAGGCACGCCCATGGAGGCATGATCAGATATGTACAACTGTACAAACATTTTATGGCAACTGTGACAGTAATAGTAGAAAATTGGTCGTATGTCCATGGTAAATAAATAAATAGATAGTTTATTCTCAGTTTCATAGAGACGCACCAACTTAGGCATGATCAAGGTTTATAACTGCTGTGTATCACGATGATACTCCGAGTTCAATGGTGTATACTTGAAACGGTGTCGGGAAGAGTTGATATATGAATCTAGTCGACTTGCCAGTATGTAGTTGTGGGCTGTGACTTTATTCAGTGGCGAGTCACATCCGCCACGTCGCAGTGTTGTTAAACAGACATTTGTGGCTTTTTTATAGGGAGAACGCTTGCCAGGCGAAAACCCACCACGTCCTGTAACACAACCGTAAAGCATTTTGAACATTAATGTTGAACTGGCAAAGCCGCTTGACGACTGGTTTTACCTTCGGTTTTTCGCGGAGTAATGGCTTCTAATTTCCTCTGTTAGTTGGACGGGTATTTTGCTCTGGTTCGCCATGATTTTTGGGGTCGCTGGAGGAGAGGGACATCACGATTTTTCTTCTTGTTGTATGTCCAGGTGAGCAAAAGTTTCAATTTTTCCGCTGTCCAGATTTTTCAGATGTATACTGTATGGGAGTATGAGGATATGTCCAGTTCTCCATACTGGACAAGGGTTATGGTGATTGTAGGTTGGACCTTGCGGAGTTTTACCATCCTCCATGTCAGTCCTTGTGAGTTGTTCCGTCCGTCTTGAGCCAAAATTGTTCCTCATTCCAATCCCAGATCTCCAAGATGTCCCGGACCTCAGAGAAAAGGGAAAGTGAGAGACAACCGAGAGAAGTCCATGAGCCTGTTAGAGTCGCGACTCACGCTCTACAAGTTGTCTGCCCGACCTATTGTAGAGTACTGCTCCATAGTGGTTATTAATTCACGCAAAAGTGATAGGATTGTCATCGAGAAAGTGCAGCGTTTGTTCACTAAGCGCCTTCTAGGATCAACAACGCTCAGTTATCAAAGCCGCTGCAAGCAGCTTGGTCTGGATCCACTTTGGCTGCGGAGACTTAAATCCAACCTAGTTTTTCTATACAAGCTAATCAAAACATCGGACTCAAGTATTGAAAGATATTTTCAACCGCTGGGCAACGCACACTATCCTCTACGCAAAAAGCCACACTCATTCTCACTGCCCAAAACGCGTTGCTCCATACGCTTTAACTTCTTCCTCTATAGATATGCACGTGTATGGAATAAGTTACCAGAAACCATCAGCGCATCTAATAGAATCATGCAATTCACCGCGGCCAAAAAGAGATTACTAAATGTCCCCCGGGGTTTAGTATAGCTACGATTGAGCTAGTAGCAGGATTAGATTGATAGCTTGAGTATGTTGAGCTAATTGCATTATAGTACAGTTAGTAATAAGCTGATTTACGATTATGCTAGGTAGGTTTAGTAGCATGATTATATAGGAGCTGAGAAGCCAGATTTTTATCTTATAGTATGGTTGTTGTAGGTTTTTTTATATTTAGCATTGTGTTGCTGGAGAGGACTTAGCTAGCCGTGTAGGTATAGGTAATTAGTAGTAGCAGAACTGTAGTGTGATGTTTTTAGAGTTATTAAGTGTAGCCTTTAGGTGCATGGTAAGGTGAGAACCTGGTGTATTGAGGTTATTATGTATGAGGTGAGCCTAGCAGTGAGCAGAATAGTTTCAGCGTATAGGGTATAGCAGTAGTTGGGATTTACAGCTGTGTTGAGCTTGATAGCTAGCGAGCTAGTAATAAAAGGTAGTGTGTTGAGTATTTGATGTTTTGGATTCAAGATTTAGCAGATTGAAGAAGTAATCGATTAGTTAGTGGGAGTTGCGGTTGTTTTATCATAGAGTAGTGCTCATGATAGTATGAGGTTAGTTTTCAGCTTATTTCGAGCGGTATTTTAGTCAGACAAGCTTTAGCAGTATCTTTCCAGCAGGATGAGGGTAATTCTTATAGTTATTTGAGTAGAAGCATGTAAGTGAGCCATATATAGCTTTAGCTAGGTAGCAGTCGTAGTCTGGTGTGAATAGTTTAGTGGTAATAATGTCAGGCACATTCTAAGCTTCACTTAGCAGATAGCATGTTAGATAGAGCGGTTGAAGATCTGACTAGCTTTTGTTGTGGATGAAGGGATTGATAGCTAGCAGTTATAATAGCTGGATGGAGTAGCTTGAGTTAGTGTCATGCAGCTTTGAAGCAGACTAGTAGTGAGCTCGATGGCTGTTTATATCAAGTTTCAGAGCTCTAGCAGACTTATAAAAAGTTTAGAGCCAGACGGGATTTAGCTAGCATATGCTTTTTTAGCTTTGAGCAGTAAAGTGTATGAAGGATGAGCACAGCGGTAGCGTCGGTAGTTAGCGTGAGGTGCTGTAGCAGACTTGTTATAAGCTAGCATCTGATTAGTTATTGGGTTGTAGTTTTAGTATTTTTAGCAGAGAGTAGCGGTAAGATAGCTTTTATGTTTGATTAGTGTCAGGGCATAGTGTAGCAGACAAGTGTGATTAGCATTTATTTTTTAGCATTAGCATGATTTGGTCAGATGTTTTGATATTTTTGGATCCTTAAGAGACTATGTTCAGAAGTCTATGAGAGATTGTCGAGTTAGGCATTTTGGGTTATGAGCAGACAGATGTCTGCTAGGCAGGACATCTTGGGCACCTTCATCCCTGAGGACGAGTATGGGAGAAACGGCCCCGATCAATGGAATAT
>OX104070.1:1964192-1979721 GCA_944474145.2 Dicrocoelium dendriticum
CCACTCAGGACTGTGAGTTAATTTAACAAATATGCATACCACCTGTATTATCTGGTATTTATGTTTACCTGCATTTTGACATCGTTAAATATAACATACATGGTTAGACAGGGTGTGATGCTATCTTTGTTTTAGGTCCACCTGTATTTCAATGCCTGCCAACTTCTGATTCAACGACCAGCTGAAGAAGGAACACGCATGGGAGAATCGCATGGTTCCAGTCCCGCTTGAAGTTGAACTTGTTTATGCATAATATATCAGGCTATTTCTATTCGTCATTCCGTTTGCACCGATTTTGCGTGGTATGCCAACTGAATGACAGGCATATTATTACTTCAAAATGCATTCGGTATCACTAGTTTGCAGATCCCTTACTGCAGTGCACAAGTGTTTACTTCTTAGTCTTTTACAGACGTTTTCACAGACGCTAATTTAAATAAATAATTTACACCAGATGGCAAAGGGGCAAGCCTCAGTAGTCCTGCTCAAAGCTTTAGAGACAAAGTTTTGCAGTAAGCACATTGTATTTCATGTATAAATGGGGTAAGCACGCACGAGGAAATCATGAAGGGCGAAGTGGCACGTGTTTGCGTCCATATGGAGGTTTTATTGCTGCAATTGCTCTCTGTTAGTATTCAGACCTTAATAAAGCGACCTGCTCTCTAGGAGCCGATATTATATACTCGGTCCCATTATCTCCTTTCATCCGACTACCGTGACCCTACTGATCAGGCAACGGTAGACCCAACGGTCTGTTCACAGGTCCTCAAGAATGTCATTAGCTTTTCCATTTCTCCCCAGTAGAGCATTTTCATTACCAACCCAATTCTTTTCCTTTCGTGCCCTGTTTGCATACCTTTTTCAATCGGACGGAGAACTCTCCGGACCTGACTCTAACCTAGCGTCATCTGAACAGCCTCCTGCTTTCTGACTACTTCCACATATCCACGACGTTAACGATCCAGGCTCTAAGGTCCCAAAATTCTCTTCTCAAACCTGAGAGCTTTGCTCGACATGCTAACTGCCTTTTCATACAGCTACTTTAGTCACGTGCTGTTTCTTTTCATATAGCACTTATCACTGTTATTCCTACCTTAATTTGGCTGCATAGCTTCATCTTGCTGACTTACCTGGTCTCGCCTGAACGGTCATCTGCTTTCTGACCTCTCTCGGACTTTTGGGATCTAAGTGATCCAAGATCTGTCGACTTAACGTTCGGTAACTCTCACCTCAAGAGCATTGCTGGTCATGGTTCAACATTATTGTTAGGTGCCTATTTCATCCCTCACGTTTCTATTTCAGCCGTTGCTCTCTGTTAGTATTCAGACCATAATAATACGCTTTTCTCTCTATGATCCGGTATTATAGAGTCGGTTCAATGATCTCCTTCCTTCCAACTACCATGCCTTTAATGAGCAGGGAAAGGCAGACCCGATGGTCCGTTCACATCATCTCGAGAAGGTCGTTGGCTTTTCCACTTCTCTTTAATAGAGCCTTTTACGTTTCGCAATCTGTTCGCATTTCTTGTTCGGTTGGACAGATTATTCTTAAGGCCTGGCTTCAATTTAGCGTCGTCTGAATCGTCTCCTGCTTCCTGACTACTTTCAGAGATTAGAGAGGTTATTGACCTAGACTCTGAGGTCCCAAAATTCTCTTCTTCTCAAACCTGAGCTTTACATAACATGCTAGCTGCCTTTTCATGTATTTACTTTAGTCCCGTAATGTTTTGTTCCTATGACTCTTATTACTGTTATTATTCCCCTGTTATTATTCCCCTGTTATTCCCCCTGTTATTCGCCTTTAATTTAGCGGCCTAGGCACATCGTGCTGACTTACCCAGTCTCGTCTGAAGGGTCTCTTGTTTTCTGAACGCTTTCAGTTTTCTGAGATCTACAGGATATTGGTTTGCCGCCGCAATGCGCTGTTACGCCAGCATTAAAAGCATTGCTAGTCACGATTGATCCCTATTATTATATCTGCTTCCTTAACATGACATGAGTGATAAGGAATAAAGCCAAGCTCATACAAGTGTTGGACGGGGAGTTAAGTGCGAAGAACAAGTGGGAATGGGAGTCATATGACTAAAACTTGCAGGCCATTGTGAACGAAAACATCCAGAGAATGAAACTAATAAGTTGTAAAGGTTGCTGCTACAATACTTTGGGATGTTGTATGCAATGGTTGAATGGAAAAAAGTCTATATGTGATTGGGACCTTTTGCCAGAACTTGTGTTAGTTAATGATGCTGCCCCGCAGTTCCTACACTTTGGGGACACACATAGTAATCTTTTTATGTCCGGCGAGCATTTCACTGCAATTTCTGACGCTCTGACTATTTCTGGTAGCTTGTTTCATACGTGCGCGTATTTAGATAAAGGAATTTGTACGAAGGTTGCGATGTGTCTTAGGGAGAGAGAATGAATGAGGATTTTGCCCTGAGAAAACCTGTATAACCTATCGGTTGAAAGCATTCGCCTATGCTTGTGTCAGAGGTTTTGAGAAGTTTATAGAGGCATACGAGGTTGGCTGTAAGCCTGCGCACCCAGAGAGGTTCCAGGACACTCAGTTTGCAGCGTCGTTGATGGCTGAGCGTAGATGGGCTTAGAATACGCTTAATGAAAGCCCGCTGGACTTTCTCCATCCGCAGCCTCTGTGTGGGAGATAACAGTCGAGTAGTACCCTAAACGCTCTAGCAAATAATTTGTAGAGCTTGACTCGAGACTCTGCTAGGCTTACTGAATTCAGTATATACCCAATAATAGATCTGGCTTTGGCAGAACCAAAACATGTTTGTTTGTGAAGAGCAAAAATAAAGAAATAAATAAATACTTTATTCTGGACCAAGCGAGGCGCGTCTTTCGAACGTGATCAGTATATTGCAATATTGTACATGATAGCGTGCTTAGCAGGACCAAGAGCGGGAGTAGTACAGAGTTAGTCAGTAGTGTGGCCCAAAGATTATATGAAGCAAATCTTCATAGAAGGTGAGATGTAGTGATAAGAATTAGATCATTAATGTTGAATAGGTTGACGCGGAACTAGTCCGACGAGGTTTAGTATACAGTGCGGGTAAGGTGAGTGAAGCTTGAGGAAAAAGCTGCAAAAATATGTTAAGCGTTGTGGCATGTCATTTCTCACAAATGTAGGCACGTTCCTACGATAGCAGGTATCCACACAGAATTAGTGAGATGTGTTATCCTTCTAATTGCCAATGCGTGGTTGGGGCAGTGACTTTGTTGACTGGCGAGTCACCTCCGCCACGTAGCAGTGTTGTCAAGCAGACATTTCTGGCTTTTTGTAGGAAGAAATCTTGCCAAACGAAAACCCACCACGGCGAGTTAAAGTAACAAGATTACATCCGATCGATTATCCTCGCGGATATTCGCAGTCATGCTTCGCCAAACTGGTTGCTATGGTTGTGTAGTCTCCTTCGGGGTCGACCGCACATGGTTGGAGCTGTTGAAGTCGGACGACTCAGGTGCCTTGTACTGAGTTTATGTGATTTCCAGGTTAACTTGGTGTGGCAGGGTTGCAAATTGTGGATGAGTTCCTTGGTCATTGTTTGTTCCGTGGTCAGCTGAGCATCGCAGGTACGTCCTCAAATATGTTCCGTGCAGATAATGGTATCTTTTAGAACAAGAGAGAAAAGAAATCCGGACTGAGCAAACGGCCAAAAACTGAACGGGACTATGTTAATATATTAATAGAAACTGTTTGGTAAGGTTGTACAAGTTGAAAACAGTAAAATGGCCGAATAGGTTATACATCAGTTCCATTGTTTTGCATGCAAGTGGGTGCCCGATATTTGTCCAATGTGAGAGTCAAATGCTGTCCAAATTGGCCTTGCGTCCAAAAGAGTTGTCCTGTTTGAAAACGGGGATTTCAGCTGTTGTCAACCTGTGAATGACCTGGGGGAATCAGAAGAGCATAGCAAGTAGTGGAATATGCGACTAAGGTGTAGATTGAGCGATCGGTCGACCGTGGTAAAGCTTATCGCTCGAATATGTATGACAGTTGGTGGATTTGTTACGCCGGGTTAGGGACCCATGAAAATAATACTGCAACTTCTTCAGTAGCCAGGTGCTGGCGAAACAGCTAGGTGCTGGTGGGATAAGGAGTGTCAACGAAGTTGCGACGAACAACCTCCTCGTGGTGCCAGCTGGGTGGTTTGGGTTTAACCTGTTCCAGCTAATAGTTCGTCGGCAGTGTTCCAGGACGTGATGGGTTTTCGCCTGGCAAGCGTTCTCCCCATAAAAAGCCACAAATGTCTGTTTAACAACACTGTGACGTGGCGGTCGTGGCTCGCCACAAAATAAAATTACTGCCCGGTGGATATCTGGATAATCCTCTCCAACCCACGGACATCAAGCTCCTACTCGAACCTTGCTGACGATAGCAAACCTTCAAGAATGGAGCAGCACAGTTACAAGCGCAAATTACTCAGCTACATACACTCACACACAATTGCATACTTACATTCCCCCTGCACAAAGAAGCACTGTTATAGCAAACATATCGGATTTTTGCAAATGCTTGATCACACATTGTTTTGTCAAAAAGATGAAGCTTGTATAGGTGTGCCTTGCCTTGTCGAGAATAAAAGTTTTATTTATTTATTTATTATATGTTGCAGACGTAGCGCGAATACGGTTTCAAGGCCAACTCTGAAAGGGACCTGGAATAGCGGTAATGGATAGGGACTTTTACAGTACAGCATACACATCAAATAGACGGCGGGACAGAGCTTTACTGGAAGTCGGATTAATTGAGAGGAAGAAACTGTCCGCTGTCGTATGACGAGACACGGTACAATAGGCATGCAACTTTAAAAACGGGAACGATAAGAGAAGGGATTACATACTAGGGCTGTAGCGCCAAAACGGTTGCAGAGCCAGCACTGATAGGGCCAGTAATAGCAGCATAGTGCGTGCAGAAGCGATAAAGATGCTAGGTGTTCCACTCTAAGGTGGTCATCCAAAGTGGAACCTAAAACAAACAGACGGCTAGGGGTGAGTAGCTGGTAGCCTGATAATTAATAATCAGAAACGGCACGCTAGTTAAGGCTCAGGCATGAACTAATAGGTAAACAGTGTTGATAACAGGACGGAGAACAGAAGCAATACTTTTAACAGCTGTAGAGGGGAAAGCATTGTAGAGCCATCTCTAGAAGTGACCAAGGAAAAGGGAATAATTATAGCCAGCGCCTCCAGATGCTAAGTGCTTCACTCCATGTTTTGCTTCTACAGCGAGACACACAACGGCAGTGAAGAGTAAAGGTGCGTGCCGGAATAGTTGTGCAACAGGAGCCGCGCGTTATCTAGGGATGAGGCACGTACTAGTAGGCATTCAAAGTGGAAAGCAGGAGCGACAATGGACGGAACTACATATTACAGCTAGGGAAAGACCACAGTTGCAGGGCCAGCTTTGATACGGGTCGGGGGCAGCGGAATAATTTGGGCAGCGGCGTCAAAATTTACTAAATGTTCCACCTTTGGGTTACTTCTACAGTGAATAATGTACGTCAGCTAGAGGGTAGAGAATAGTAAGGGTGCGTGCAGAATTACTTGCGTAGCAGGAGTTGCCCGCCATCTGAAAAAGAGGCATATACTGATAGGTATCCAAAGATGAAGACTGGAGTGAGAGGAGACGGGACTACATACTGTAGCTGTAGTGAAGAAGCGGTTTCAGTGCAGCTCTGAAATGGAAGTGGGATAACAGAATGGTACGGGCTGCATCACCAACAGATACTAAGTGCTCCAAGCTAGGCGGATTACAATAGTGAAAAATAGAAATCTAACACAATAGAGAAGCATGATGGTGGAAGCCGGATTTATTGTAAACTAGGAGCCAGCGACTATCGCAAGATGAAGCATGTACTTAAAGGCCATCAAAGTTATGAACTGGGGCGAAAATGAAAGCGGCTGCAGCTTACCGCTGTAGTGTGGAAACAGTTGCAGGCGCCTATTTAAACGGGACCATAGGTAATCGGATAAGATGGGCATTAACGCTAAAATAGTCTAAGTGTTCCTTCCTAAGGTGAGCTTCTAAACTGGAACATACTGGTCAAATAGCTGGCAGAGAACAGTGTGGTGAAGCCGTCTTAACGATGCAGTATGAGCCACTAGGTATCGTACTGTAAGACACTGACTAAAGGCTGTTCAATGTTACGAACAGTAGCGAGAATGGAAAGGACTACTTTCTACAGCTGTGAGCGGTCGTAAAACAATTTGTAAAGTAAATGCGGTTGCCGGATTGAGCTGTGCACCAGCACAAAAGGTTACTACGTTTCACTCTAAGGTAGACTTATCCAGTGAAATATTCAAGGCAAATAGACAGCAGATAAAAGTAATGTTGCATGGCGGGTTAATTGTGAAGCAGGTGACGATCGTTGTCTCGAAATAAGACACAGAATAGTCAGCATCCAAGGTTGAAAATTGGAGTAAGATGAGACAAGTACATACTAAAGCTGTATCGAGATAGCGTTTTAAGGGCCAGCTGTGTAGTAAAAGTGGGGTAGCAGAACGCTAACGGTTGCCGCGCAAAGATAATAGGTGTTCTACTCCAAGTTGGGCTAAAACAGTGAAAAATACAAGTAAAACTAACAGCAGAGAAGCATGGGGATCAGAACCGAATTAGCTGTGAGTCTAAAGCAACTTACTATGTTAGTATAACGGCAACTAGCAGTTTAATGTTGAAAACAAAGGAGTGAGGAGACGGGACTATCTCCTACAGCTGAATTAAGAAGACGTTGTTACTGGCAGCGCTGAAAGGGACGTTGGACTATCGGAGTGACAAGGGCTGCAGCGCCAAACGATACTTTGTGTTCCACCACATAGTGTAAAGTATAAGTCTAGCGGACGGCAAAGAAGAGTGGTGGTGGGAGCCGGATGTGCTGTGAAGCAGGAGCCAAACGTTACTGTAAGATGAGGCGGGGGCTAATAGGCTAGTAACGTTAAAAACTGGAGTAAAAATGAAAGGCGATTACGGAATATCGTTGTAATACAATAACGGTTGCAGTCACACCAGTAATCAGGACTAGAGGCAGCAGGATGAGATGGTTAGTGGCGCTAAATGATACTGTGTTCCCCACCCAATTGGACTTTTACAAGGAACTAGTCATGCTAACTAGACAGTGGAGAAGAGTAGTGGTGCGTGCGGGTTAATTGGGGAGCAGAAGTTGCTCGCTATCGTAATATAAGGCATAGGCTATTGGCCGTTTAATGGTACCGACAGGATCTAGAAGGTTTCGGATTGCTTGCTACAACTGTAGCAATGATACGGCTGTATAGCCAACTCCGCAGCGGACGAGCAGCGTCAGGATGATATGGGTTACATCGCCAAAAAATCTAAGTGTTCTACGCCGAGGCGAATTTCTACAGTAGAAAATGCAAGTAAATAAACAACAGAGAACAGGAAAGAGGGGGTCGGATTAACTGTGAAGCGAGCACACGGTTGCAGAGCAAACTCTGGAAGGAGCTATGGGTAGCCGAGTAAGCTGACACGCAGAGCCAAAAGATACTGAGTGTTCAACTCCAAGGTGGATTTCTACAGCGAAATAGTAACCTGCAATGGTGATATGTGAATGAGCCGTGGCCTAGGTAGCTCCTCGGGGCGTACCAGTGTTAGCAGAGATAACCAGGTAGAGCCGAAAAGTAGTGGACAGCGACATTCGCAATCCGGAAGGCGCTACTGATAAGAATATAAAGTCGGAGAATCAACAAGCATGAGGTGAAAAGATGAAAAGGTCAGCATGTCGGACGTTTGCGAGTTCTGCCGTATCACAATGCGGAGGATAGTCAGTTAAAAGAAAATGTACGTGAGCCACTGGCTAGGTGGTTTTTCGAGGCATATTGGTCATGCCCAAAAGACGTGTCTCGCTTTGCTGAGAATAAAATATTTATTTATTTATGTACAAGGGTTAAACAAAATGAGCTAGGAGGCGACAGGCATCGACATGCGGAAGCCGGGAGAATAATAAGTAGGTAAGGCCACAGAGATCTAAAGCATAAGATGAAGTAAGGAAGCGGTGGGGAATTACAACGGCTGTGCGCCATGCGACAGCACAAACCAAGGGGCGGTCTGTAAAGAGGAAATGGGAATGAGTCACAGGCTCGGTGATTCACCAAGGCTTAGAAGTCATGCTAGTGTGGAACAGATCAAATTTGGCAGCAGCAGATAATGGTATTTAGAACATGGAAGTAGATAATAATACGAATGTATAGTCAAACAGACCTGAAGCATAATGTGGGAGGGATCGAAGCGGTGTTGCAATCCAAATGGCACTCTGGAAAAATGAACTGCGAATGGGTCACAGGCTTGATGGCTGTCCTGACTGAGCAGATATACTTGAGTGTTATGCTGTAATTAGGGAATTGCAACCAGCAAAGATAAGAATCTTGATGTGCTGATACTTAGAACGTAAGGCCGCAGGGACCCCAAGCATGAGCAAAGGAGGAAAAAGGTTGGCTAGTCGCAGGATTGTTAGCGATGCGGCATGACAGTCTAAGTGGAAGAACGTATGGTGGACCAGGCGTTAGGCAGGAGCTAGGAGGCTATCTAAAGCTTAGTAGACAAATAAGAGAGAAAAAGATGGAGATAAGATGCGGCGGAGCATGAGAATCAGAATCCGAAAGGGGATGTTGCTAAGAAGGTGCGGCCGAAGTATCACCAGACGTGAGGGAAGGGAGCAAAATGTTTGCAGGTTGGATGGTTGTGAGTTATGCATCATCCCAGTCATGGGGTAAGTCTCTTAAGATGGAACAGAAATGGGCCACATGCTAGGTGGTTCGTTTAGGCCTGGCAGTCATACAAGGGATAAAATTTCGGAGCTAACTAACTAAAAGCACCAACCTTTGGAATCCGAGACTAGAAAGTTACAAGAAGGTAACGTATGAGAGACTTCAAGTATAAGATGAAGGAATGAATATGTTGCCAATCCGGATGGTTGGGAGCGCTGTGGTATCATAATCCAACTGGAAGCTTGTAGAGATAAAATGACGATAGGCTTAGGCTGGGTGGCTTACCAGGTTCTAGTAACCATAGTAGAGATACACAGACCTAGCTATGGAGCGACGGTGTATCATCAGAAGAAAGCTTGAAGTAGACAATAATAAAAACGTAGGGCCAACGAGGTCGTTGTTTATACTAATGAGCACTGTGGTCAGTGGCAGCCGATGCGCAAATGAATCGTGGTATTAGTTGGAGACCTTACGGGCATTTGGAGTCTCCAAGGCAGGATTGGTCCAAAAAGAGTATGAAGGAGAGACACAGTAGGGAAGTGAATATAGCGAGGACTGGGATGCTGCCCTGTCGCTAGGGTTACTTAGGCCACGATCGTAGATTTTCGCGATTGATCGGAAGAGGGGCCGAATACAATATACAGTAGAGTAGGGTTAAGCATAGGAGTGGATGAGACTTGAATAAGTTCCATTAGTCAGAAGCTGGCGCTGGTGAATTAAGGGAGACATCGGTCCGACAGACGGGGATGTGAACACTACAGTACGGTGTAGACAATAAGTGATAGTAGGATGGAGCTATATAGAGAATAGATACGCAAGGATGCGAATGGGAGAGGTAGACATTAATGTGAGCTAGAATAATGCACACCGGGGTAGGGCACGATGGAGCTGTTATCTAAGGATGTACCGTTGATGGTTGGGGAGTTGTGTGATATAGTGCTACAGGACGTCAGTTACGCGAAAGCGTGTTTCATCCCTGGATCCTCTCCTGTCCTGAGCCTTTCTTATTTCTGAAGCCTTGGACAGTTTCTCGGCTATGGAGCACTGCCCAGCTACTTCTCGCTGCTTGCGTACCATTAATCGTTATAAAACTGCGCTTGTACTTGAGTTCTTGTAAGTAGCTCCTTCAAGTTGCCCTTGTCTGTGTGCCTTGGGTTTCCTGGTAGTTGTGTAGTCCAGTTTTTCTGGCAAGCCTGATGTCGCTGATGGGTTAGCTGGACAGGAAATTAGCTTGCTTTATTAAGTGTCTGGACTGCTCAGGTCTTCATTAGGAGGCGATTTAAGCTACTTGCAAGTTTGCGGACCCAGCGGCTTGTGGCCCCAGTCTACTGTCAGTGCACGATTTAACAACGTTACTTTTGGCCACGAACACTCAGGCACCGTGTTTGCTTTATTCGTTAATCAGGGAGACAGACGAGTTTCTACCCATGTCAAAGCAATGTGCAAGGGGTTTAAACAAGTGGCAAGACGCAAGGCAGATGTAGGAGACCAGTCGGGTGTGCTATCCCTATTTCCCTCTATTCCAAATGCAGCTATGTCAACCAAGGTAGCACCCACATTTACTGATCGACGGAAGCGTTATCGCAATTTGCAACATTTGTAACAATCGCAAACGTCTAAATACATTCCATTAACAAAAATAACTGGCTCTATGTACGTGTGATAAAGGTTTTCCATATATATAAATAGAACGTTGTCTAAGGACCTACTTTCATTTATATAAAATGTTGTTCTAAGCTTTTGCATTTCTAATACCATATATATGGTACGTAGTTATATTTAACTTGAACTATATACAAATATGCATACCACCTGTATTATCTGGTATTTATGTTTACCTGCATTTTGACATCGTTAAATATAACATACATGGTTAGACAGGGTGTGATGCTATCTTTGTTTTAGGTCCACCTGTATTTCAATGCATGCCAACGTCTGATTCAACGACCAGCTGAAGAAGGAACACGCATGGGAGAATCGCATCGTTCCAGTCCCGCTTGAAGTTGAACTTGTTTATGCATAATATATCAGGCTATTTCTATTCGTCATTCCGTTTGCACCGATTTTGCGTGGTATGCCAACTGAATGACAGGCATATTATTACTTCAAAATGCATTCGGTATCACTAGTTTGCAGATCCCTTACTGCAGTGCACAAGGGTTTGCTTCCCAGTCTTTTACAGACGTTTTCACAGACGCTAATTTAAATAAATAATTTACACCAGATGGCAAAGGGGCAAGCCTCAGTAGTCCTGCTCAAAGCTTTAGAGACAAAGTTTTGCAGTGGGCACATTGTGTTTCATGTATAAATGGGGTAAGCACGCACGAGGAAATCATGAAGGGCGAAGTGGCGCGTGTTTGCGTCCATATGGAGGTTTTATTGCTGCAATTGCTCTCTGTTAGTATTCAGACCTTAATAAAGCGACCTGCTCTCTAGGAGCCGATATTAGATACTCGGTCCCATTATCTCCTTTCATCCGACTACCGTGACCCTACTGATCAGACAACGGTAGACCCAATGGTCTGTTCACAGGTCCTCAAGAATGTCATTAGCTTTTCCATTTTTCCCCAGTAGAGCATTTTCATTACCAACCCAATTCTTTTCCTTTCGTGCCCTGTTTGCATACCTTTTTCAATCGGACGGAGAACTCTCCGGACCTGACTCTAACCTAGCGTCATCTGAACAGCCTCCTGCTTTCTGACTACTTCCACATATCCACGACGTTAACGATCCAGGCTCTGAGGTCCCAAAATTCTCTTCTCAAACCTGAGTGCTTTGCTCGACATGCTAATTGCCTTTTCATACAGCTACTTTAGTCACGTGCTGTTTCTTTTCATATAGCACTTATCACTGTTATTCCTACCTTAATTTGGCTGCATAGCTTCATCTTGCTGACTTACCTGGTCTCGCCTGAACGGTCATCTGCTTTCTGACCTCTCTCGGACTTTTGGGATCTAAGTGATCCAAGATCTGTCGACTTAACGTTCGGTAACTCTCACCTCAAGAGCATTGCTGGTCATGGTTCAACATTATTGTTAGGTGACTATTTCATCCCTCACGTTTCTATTTCAGCCGTTGCTCTCTGTTAGTATTCAGACTATAATAATACGCTTTTCTCTCTATGATCCGGTATTATAGAGTCGGTTCAATGATCTCCTTCCTTCCAACTACCATGCCTTTAATGAGCAGGGAAAGGCAGACCCGATGGTCTGTTCACATCATCTCGAGAAGGTAGTTGGCTTTTCCACTTCTCTTTAATAGAGCCTTTTACGTTTCGCAATCTGTTCGCATTTCTTGTTCGGTTGAACAGATTATTCTTAAGGCCTGGCTTCAATTTAGCGTCGTCTGAATCGTCTCCTGCTTTCTGACTACTTTCAGAGATCAGAGAGGTTATTGACCTAGACTCTGAGGTCCCAAAATTCTCTTCTTCTCAAACCTGAGCTTTACATAACATGCTAGCTGCCTTTTCATGTAGTTACTTTAGTCCCGTAATGATTTTGTTCCTATGACTCTTATTACTGTTATTATTCCCCTGTTATTAGTCCCCAGTTATTCCTTCTGTTATTCGCCTTTAATTTAGCGGCCTAGCCACATCGTGCTGACTTACCCAGTCTCGTCTGAAGGGTCTCTTGTTTTCTGAACTCTTTCATTTTTCTGAGATCTACAGGATATTGGTTTGCCGCCGCAATGCGCTGTTACGCCAGCATTAAGAGCATTGCTGGTCACGATTGGTCTCTATTATTATATCTGCTTCCTTAACATGACTATTTTGACGATGCACACTGTTAGCTCTTTGACATTAATATACGGCTTTCTCCATATGTGCCGATATTTCAGTCTCGTCTCACCGGTCTTTTGCTTTCTGACTACTGAGGCCTTACCGATGAATCATCCACAGATCCAAATTTCTATCCACAACACCTGGAGATCTTTTTAGGCCTTTGCACTTCTCCTCAATAAATCCTTCTCCTTTTTCCACCCTCTGTTTGCATTCCTTTTTCAATAGCAAGGATATTTTTTTCAGCCTGTCACTAAACGAGTCTCATCTGACTAACCTCCTGCATACTGAGCACTTTCAGACATCCGAGAAGTAAACGACATAGGCTCTGCTATCGCAAAGCGCTCTGTCCCTCAGTCAGAGAGCTACGCTCGGCATACTACCTGCCATTTTATATAGCCACTTTCGTTATGTACTGCTATTTTTCTGATGACACTGATTAGTTCTATTCCCACTTAATGTTGGCGGCCTAGCTTCAGCTTGCTGACTTATCCGGTTCTGTTTGATCGGTCTGTTTTCTGACGTCTTAAGGACTTCTTATCTTGCCTCGTCTGACCACTCTCGCTTTCTGATCACTTCCAAACCACCGGGGCGTAAACGCTTTAGGCAGTGTAGCCCCAACACTGTGCCCCTTAACCTTAATGTATTGCTCTTCATGCTATGCACTTATTGTGGCGCAACGCTCTGCCACTGTTACCTCAATTACCTTGCTGGGCATTATGCAGATTGCTTTATTAACAGGGATGAATCATCACCTGAAGAATATCGTTGTCCTTTCAACTTCTTCCCAGTAGAACCTTCTTTACCGGCGCCTTTTTCCTTCCCGTGCTTTCTGTTCCATTCCTTCTTCATTTGACGTTAACTTTCATGTGTGTCCTCCCTGACTTCTTATCTTCCAAACAATTCAGGACTGAGTCAACGCGTCCCTGTAGCTTCCTATGAGCGACCTATTTCTGTAAGCCGCACATCGTGTCAGCCTCCAGTTGCCCAAGTAGTTGACATATGCGCTTTAGGTCCCCGCAAGCTCACTTTTTCCATCTTCATACCTAATGTGGAATAGTCTTTCCTTCTCTAATGCTCTACGATCTGCTCGCTTCTTGTTGTATTTTGTCATTTATGCTACATGTGTATAAGAGATATTTAAATAACAGTTGCATTATATAGGGGCGCAATAGTTCAGCCGTTAATGAAATTGTTGGACTACATTCCGGATGTAAGTCTTCCGGTTATCTGCGTGGCTGTCTTTGTTCGTTACATTTTTTCGACATTGTCACAGATACGGCGTCGAGAACCCAAGGAATCTTCCATAGCTGCTACGGTACTAAAATACGAGACAACAAGTAGAAGACTATCCGCCGCTTTTACAACTTACCGACCAAGGAAATGATTCGTTATCTCGCAAGGAAAAATTTTGGAAGCCAGAACAATTGGGCTTAACTCGCCAAACAATATCACTGTTACATACTGCTTACCTGGAACTCAACGGTTGACTTCGGAAGACAGCTTCTCCTGCCGGTGCAAGACCAGAACAAGTGGGTTCGGTCATTTTTCGCTACTGGTACCTTCGTCCAATGCTCCTTAACCCTCTTCGCCCGTTCATTTGGCCGTGGATATCTACACTGACAACCCATTTTACAAATTAGCCCGGGAGGACCTCCGACTTTTTTCGGTAAAATATCCCGTCCTAGAGTATTTCACTATATTTCTTTGGATCATCCTTAGGGACTTCCTGCGGTTCTACAGAATAGCAAAACACATTCACAAGAATATTCAGTGCATAACCTACCCATCGGCCCAGCCATTCAGTCAGGACAGAACAGGACACAGGAACCAAATGAGCTCGCGCCTAAAGCGTCTGCCAACAGAAAAATGTGACGCAAGGTGCCTGCGAATAACCTAGCAAATAAGCGCTCAAGTAGCATAGCTAAGTACAACTTGCCATTCAATGGATCGGCGGCAGTATTTCAGGACGTGGTGGGTTATCGCCTGGCAAGCGGTTTCCCTATAAATAGCCACAAATATCCGTTTACCAACACTGCAACGTGGCGAAGGTGACTCGACACCGAATAACTTTACAGCCCATAAGTTCACACTGAGCGGTCAAATAGCGGCACCACACTAGATATGTTGGGTTCACTGGAACCACTACATCTGCATATACTCTTATCTCTGCTTTATACGATTTAATGCATATACTCGCTTCTGTTATTCTACGTTCTTCCCGTTGATTTTTGCGTTACGTACGCACAAACTCAGTATATTTTCAGACCACTCTAGATCTTGCTCTTCAATTATCTTCTATTTGCTCATTCAGGTTTGTAAAGCTATTATTAGCTGAGGTCCCATCTCACGTTAGCCCAATTATTGTTTCACCTTTCCACCATTGTACAGTTCTAATCAGGAATGTACGAACAATATGCTATTGCTGCTGTTACAATCGCCCCAAAATGTCCGTACGGTTGCACTTACCTGATCATGCTTTCATGGGCGTGCTTCGTCTAGTCGAGAATAAATATCTGTTTATTATGGTCGGTAATTGTGTAAAATTCTTGTCAAATTCGATAACATATTGTGTTCGTGGCATTTCCGTAAACCATACTTTCTTACCTCCTGAACTTATCTCCCATGCTTCTGCAAACAACTTACTTCATATGCTCATTACTTTAAGGTATATGTCACCCTTTCCTTGTGCATTACTCGATTTATTTTCTTTGTTATCTTTATCTCAAGTAAGTGGCTGTTGCTTGATAGCCCCGGTGTGGCTGCGCTTGATGTGCATCTTGCCAAGGCGCCCACCTGTCTATTACCCACTACCTCGTCCATACGGGCTCCAGGAGACAGTTGGTCGTTGCTGGAGGGGACGGGGTGCACGGTCCTTGTGGCCGTGCTAGGCTCGAAAAGTGGTTCCATGCACTCAGTGTGGAGCGGACTACGGTCCATCCACTGCTTTGTGTGCGGTTGATTCCCCAAATACAGTGTGCTTGTGTTTGCCTGCGAATAAGTGTGGGCCGGC
>OX104070.1:1980218-2019476 GCA_944474145.2 Dicrocoelium dendriticum
AGGAGGAATCCTATACGAGTTCTTCCCTGAGCAGGTCGTTGATCCAGGGTCTAAAACGAAAACACCCGAAAAGCACCCTGGTCAACCAATTTAGTACCCACGTTCCTTAAATTAGCTGTCCCTGCTATCTCAGTTACGTGAAGTAAGTAAGAGAGGAAGAAAAAGCGGTAAAGAGTAAGGAAAAGCACTTAAAAGAATAAAATAATACCAATGGTGAGGGAAAGTACAGAAAATAGAATCGAAGTGTGAAGATGGAAATTAGTCAGGAAAAAGGAAAGGTTTCGTGTTGCCACCCAAGAGCATCTATACCATTTCCCGGCCAAGTTGTCCTCTTGGGCAACAGAAACAATCTGAGGGGGCATTCAACATCAGTCTACTCAATTAATTTGTTCTGTGTGTACGCCAGTCACTTGTGCAGCTGCGTAGGCGTGCGTGTATTGCCCGTCGCCTTCAGCCAATCGGACATCAGACGCACTAAGTCATAGGGGTGCATGTGGGACGCTTCAGCTCCTACGCATGGAACAAATTAATTAAGTGGACTCGTGTTGAATGCTCCCTCAGATTATTTCTGTTACCCAAGAGGGCAACTTGGCCGGGAAATGGTGTAGTTGATGCTCAAACCCCTTAACGTAGCTTCCTTGACAACGTATACTAGAATCAATTTCCAGCGCTCGATAACTCGACATAATAACCGTGTCTCCGCTCTAACTCGATCGGACCGCGGTTTGTTCAGTTTCATCCAATGTCCGCTGTGATCAGATAGTCTAGCAGGACTAAATAGCCAGGACAAACCAGGGCCAACCTGCTTAGTCAACATACGGTAGATTAGGATTAGGTCCTCTCTAATCACTCCATAGTGCATTGAATGCATCCCCAAAGTAAGTAGGCGTTCGGAGCACGTTTGTCCTCGTAACCTCTCGACCAACCTGGTATCGATATGCAAAACCCTTTCTGGTGCCATTTTGTCCCGGACAAGGCATGGTGGACAGGCCTGGACACAATATTCTAGGTGGTGTCGCACAAACGCTGCGCAGATATTTACAAACACATTAGCGGTTAGGGTCCCTAAGGAAGGACAGATAAACCATAGCATCCAGAACCCTATACTAGCCGCTTCTTACAGTTGTCTCCAGCGTGTAGTGTGGAACAGTGGACGACACCTAGATCAACCTGATGAATCACGTGAGGAAGTTCACTCCCATAGAGCACAAAACTTGTGGAGGAATCAGACGCTTTGATAGGCAGCCCTGAACACTTTGCCCGGTTTATGGGCAGCAACTACAAGACAGACCATTCCCAGCGTCTATGCAGAGCCCGTTGAAGATCTCAGGACTCCCAAGGCTATCAACAATATTCCAGAGCTTTAGACCATCAGCAACTAAAAGCGATGGTAGCTCAAGCTCACTCGGTAAGTCATTCAGGTAGAAGGCGAACATAAGCGGACCTAGGGCAGAGCCATACAAACAGCACTAAAAACAGCGTGTCAAAATGAAAGACTGCCTCCCGCACGAATACACTGTTCCCGTCCATCTAGCTGACACCACTTGGAGAGCGCGAGCAGCTATCCCAAATGACGTCAACTTCAGTGTGAGTCGCGGATGGATGGTACTGTTTCTCTGCGACTACCCTGGTCACTTGTTGTTTGTCTGGTTGTAAAGACACACTGGTTTTTCGTGCTGATCTGGAGGCGATTTGGCCAACATGGGAGTTCCTTTCTGCTCTATACAAATCAATGAACGCATCGAAAAGTTGATTTTCCTTCCAAGTTCTTACCCTTGATTACCTATAATGTAACTCAGTCCCCGGCAACGATGGCAGCCGCTAGAGAACAAGTTCATGCAATGAACTCAAAGGAAAAGGACGTTGAAATCGAAAGGGAGGATTAGTAGATGCAAGTCCGCTAGGTGCGCGTAATCAAGCTCGGATACTAGAAGGCAGACAGATTAGTTGTTACTTCCATCGATAATACCGATTATTTAGTTAATCCACAGCGCTTTATTATTGCTTTGCCTCGCAAGTACCAATCAATAGTTCCACACTTCATGCTTTAGCGCGTGTGTCATGTAAGCCATGTTCTAGTGCGTTGCCCAGTGCACTCCGTTTCTTACTGTGCCTTGTTCTTGCCTAACTGCGGTCTGTGTGCGTGCCTTGTTTAATCTCGTTACTGCTTATTATTGGCTACGGGAAGCAGATGAACCTTATCATTAATCCACTTGCTAAATTTTCGTCTTCTGCTGAGGACAAACCGACCTTAACAAACTGGTTGAGGTGGAAGAAAGCAGTTATTTAGTATCTAGAATTACTGCCAGTTTCAAATCTTATGATTTTACTTTCGGCGTCCCACAAAATAAGACTATTCAGACAAGTGCTAAGCAATGTAGTCCAGCACAATTAGTATCCACCGCAGGTCGAAAACCGTGACACTATTACATCGGCCTTTTATAATTATACCACACTGTGGTGATTGAAACAGAAGGTTTCTACTGCAAGATACTGCTTTTCAAAGGTTTTACAGAAACCGAACGAGAGCTCAACGACTTTATTGCACACATTCGTCAGTTTATATACAATGAAATTCCGCCCGAAAAATTTGTAGAAAAAATGAAAATACCGTGCTTAATTGCGGGAGTTCTAGGCGAAAGTGCATGGGAAATTTTTATCGTTGTACGAGTCAGGTACCGCGTCGGAAAACGCTTGCTTACTCGTTCGCCAAAGGGAGAATATCCCACACCAGCTACGTGAATTCACAGTCTATCCAGCCATTGATGCTGTTTATCTAGTTGCTAAACCGCAGACTGGGCTGAGCATTTTGAAAAGCAATTTAATCGGCTAGAATTGTTCGATTCGCCGGTCACTGATCGCCCCGCTCCGTGGCCTATCCCTT
Source organism: Dicrocoelium dendriticum (assembly GCA_944474145.2). Lineage (NCBI taxonomy): Eukaryota > Metazoa > Platyhelminthes > Trematoda > Plagiorchiida > Dicrocoeliidae > Dicrocoelium > Dicrocoelium dendriticum. The sequence goes on from OX104070.1 coordinate 1,983,103, forward strand.
TGGATCCACCCTCTTGCTCAGAAGTCGAACGTGAGATCGCACTGTTGAAGTTGAACAAAGCCGCGGGACCAGATGATCTTCCTCCAGCCCTCTTCAAATTTGGAGGCTCTGCTCTTGTTGATGTTTTGCATGAATTACTAGTGAAACTGTAAGAGCAGGAAACTGTCCCAACCGACTGGAGCCGCTCTGTTATTGTTCCCATCTTCAAAGGCGGCTCGCGCTCGGAATGCGGCAACCATAGAGGAATCAGTCTGATCTCCATCGCCTCCAAATTACTCGCGTCCATAATTCTCCACAGCCTGACTGGCGCTCGTGAAAGCCAGATTCGTGAGGAGCAAGCCGGGTTTCGTCGGGGTCGTGGCTGCATCGACCACATCTTCACCTTGCGTCAGTTGTTGGAGCACCGTCACACATATTGGCGGCCCACCGAAGTCGTGTTCCTCGACATCAAAGGTGCCTTCGATTCGGTTGATCGATGTGCCCTTTGGAATTGTCTACTCAGGAAAGGTGTGCCCGAGAAATATGTAAATGTTATCCAAGCATTATATGCGCGTAGCACGGGCAGAGTAAGGGCTTACAGCAGGCTGTCGCCACCCTTCAATATCTCCAGCGGTGTGAGACAAGGATGCCCGCTGTCACCTTTCCTATTCAACTTCGCTATTGACGAAGTCATGGAGATTACATTTACAGGACATGACGTGGAAGGTGTGGAGCTACTCCCAGGAGAACGACTTCTTGACTTAGAGTATGCAGACGACATTGCCCTCATCTGTGACAGCTCCCAGACGTGTCAAGCCGCGCTGGACAGATTAGCACTGGCTGTCAGTCGCTTCGGGCTTTGCTTTGCACCACCGAAGTGCAAAGCGTTCCTCCAGGATTGGCAGGGTTCGCCCCCTGTGCTGACCCTTGCTGGGGATCAGCTAGAAGTCGTTCAGAAATACAATTACCTGGGAAGTTGTATCAGCGCCCTTGGGATCGAAGACGAGATCACGAACCGCATAGCGAAAGCTCGAAGTGCTTTTGCTAACCTTCGCCACCTATGGCGACGGCGTGACATTACTCTCGCCCTGAAGGGTAGAGTGTACAATGCAGCGGTACGTTCGACCTTACTGTACGGTTGCGAAACCTGGCCCCTAAGATCGGCGGACATGAAGAGGCTACTTACGTTCTACCATCGGTGCCTTCGCAGTTTGGCTCACATCTGGTGGGAACACCGCGTGAGTAACGAGCGTGTTCGACGCCTTGTTTACGGCCTAGGAAAAGGGAATGAACCGCTCATCCCCCTTATTTCACTCACCAGGCTCCGATGGCGGAGCCACGTGTTGCGCATGCCAACCCACCGACTCCCTCGACGTGCGTTGTTTGCTCACCGGGGATGTGGGTGGAAGAAGAGGAGAGGTGGCCAAGCGATGACTTGGTCCAGGGGAATGAAGGCCCTCACTTCGGAGCTGGCCTCAGTTGGAGCTTCACGGCTCCCTGTTTGGCTGGATACACTTGCTGATATGGCAAGGAGCCGACCTCAGTGGCGTTCCTGCTGTGAGTTTCTTTGTCCCTCCCCATCCCTTTAGCCTCCCCCTCCATCTACGATCTTATTTCGTAGGGTAAAACGTAAATAAATTTTTGTTTTTGCCTAGTAGCCGGCTGGTAGCTTACCGGAACGATGCGTATCCGTTGCTGGTAGCTCAGCTGGCATTCAACTGTCGTATTTATTTTTCCTTTATGTATTGTATGTATGTATGTATTTCCTTTATGTATTGCGGTACAATAGCGGAGGTGTTTTACCATCTCTAGCTGACATGTATAATAATGATGATGATGACGATGAAACCGCAGACTCCAGATAAATCTCGACAACAATTCGTGGGCTATCGCTGCGGTACGCAACACGGTCCTGTTTCTGAGTGTCGCTAAAAGAAAGGATCTGTCAAAAACGTTGTGAAATAGCTCAGCTAACTAGAGTGTGTAGATTGGAACCTGCCTCATCAACTAATCTCAATCAATCGAGACGCCATACTAAGCTGCTGCTTACGGAGGAAAATGTTTCGTAAGACCCATACCATAATCTAAACTCCGTCTACTTAAATACCTTATCACCCAACAAGTGCCCTCCATATATGATTTGGTTGATGATCGTGGATACACCGATTGATTTGGAACTGAATACAGGGGCTGCAGTTATTCTTATAAATATTGATTATCTTAAGGGTCTTCCATCCTTACAAACATGGGACTCAAAATTGCAAACCTACACCGGAGGTCTGATTAAGGGTTTGTGAAATTACATGGTGAAAGTCAGGCACGGCGAGCGGGAATTAAACCTCTTTGCTCGTGGTACCTGGGAAAAGACCAAGTCTCGTGGATAGAAAGTTGATCCGAAACTTCCCAGAAACGATGCAGCTTATTGAGGTTGCGCTCAGTGACAGCATTCTATATGATCAGTTGGAGCAATTTTCTTTCTTATTCGGAAATGAAATGGTACAGCTGAAATTTTTCTAAGCTTCCATCAATTTACGGAAGCACAGCAATGCTAAGTTGTACAATGCAAGAGCGCTGTGCGTTTCAAGGCTTATGTAAAACTACAATGGCTACAACCCGAAGGCGGAAACATGCCAGTACAACACTCGGATTGGGGTACCCCAATCGTTCCTGTACTAAAACCGGACGGTAATGTTCGTATCTGTGGAGATTATAAGCTGACTGTCAATCAAGCAACCAAGATGGGAAGGTATCCTTTACCCTGCATCAAAAATTTGTACGCTACGTTATCCGGTGACCAACAATGTTCTAAGCTTGACTTATTCGCGCATATTCTCCAGTTTAACTTGAGGACTTACCTGAATTAACCACCATAACTACACCTCTTGGACTATTTCAGTACACCAGACTTCCTTTAAAATAAGCTTCGCCCCCAGAATCTTCCAGCGGATTGTGGATATCATCATGAAGGATATACCCTTTATTAGTGCTTATTTGGATGATATCCTGGTTTCTGACCGAGGTGATGCTGGACATTTAAAGACACGTCGGACGGTGTTTGAAAGTGTGAAATCAAATGGATTGAAACCAAAGAAACCTAAATGAGTTTTTGTCTGTACAATTTTGTTACCTTGGTTTCAAACTTGAGAAGATATTTGTATGTTTTGCAGAAAAAGGTATCCGCAAATATACAGCCACCGAAGCCTAAGAATGTTGATGAACCCCAATCAGTCTTAGGAATGTTAGCACACTATTGTCGTTCTTTACTGAGGGCGGCAAATATTTTAGCTCTTTTGCATGCACTGCCACATAAACGCACTCCGTGGGTGCGGAATGACGTGCAGCGGGCCGCTTTCATTTTTGCTAAAAACTACCTAGCATCAACGCCAGTTATGTTTACTACGATAGTAAAAGCCTTCTGATCATTCTGTGTGATGCTTCTCTATCCGCAGTTGGAGCGGTTTTTGTCATAAAATGCCAAATGCTGCAAATCATCTGATTGCTTTCATTTCACGTGCCTTACAACCGGCCAAAAATTCCTCAAAGCTTAATCGAGAGGCTGTATCAGTTATCTATGGTATCATGAAATTTCACTCGTATATTTTGGGCGGTTATTTTGCGATCCAAACCGAGCAAAAGCGGCTGATATACTTATTGAGTGAATCCAAGGAAATTCATCAAATGTTTTCACCTAAAATGTAATAATCAGCCCTAATCCTTAGTGCGCATGAATACAAAATATCGTACATTCCAAGCTCGAACAATCGTACGGCGGATGCGCTGAGTCGTGAAACTCACGCGACCCGCGCAGTGCTAATAGATCAACAAATGAACAGTGAATTTATACAGGTTATGAAGCGTTCCTTTACAAATTCCGTTGGATATCTAATGGGGGTATTAACCTAATAATACTGATAATATTAATAGTAATAATAATAATAACAATAGTAAAACAGTTAGTACAGTAAATATGAAAATAAAGACTTATGGTTTGCTCCTGTAGTGTTGCAACCCACTTAGGTTCACAGCAACTACACTTAAAAGCAAATAAATCCTTGAAGAACTCGATGTAGGTTGGAGAGGTAGCGCCAAGTGACAAAGTGCAAGTGAGTGAGTGCGTCCTTCAACCGTCTTTTAAATACTGTTAGTGTCGGTGCAGGGACGACCGATCCTGAGAGAGCATTCCACGGGTGATAGACATGAATGGAAAAGAAATTTCTGTCACACTCCAGACGGCTATACTGTTCTGCTAGATACATTGAGGAGCCACTCAGAGTTGTATCGGCGCTAAGTCGCGGTAAAAGGCGGCAGAAATGACGTGGGTCTTACAGAATCAAGTATGCCATAATCAGATCGCCACATTTTCTGCGGTAGCTTCCGCTGAAGGCCCCCAATCTTTGAAGCCTCTCCTAGTATGAAAGATTGCACAGTTCAGTTACGCTCTTAGATGCTCTACCTTGTGGCTGCTCCAGTGCATTAAGGCTTTGGTTCAGCCGTGGATGTCAGGCTTGTATTGCGTATTCGACATAGTGGCGCACATACGCACTGAGCATCTGTCGCAATAGGGAGCTGTTTAGTTGTCCAAACGCCCGTCGCAACATCCCGAAGTGTTGGTTTCTGGTTTTCAAGGCCGTTTCGGATTGCCTGGAGCAGTCCAATTCACCTTGTACCAGGATACGCAAGTCATATTTGACAGTTTATCGTTGTAGTATATTCGTTCCGAGCCGGTATGAGTAGCTGCTCTGATGTCGGATGGAAAGTATCTTGCATTTACACACCTTAAAATGCAGTATATCTCGGGTTGGGCATTGCTACAGCGTATCCAGTTCACTCTGAAGCATATGCTGGACGGCGTTTACCTGGATCTGAGGCTAATTTTTGATATTGTCTGCAAACACTAGGACGTTTAAAGCGATTCCTTGTGCCAGGTCATTAATAAACATCAAAACCAAACGTGAACCTAGGGCTGGATCTTGAGGCACACCACACTCGACTTGTATGGGGTCCGATAAAGAGCTCGGTACTCTGACCAAGAAGTTCTGTTGAAGTAGAAGCTTTGCAATCCAGCTTAAAAGAGGTACGCCTATTCCGTAATGCTGAAGCTTGGAGGGTATTATCCGATCGTCTAGATGATCTAAAGCCTTCGAAAAATCCAGGAAGATTACATCAACCCCTTCTCCAGCGTAACCTGACTCGGTTCAACTGCTGTTGACGGAAGGCGTGCTGCTCAGCGGGATGAGTTTATAGTTGTCCAGATAAGACACCAATGCATCGGCAACTATGGATTCCATGATCTTGGAGAGTAAAGAAAGAAGGGATACTGGGCGGTACTTGGAGGGATCAGTTCTGCTTCCACCTTTGCAAATCGGGTTATTAATCCAAGCTTCCACATGGAGTGGACTTGGTTCTGGTCTAAGCAGCGTTGGAAAAACTGAGCTGAAGGTCCTGCCAATTGGCTCGCTGCTGCTTCCAGTGCCTCTGGACGAAAGTTGTTGACAACCAGCGAGCTGCGCTTGCGTAGCGACGTAACTTTTGCAACACAGCATGCGCGATAAAAGTGATGTGGGTAAGTGCTGGCGAGGAGACGACAGGAGTAGAAAGCTCGCTTTGTGGCAAGACTCATTAAAACGTATGGGCACATTGCATCCGCAACGTGCTCGCTGCTACCACAGCCGTTTTTCTTGAACCATCAACCATCCTGAATGGATGAAATCCTTGCCTCACTTTTATTAGGCTGCTGACGTGCTTGTGCAGCAGTTTGTGGTTAACACTGAAGCTGGTTGCCCTGCCCTGCTGATAGGCGGCTTTGCCTTCTTTTAGGAGTTGAGTGCAGTGGTTACGTTGGGCTACGTAGTTGTCCCAAGTTTCTGGTGCTGGAGCTTCTCCGTACACTTGCCATGCTGCGTGGTGTGCTGTCAGCCATTTTTGAGTTCTGCTCCTAACGAAAGAAACTGATGTACACTTACTGCAGGCCCTTATCTCTGTAGCGTCTGCAATCAACTATCTGAATTGGTTGACAAACTCGAGCTAGGCGACTTCCGGCGGTTCTTCGGCAAGGAACGACCAAGTTGTGGCGCTGACAAGCTGGGCTAATCGATTGTAGCTTGTGATGGTGCGCACAGTCTCATCGTTCTCATTCCGATATTCGGCATAGCAGACGAAGTTGAAACTGATCATTGCGACCCAACGGACAGTCTACAACCAACACATCAATCATATGCTCCTTGCTGGTAAACACAAGATACAGCACAGATAGCCTGTTACCTGTTCTGAGCCGTGTTGGCAAAGTGCTTTGTTTTTAAAGAAACACAGTGATTACATGCTCTCGTAGATCGGCTTTGAATTGTTCTCCGATCTTGGCAGAAGTTTCTACACAACGTAAGTTGAAATCACCCATGCCAAGTATGTGAGTGTACATTTGCAGTAAACTGCATCTTAAAGCAGCCTCTAGGTGACAGTCGGTTCCGGTTATAGAGTTAGGGGGTGGTACACCAAGACAATAAGGCAAGCAACTGCAAGCGGCACCAAAGCAAGTCGGGGAACCGCGAGTCTGAATCCTCTACGGCTTTGCACTGAAGTCGCTTCGATAATACAGAGTTACCCGTCCTCCTTTTGTGAGCAAATCGTCCCGAATTAATGACACGCACGTTAGCGAAACTTCAGCGTCCGTCAATCCCGCGTGTAATCACGTCTCAGTGATATCATTGACGTCATATGACTCGGAAGCTTGGCGCTATTTCATTTCGGCCAGTTTATTAAAACTACCCCGAGCATTCGCATACAAGTAGGCCAGTTTCTTGGTCTCTAGGAGTTCACAGTGGGCTAATGGGGTCAAATGATGGAGAATGCTGACCGACGGATCGGGTAATGATACCTCGTCTGAGGCTTGATTCGGCCAAGCTACGTACCAATATTGGTGTAGAACTACGTCAGAGTCAATTAAAGCAGCGGTCAAGTTAAGCTTCTGGATCATCGTCGTACGCTTGCTGCTGCAGGTACTATTAAAGTTGAACTTTGCAAAGCTTCTGTAACCTTTAACCGAAATTCAGAAGGGAGATGTTTCCGATTTCTCCGCCATCGATCCAAAACATCCATTGCTTGTTGCTCTGACTGAACCACAAGTTTTAGGATTCTAGGGCCGCATCCTCTATACTTTGGTGAAAGAGACATCCAGGTGAGCGAAAGCTTCACAATATTATTCAAAGAAAGCGTATCACGAATGAACCGCCAGTGTCCTAAATCGTGCTTTCCGGTCTCTTGAACATGGTTAGAAGGATGTTCTGGCACGCCATGTATGAAGATTGTGTTTAAGCAGTCTTGCTTGCTGTGTGCCTCTTCGGTGTTTCTTTTCGCTTGTCGCGCACTCCAGGGGACATCAGGATAGATGCGTATCCCACCGGATCTATGCCTTAGTGCGCTTGTGTAAAGCAAAACGCTTCTTGCGACAGTGAAGGATCCTAGTGTTATTTGGATAAGTCTGTGTTTTCCATAGTGTGTCGAGTTCAGATGACGACTATTTTGTAATGGGTTTATGAGCTCGGCTTTGCCACTTATCAGCACACACAATGAGTTCCATTGGTCTTGCTCGTCCGTCAACTTACCGCACGTGAGAGAAAACATCATATGATGAGAGCCAGAGTGGCGGCAGTCACTCAAGATGCGAACGCGCAGAGGAATTTCGGACGGCGGTATAGCGGAGCTTTGCATTAATTGGAATGTTCCTCTGAAACGTATTCTCGGCTATCAATTGGACTGTACTTCTAAATTCACTCACATGAATTTTCAGTGGGCTTACGAGGACAGCTCGCACTAGAAGCCTTTGGTCAGAAACAAAGGGCACATAATGAAAGCGCACAGAAAATACGCACACGACGAATGCACACACCGAGGTAGGCGCACAAAGGATTAAACACACACGGAAATATGCGCACGCGGATATCTGCATGCGTGGAACTGGGGGACACGGAACTAGGCTAGTTGGTTTCCTTAGCACGTTCACCACCTCGCTACGCGACAAAGCACCCGTGATTCATTCAGAATACTGATGAACAGACAGAGCACCACTCTCTTAATGCAGGAAACCGAAGCCCCAGCGATTCGGTGGTACTAACAAGCTTAGTGTGAAAAAATCGAGTTCGTGGCTAACCTTCCATTGACTTGCTTTTAATGACCGCGGTTCTCGAAGTGGCATACGGGCTCTTTCAATGACATTCGATCGCCAATGTTCTGCTAATGACATAGCTATTTGACTGTCTGTGTGCCTAGCCGAATCAACCTACAGGTTGTATGTAAACGATTGACGAGAAGACATGAAATAAGTGAACCCAGTGTAGGACTAGTTAATACTAGTCCGATACGGTGCACGAAATAAAGCGCGGATGTCAGAAGGCAATTGGAGTCGGACACAGCGGACTGTATTCGATGGGCTACAAGAAGACGCGGACGGATGAAGCGAGACAAGAGGGAACACGTGAGCGCGGGAACTTACAAGGCGGTTGAGTGTCGAGCCGGTTGTAAGGAAGCTTAAAACAAGAAAGAATAATGTACAATCGGTCAACAATTGACTTGTACATGAAAGATAGCAGTTATCATTTTGGGCGCTACGGAGCTCCCCCCCCCCCACCGAGAAGGCTGAACATAGAAAGCCTTCGATTTCGAAAAGGACTGTTTAATCGAGGTTCGTAAGGCAAAATCGTGCCCAGTAAAAATGAGCGAGCGTTCGTGTCAAATGGAGGTTCGCCGGAAGCCGGAGTCCGCTGTGCCGTTTGTGATTTGCTATTTATTGGTTGCAGGGTAGGGTGCATTTCGGCGAGCCGTTGGAGCGGGCTTGTCGGATTAGAAAAAACTGGCTAACCCAGAAAAAGGCCGACAACACCTCAACCTCTGCTGCTGCCAAACGGTGCGCTTGGGAGTGGTCTCTCCCCCCGCCGCACCCTGCTCCGCGCCAAAACGACCGTCGTCCCACGGAGAAACGAGCATGGTCCCACGAAGAAACGACCATCGTTCCACGAAGAAGCAATCCTTGTCCCGCGAAGAAGCGACACTCATCCCGCGGAGAAGCGACCAGCGTTCGCGTCAGGGTCTTCGTAAACATCCCTCGTGTGGGCCAGTCGATCGAAGGGAAGGGTTGGAGCATGTAGAGACGAGAAAATAGCAAAGCATGCAAAGAAAACACCAAAAAGAACGAACAAATTCGCTAGGTGTTTAAACTTTTTTGGTTTTTGAATATTTTGAATAATATTTTTTGTGGTTTTTGATATTTTTGTTTGTTTTCAAAACGCTACTCGACCAAAAGCGGGGCAAATATATACAATATCTACAAAACTAAACGTATTTACACTGTACATAGTCGGAGAAACGAACCGGCTTACGCACCTCCCGACCACGGCGATTGGTCGTGGGAGCTGGCGGGCTAGATTCGAGAGATCTCGGAACGAATGAAGTACGTAGACCGAGATTGTGGTCTTGTTGAACTGCACTGGGCTTCTGTAAGCTGCTGCGATGAGTTGTGGCGTCGCATGAAGCACTACTAGACGAAGTAGGCGAGGTGGTTTCGTCCATATAGGCGGGTTTTAGATGGTCGATGGTGACGACTTCGCGTCGACCACCGCGGTCAGTTGTGTACGTCTTACTCGCACAGTGTAGCACTTTAAAAGGCCCTACGTACGGCGACTGAAGAAGCTGTCGAACACCGTTTGCACGAAGAAGGCCGTGTGAGCACGCAGACAGCTTCTCAGGCACGTACACTGGTGTCTTCTGCGATCGAGGAGCGGGTGGACGCAGCTCAAGCATCTGGTGAGCAAATCGATCGGTGTAACTTCCGTAGTCAAAATAGGAATGAGAGGGGGCTGGTGCTACTAGCTGTCCGTGCAACTACAGCGTGCAACCGTAGATTAGCTGCGCTGGTGTTGCGTCGAAATCGGTTTTAACAGTGTTTCTTAATCCTAGGAGGACGAGGAGATGTGTTTCAGAACATGAAGGATCTGCGTGCACTGCCTTCAACTGGCGGTGAAAACGCTCCACCATGCCGTTAGCGGCCGAATGACACGCCGTCATCTGAACGTGGCGACAGCCTAAATCCTTAAACCACGTGGCAAATGTTGACGGGAAATGTGTTCCTCGATCAGTGGTCACGATGGAGGTACTGCCGTATTGAGCTACCCAGCGCTCCGGAAAAGTTTTCGCCACCGTTTTCGAGGAGCAATTTTGGATAGGGACGGCCTCAGGCCATCTAGTAAATCGATCGATACAGGTTAGCAGATATACAGAGCCTTTGGAAGGCTGCAGAGGACCTACGAAGTCGACGTACACGTGATGAAAACGTGCGTCTGGCATCGGAAATCTGCCTAATGGGCTTCTCGTGTACTTGTGCACCTTCGCGCGTTGACACGGAAGGCAAGCAGCTGCCCAAGTACGGACGTCCCGATTAACATTGCGCCAAACGAATCGTGCGGTTACGAGTTTAACCGATGCACGAATGCCTGGATGAGACAAGCTGTGCAACGTGTCGAACACGGCCTGCCGAAACTCTCGTGGGACGACTGGGCGCGGCGTGCCCAGAGATAAATTGCAAAGTATAGTGCTGTCTGATGATGTCAGCGGAACGGGTCTTATGTCCAATGAGGGAGACCTGCGTAGTAGACTAACCTCAGGATCATTGTGTTGCGCTTTGGCCATGACTGCCAAGTCGATAGCAGTGCCGCCGTCAGCGGAGATAGCTTGGATGTGGGAACGTACATCGGCGACTGCGTTGTGCACACCTAAGAGCAGCTGAGGGTCAGAAAAGTAAGGGAAACCATAGAATGCGGCTGAAAAGTTGATGTGGTGAACAAGCTCTGCACTCGGACGAGAAGCCGCATCAGCAGCATAAGGCAACTGAGATCGCAGCCCAGGTTCGAAAGCTCTGTTGCAGTAGAAGGCGATAAGGAACCTGCAAAACCAAAATGACGAAATAAAGAAAAAGGAAAGGATGTGATGGTGGCTGGAAGCTGGGGGCAAGGGAACTGCCTGCCTCAGTGTGATCGAGCAGGCGATCAATCGAGTGGGCGGGTGAGTTTTAATATAACAGCTAGTTGTACCTTACCTCAGACTTGTGAACGGAACGCTTGTGTGCCGAGCCGGTGTGAGTTCTTTCCCTTGGTGCGGCTGAGAGAACCAAGCAAGCCACAATTTATTTACTCATAGGGAGTGAATATTCAACTGTAACACATCCACCCATTGGCAGGCATAATTAATATATTATGATAATAAATGAGGAGAGCTATATAAACCACAATCGTCGAAAACATATTTATGGTGCTAATATCAATGAAATATTTTACTAACCAGTTCTTTATTATCATAAACTTTATCGTTTAAATACAGTGCCTGCAAGGAACTACTAATATAAAACTGCCCACTTCTGCAAGCATATAGGTTTGTGGCTCTCTCTGGTCGGGGGTTGATAAGCATTCGGACAAAGCAGCGTGGAGTTGGTGGCTAACATCAGGTAGTATTTTACATGCAAACTTATTACAAGCTTGACATAGTTGAATAAACTGATGTTCACAAATGCTGTCCCTGAAATGCCACTACAACGTGACAGATGTTTTACTGATCAAACAATGAAGTTGTGGTCCTTATTCAGAAGACTAAGAAAGATACCCAGAAGGGAATGGGTCCAGTAGGGCAACACACTTGCAGTGATAAAATGCTGGATTATAAAAAACAGCGTACGGATGAAGAGCTGAGACCTACAACATGGACTGAGAGTTTCATAACTTAGTGAATATTTCGTTTACGTGAAAAGAATAGCATATTTCGTTGTTCAGTGTCACTCCAGGGTATTGTACCGTGGTGGAAAGAGGTCAAACTCTCACCAGTCAATACGAACCTGCGGGCGTTGCTTTACGATTTGCTGATAGCGTATTCCTTTGAACAGCGAAAAACTGACATACTTTCATTTTGAATTATTCAACGGTAGGTAAGTGTATTTAGACCAACCTGTTCTACCGTCCAGGAAGGTTTGCAATTCGACCGGTGAATTTATGTTAAGATGATAGACGCCAATGATTACGTCGTCTGCATACTTCAAAAATATGGTTTCTTTAAAGAGGGGATTGAGGTAACGTAATTGGGAAATAGAAATAGGGGCAAAATGGCTCTCTGAAAAACACAATCAGTCGATGTAGATAAAAGAGTTTTGTCCAAAAACCTCATAAACTTAGCATATTCAGTAAATTAATTCCTCAAAAGAGGAACAACAGCAATTTTAACTCCAGTACAAAAGTCCACGGTTCACATAACCAGAAATGTTATTGAAATCCAGGAATCAGACGCGGATGGATTAGTCATTATTATCCATTGATGAAAGCACGATATGTATCAGATATATTACCACCTCTAAGATGAACTTTAAGCTGGGATATACCAACGCACAGGGATCATGGAAACACATCCGGGTTAAGGCCTTTTTAAGAATAAGGCTCGCAAATGTTTTCAAAATAACCGATGTGCAAGCAATCGGCCAATATTTGCAGGTTCCTTTCTTCGGCACTGCCGTGATGCCTGCGCTTTGTCAGCTATATAGCGTTGTATGAAGTACACGGTGTACAAATCGGTGGGACGCTGTGTCAGCCAATCAGCACACTTCTTGTGATCTACAGGAGATAAATTAACCAGACAAGGTGATTTGTTCCGTTCTAACCTCATTGATTCCCTATGTACGCCTAGGCTGTTCCCAAAAGTTGAGTTAGCTGAAGGTAGTTGTAAGCAAGTAGGTGATATAGTAAAGACTGAAATATTGTTCTGGTCACAAAGGTGTAGGTTTAATTCCACCACATCCGGAGGGGAATGCGGAGCCTCGTGGGTTACTCCGCTTAACTGTCTCGGCATTTTCAATATTTTACGAGGATTATTGTTTCCAAATATGATTTGAACATGGACCTTGTAGAAGCGACGCAACTCGACTTTTACAACAATTGTTTGAGACCTGACTAATAAAACATCTTTGAGTGTAAAAGACTTTTCTTTAAGTCTGCGCAGTCAGTTGAAAGATTGAGACTAGAACCTCCCAGCACTACCGAAAATGGTGTAAGTTTGACAGCAGGTATCGAAATAAAAGTTTAAATAACTAGGTAGCTGATCACAAGGTTATGTCACGTCTGCATTACAAGTGAAACTAAAATCTATAGCAAGTATTTCTATGCAGTTGCTGAATATTCTGTGGAAGGCATTGCTCTCACGCATACTTACGATCATTGCAACGGCTTAGGGTTCATGCTATAGAGAAAGGGAAATAACTTTACGGCGGCATGAACAGAGCTCCCCCCAACCTGGGTAGATTATAAAATCAGAACACTTTCAGATCGTTAAAAAAATACCATGCCATTTATTGCATCTAATCTGGTTAGAGACTGTGCGATACTCTTTAGCTCAAGACTAGCAAAGAATTTGGTATCCGATCAATTAAAATATTAGACAAGAATGTACAATGAGAGTTCCAGGTATTTGGAGGCCGCACATGTCTATCCGTCATGAAAGGCTCCGATTTCAGTGCTGGGACAACTGAGTGAAATGTTGATAATAACCAATAAAGCGAACACTAACTGTTTGGAAGTCTGGGTTTACATTTCAAGATTAAACAGCTGCTGCATTGAAATCTGTAGCGAGAAAACTTTTAATCGTAACGCATCACCAAGAACCAATGCAAATGATAATGCTAGCGCCCCGCTTCCACTGTGACAAATGCCGGCCAACACGATATTTACAATACTGTCTGTTAGCAAAGCAAATTGCAATCACGGCTGTTACCGACTCACTCGGCTTTTATTCCAGGTCGAACGAAATCGGCGATGCTTCCAACGATGACGAAGGCAAAATCGACCTGTATCGCCTGCAGTTTTTCACTCCGGCGGAGCATGTAAGTCGGTGCTGTTTCAAGGTGACATGCATCTTAGAGGACCAAATGAATTCCTTTTAGCCTTTAAGATAAGTGAAATGGATGATATATATATTTGCAAAGGTCTGCAAATAGATATAAAGCCATCAGATACCATGGGATTCAAAAGGCATAGAAATAGTAAAAGAAAACACAATACAACACATCATAGTCCATGATTTCATCAGAGGGCAAGATACTATACGGTTGCCCAAGCCAAAGTAGAGTGTTGACCTAGGGGACACCGCCCCGAGCATTTGGCTGAATAGCCTGCGGAGCGAATTCAGGGAATCGCGCCAATTGAGAGCCGGTGACTGGTTGCTCAGTTCATACGCCTTTCGTTTGTTCCTCTGTCAAACAAGGCCCAATGCTCCCCAGAATTACAGCATAACGCTGCTGGAAAACAATGCTTCGCCAGAATGAAGCAAGAGGCAGTGACTTTATTTAGTGGCGAGTCACGTGCGCCACGTCACAGTGTTGTTAACCGGACATATATGGCTTCTTTTGGGGAGAACGCTTGTCAGTTGAAAACTAACCACGTCCTGGAATACTGTCGCTGGAACTGGAAATCCCGAACCACCCAGCTGGCAACACGAGGAGGTTGTTCGGCAAGCCAGCAAATAATTGATAATAACCACCTATAGCGAATACAAGTGGTTAAGAAAACCTTAAGGAGGCATGTACAGGGGACTACAGCCTATCAGTTGTGCACTGACTTGATATAGTAGCATCATCTGAATGCTTTCTACAGTACAAAGGTTCATTTTCTGTGGCAGAGATACATGCTCATAAGCTCAGATTGTTAAAAATTTACTGCATATGAGATTGCAGTACAATTTCTTAGGTCAAGTTGTTTATTTAGTAGTCGGACTGCTTGCTGATCTCGCTAATCATGCTGCAAACGCTTTGTCACTAATCGAGGCAACATCATCAACGCACTAAGGATGTGTTGTCAGCAGAATTGCTGGACTTAACGAACGATTCAACTATCTGTAGATGATTCGTTTACAGTAACTATGTATACACGGGTTTAAATCCATCGGGTCTAGGCAATAACATAGTTTGGGCGACAGAAGAAGTAAACCAAATGTGTGGGTGATTGTCTCCTCATCTGTGGTACAACACCGCACCAGACACTCAGTAATCTGCTCATGCTTGACAATCCGATAGTACGCCAACTCAACAGTTTTACGCTGTTTGCGTTTGATTACCACAACTGGATGACTGGCAGAGCATTGCTTACCTTTTATATCAGAGTAGAAAAATCGCAAGTAGATCGAGTTAGACTTCTAAGATAGCTATGATTCCTGTGTATAAACAGATCGCTAATTTTCAACCAAGAGGCAATTATGAACTCCAAAATCCAAGTCATTTAACTGGCCACTTCTTTGTCGACAGAACTAATTGAAATGATTGGATATTGCAAATCAGTACCCCACGATAAATTGGCTACCGCACATTCCTGCATTTCGTTGGAAGAAGGTAGCTAGGCTTCAAAGTTGGGAGTGGAGTACCCACCGTGTTATTGAGACCTAAGTTCAATTGAAGCAGTCCTCGGTCATTCCAATCACAGGGATTGTATCCGAAATGGAAGAAAAAACTGAGCTTTGTGTCGCGCGACCGTAGGTCGACTGCTTTGCTTCTCTCGCTGACGCAATTTTAGCAAAAGCACCATATGCTTAGAGTATTTCTCTTTCACTGAACCAAATCGGTAAAATACCAGCCCACTTTGGCCGTTCATTTATATGGCAGAGCTATCGCAGGTTATATGAATGTCTGTTCAGTCAGCATCACTTTGACCACTCAGTTACAGTAACTGTGCTATACCCGGAAATGTATTGGTCATAAGCAACCGGTAGCGGACTTCGAGAATTCATTTTTGCGTAATTTGCTGTGTATGTAACGTAGGTACATCGGGCCTTGCAATATGTGCTCAAATTCCCAGTAAGAGGTGAGCAACAAATAAAACTCATCCGAACAATTACTCATTGAGTTGTGTTGATGTTTTCCGTGTTAATTTCTGTTCGTGTTAAAATTAAGGCTGTCCCCACATTTCAAACTTGCATTTTGTGGGGTAATATAGTCCGAATGGTGTTTTGCTTAGCCGAAGTGCACCGTGTGAAGTAAACTGCAAACAATCAGCCTTCAATCCCTTCACCTGGTTCTACTTCGCGATATGTCAAATTTTCGATCCAGGTACCATCTGAAATCACGATGAAAAGTTTGCTCAACCCGGTTCATCGTTTGGACACAACACTAATGAACAAGGCACGCCGCGTCGAACTGCCCATGATCTGTTCGCAGAAACAAAGTGAGGTAATTACTATTGGAATGAACTGACATCTACCTGCTTACATGTCTTAGGTGACTAACTAATGGTGAAGCATCTGTTGTCACATTTACTTACCTAGTATAACCTACTAGGATGATTGTTTGTTTAAATTCCATAAGCTGGGGGACTTAACTGGAATTAACGCTGGTTAGTGAAAATCAGTGGAAGGCTGTTTCAAGGATATCAGTTTAGTTTCGCACGAGGGGCAGCTGTTTGTAACCTTACACTCTTGGAGCTGTGTCAGCACCTTGCTTTTGAATACAAGCTTAGCGGATTTAAGCTTTACGCTAGAAATACATCTGCCCCTCTCAATACCCAAATTCTAGAGGTTGTTATGGTTATACGGAAGCGAAGCATCTGAACAAATTATTGGTGCGTCGCTGTGGATGAGGTTGGTTATGCGGTACGGAACAACTACTGTGCATTTGCATGATTCGGAATACCTGTGAGAAAGACTATGTAGATCAGACGGGGAGAAAACTATCCACAAGAATACAAGAGCACAAGCTTGCATGTCGATACCATTAGGTATCGTCACAAATCGCAGCGCATCTCCATGAGGAAGGACACAACGTTAACTAGGACAACACAGAAATGCTGTCGCACGGAGGGGCAAGAAAAGGAAGAGAATTCCTCTAGGCATGATTCTCTACGGAGAATTTAGTGAACCTCCGCATTGACCTCGATCCTGTGTACCTACAGCTGAGGATGCGTGAAACTCGGCGGCCAAATATCGAACAAACAGAGGTCATGGGACACAGATCGACGAGGCCAATTTCAAACGCTACGTCCGGACGACACTTTCAGTGAGATTTTCCTCTACGAAGCAGTGCACTGAAGATGCCACTAAGGGAAGTGATGAAACGTTTGTCATTTAAAAACTACTCAACTCGGAGATTGAATCGAAAAGTTAACCCTAGTGTATTTAGTTTTCCACCCTTAACTCCAATTTGCACAACAATATGCTCCGAAGTAAACTTTGGTCCTTTTGATAACTGGAACTGTAATTGGGGGTGAAATTTTCTATCGTTACTCGTTCCCAACATCATCCTACAACAGCCTTCGTATCAGTTCGGACCCATCGGAAATATACAACCGTAATTGGGCGTAGAGACTTTAGTGTAGAGTACACTTTGACCCGTTGATCATGAAACAATGGAACAATAGGTTATTACTATTAAAAAAGCATGTCTCGTGGGATGGAAATTAGTGCGAAAAGTGAATTGCATGCTAAAGTGAAAAGCGGTTTGTTGGACTCACAATAGACTTATGTAGAATAGAGAGGGTGTTCGCGTACTAAAAGTATAGATACATCAACCCATTAGTTGGGAGTTTCGTAAGACCTCGTTTGATTGCGTTTTGTAGCCTCTGGCTAACCATTCGTAAAATGAACTGCAAACGAGACAAAGCGTCGTCGAATCGCTTTTTAAATATCTCCAGATTGGGAACAGAAGCGACATAATTGGGGAGGGCGTTCCAAGCCTGACACACGCGGACGGAAAAGCTTTTTCTACGCCATTTAAACCAGCTATATTGTATTTTCAGTTTCAGGGGATAACCTCTTATGTTAGTGTTGTGGTTCAGTTTCAGCAGTGGACTGCAAACGTGGTTTGGGTTCTTCAGTATCTGGTAAACCATTATGAGATCCCCCGCAAAAGCTGATATCGACTGCTGTAAATGCTTAGAGATTTCAATCTAATCTGATGTAGCAGATGAAAGTGGCTCTGACTTTCTTGGTTGTCATTCTTTGAGGAGCCTGTTTCTGCCACGATTGCCACGCCTGAATAGCATATTCCACGTGCGGTCGCACGTAGGCGTTAAGCGGGAAAGAAGGAAAGCTTGTGGGTTTAAATCGATCGAAGTTTCTGCGAAACAGGCCCAAGTGTTGTTTGACGGTTGTTTTGAACCAATACACCCAGGTCATGCTCCTGAGAAACCTTCTCCAAGGTGTGGTCTCCAAGCATGTAAGTGCTCACCGGCAGATGACGCAAATGTTTCACCTTACACTTAGTTATGTTCAATTGAAGAATGTTCCACTTTGACCGTTCATAAATGTAACCTTGGTCATGTTGGAATAGGTCGTGATCTTCGTTGTTATCAATCGCCCGCCATATCTTGACTTTACTGGCGAAAAGCAAGAAAGTTAAGGAGATAAATCTTGCTGGCTCATTGATAAACACCAGGAATAAGCACGGTCCCAGCATTGAGCTTTGGGGACACTACATTACACCTCAGTCGGGTCAGAGAGTGATCTCTTAGCGTGTACTTGAGGCTTCCGTTGGTGAAGGCAGCTGGCAATCCAACCAAGTACAGGATCTCCGATTTCGTAGCTCTGTAGCCGCTGAAGTAGGATGCGGTGATGCAAGCGGTTGAAGGCTTTGGAAAATTGCAGATAGATAACGTCAACTCCGGCCCCATCATCAGCCACTTCCGTCCAGCTAACTCGTGCAGTCAGTAGGTTGAAGGTGCATGACCGGTGTTGACGAAAACCATGCTGCTCCAGTACTAAGATTTAGCATTTTCCATTTAGTCCGTTAAAGCCACAGCGTTGACTGCTTCCATCACCGCGCGCACAGGGCGGAGAGTCACTTGGCGATGGTTTACAGGATCTGAAAGGCAACCGTCTTTGAAATTTGAGGTGATAATGGCACACTTCTACATAGTGGGGGCTTGTTTTTCATTAAAGCACCTTTGGAAGAACTGGGACAGTGGTTCAGCTAGCTTGGTGGCCACAGCCTTCAGTGCCTTCGGGCGGATGTTGTCTGCTCCCAGAGAACTATGCTCACGCAGTGAGAGTAACTTCCTTAGCACAATTGTTAGGTTGAAGGTTACATTTGTAAACAATGCTTTCGGTAATGTGCTTGATATTATGGGACACACAGAGGCCGCGAGTTTTAAAATTTGGGCGTATTTTAGCCGCAGGGCATTTGCTGCTCCTTCGGGGCTGTGTACTCTACCGCCTATCGTGAAAAGTGGAAGGATTCCATGCTTCACTTTACGGAGACTATTGAGATACCTATACAGGAGTTAGATGTTTGCCAAGAACTTTTGGCTAGGCACTGTTGATAAGTTACTTTGTCCTCAAGGTCAAGTGCAGTGCAATGGTTGCGATGGATCATGAAATTACCCCAAGTGTCTGCTGCATACCTTATCACCAGGCATTTTGAAGTCCTGCTCATTAGAATTGAAGGCATTTTTAAAGTACGAAGTGGGTGGTCTCTGATGCTATGTTGACGATGTCGCCCACTCTATTAACGAACTTTGTCTAAATGTTGTCAAGGGGGCTGTTGTTTAAGAATTGTTAAGCAGCTGCGTCGGCGAGTTCTTTCTGTACCTTGTAACGTGTGATTGTATGAGTTAGTTCCGAGTGTTCAGACAGGTACTCTACATAACACACATAGTTGAACGTTATTACTACATGGTCACTTAGACCTAATGGACGATCCATCAATAACTTGTCAATCATGAGATCTTCATCCGTGAACACAAGATCCAATATGGACGGTTTGTCTGCTGTCCTGAATCTAGTAGGCCTAGTGCATTATTGTACAGGGGAATATTAGCGATCAGTTCATGCAAGTCTGCTTTGAACTACTCACTGGGCAGTGCGGAAACCTTCAGATCGTGAAAATTGAAGTCCCCGGAGATGAGAATGTGGCTGTACTTAGTGCGCGTTTCTCTGTTCACTCCACGTATCAAACGGAAATCCCTTTCCTTAGTGTAGGGTGGGGACGGTAAACGACAGCTACGAGACATGAGTCGTTGTGACTTAGTCGGAGACGGCACCCGAGTGAGTCGGTAACGTGTGTTTCCAGATCATCAACTATTGCACATTGCAGGTCGCTGCCGTAGTACAGTAAGGCCCCACCTCCTCTGCTGGGGCGGTCGTTCCGGATGAGTGACATTCCGGCTATCCCAACCTCAGCATCAGTCACCACTAGGTGCAACCAAGTTTCGGTTATCGAAATCAGGTCCCAAACATTCGCGGCCTGGTATAGTCGAAGTTTGGTAAGTTTACTTAGGAGACTTTGGGTGTTAGTGTACTTGCAAAAAGTTTCTCAGATTTAAGCAATGTTTCTGAGGTTGTACAACTCATACGTGTAGTTTCGTCGACCCGTGAGTAGCCGGCGACTAATCGCCTTTCGATGTGTACTTGGTGTATGGCCTAACGTCTTATTCATCGTCCGTGTAGTTAGTCCCGTGTCTAATCTTCGACGTACAATGTAAAGTGTCTGGTTAATAGCATCTTCCACAGGTTGTATGGGCTCATTCGGCACACTACTGGTGCATTGTTCTCTCATAGATCCCATCGCGTTTGGTTCTTTGAGTGACATATCACCTCTAGGAGCATATCGCTGAGTGTCTTCAGGCGAACCGCAGATGGTAGCTTGCAACGGTACATGTACCAGTTTTTAACATCCGTGCTACCATTTGTTTTGACTAAAGGACCACCATCAACACTCTCTGGCCACTTCCTTTGTAGTTCGGTGAGGTACGCAGTCGTGACACGGATTTCGCTAACACATCATCCAAGCAGAGTGTTTCACGAATATAACATCACTGTTCTTTATCATGGGTTGTTACTTCATGCTCATCACATGCTTCATTTTCAGGAACCCCGTGAAGAAGAATGATTCTGGGTGGCATTTGGTGTACCCGCTGTGTGGTTGGATTATGACTCGCAATCTCTATTCAGACCTCGGTCCTGAGTAGACTTCGATCATTACGATCACAAGGACCGTTACCGAATTGGTGGTTAGGTGCTGTTGGGAGGAGCAACACCCAACCACCAAGAATGGTTCTGGTTTAAGTTTCCTTCCGGTAGTTCTCTAAGGTGCGGTTAAATCGATAGCGCTCGCCCCATGGAATGTCTGGAAAGATACGGATGGAGCAGTGTTCATTTCTGAGACTACCTGTCGACGGTAGTACTGATTCTACTTCAGTGATGGAGTTCCGCACAACACGCAGAAGCCTTGGCTCTCCAAAATACTTAGAGTTGGGGTGTCGTTTAATACGTACTACGTGTACAGGTTTCAATATAACTCCGATTAAGTTACTAATAATATCCAACTGGTTGAGGTCATACAGCTACCTGCTTCATATTGCTGTGGACTTTGATTCTGGGATATTGGAGCAGAGTACGCTCGGTATAGGTAGCTGTTTCCTTACACCTTTCGGCTGGTGGCGAATGGTGATTGAAATACTCGGAGATGTACCGCAGGAAACTGGTGGTGCTTACACCAGAGAAACTCCGTTATGCTCGTCGTTTTCCGATCTATTTGGAGGTGATGTTACTCTTAAATGACGGCTCTTCTTGGAAGCGAATGTAACCCAAATTTCGCTAATATCGGCTTGCTCTTTTTCTACGCACTCCGTCGGGAGTTTAGAGGTAGCCTTACGTGAAGTTACTCCGATCGAACTGGGAACAGCTTTAGTCGAATGTGAGCTATGTGTGGTATTTGGACAGCTGTTGATGTTCTGGACTCTAGGTTCGGGTTGCCTACAGAGTTAGTAGCAGTTCTTCGCGGCATAGGAGCAGTAACCAAAGGAAGGATTGGGTTGCACACTCCGCTATGCTTACCCAAACGGTAGTGATTTCGGTGGTCACCATTTCATCAAATTTGGCTAGTAGCTGGTCATAGTTCTGAGATAATAGGAGCGCGCTTTTTATCAGTTGGATCGATGTGCATTCCACACAGAACCATATCGAGTCTGGTTTGTTTAATAATTTGGCCTGACTAGGTTTAACTCGGAGGCAACTAGCATGAAAAAGCTTGCAACAGTTGCGGCACAAAATGCCCCCTTACCAAGCTTGGAGGATGAGCCACATAGGACTTTAGACTGTGGCACACTGGGCAGCGCGCTTGTTGAGCAAAGGTTACGAAGCATTTGAATGGCTCACTCTCTATGGTAAATGGTCGTTCCGTTCCTGACGTTCTCGGTAAGGTCACAGTGTTCACGTTGCAGTTGTTGGCGCGCAGACTGTGCTCTGACTTGCCAGTCGAATGTGTCAGATGAACATGGGGCAGAACACCCGAAGGTGTAATTGAGAATTTTCGTGGTTAAGCCTAGAGATTGCGCCGGGTGAATTTTCCTTGAGATCTGTAGCTGCACCAAGCATTTTTGGATTTGAACGAGTGACAGTTTGTTCGAAAGCCGTTGAAATGGTCTATCGAGTGAGACAAACGTTGTCTCCGATGGTTGGCGTTATGCAACATTGGTGCATGGATATCGGCGAAACACTGCCCGAAATTTAGAAATCAGGGTAAATGTGGAATGTACTGGAGTGTACTCGAGAAAATAGCATCACAAGGTGAAGCTTTCGAAAGCACGACGAACGAGTATGGATCCAAACGTATGCGACAAAATGCCGCTGAGCCACAGTGAAAATGCACGACTGTACAAGTGATTAACTGGCACGCGCATTCCTTCAACATTGCTTGCTCCATTTGCCCTTGTACAGTAGTAGCACAAGGGCATCGTTCAGCTCAAGATGCACCTACTGATGTAGCGCATTTAGCAGCGCGGTGCCGCAATGTTTCTATATTTGGGGCAGCATCCTATCGGCACAGCACACTTGCCGTTTCACAGCTGAGCAAGTGCTCTCTGCGTCTCATCCACTCTCGGTGTGTCCGCCAGGCCCACCAGCATCACGCGCAGTTTCACGCCGTTTAAATTAGGACAGTGAATCTCCAAACGATTGTTCGACAGACAGTGTATTTGCCATGTCTTCATTATGTCTACAGTCTGTGTGCAGGTAGCGCTTGATATACCATCGATTAGCCTCCGCAGCCGCTTCAATCTCGTTCCATACACCTCCTTCGAGGAGTCAAAATATTCCTTGTGTTCGCGGCGTTCAGCGTAGCATTACAACTGCTTCGCTTTCGCCGTCCACGCTATCAGCCAGACCATTTGCGAATCAGACGGCACGAAGATCATCAGCCTTTACAGGCGATTGGTTCGCTGGGCAGCGCATTTCGCTCTTCAATTCAACCGCCCAACACAGCCCCAAGTGACACCACCAGCCCCAATGTATGATGCTTGGCCTGTCTCCACAGCTTCCCCCCGGCAAATGAAGCAGAGATTCGAAATGCAATCCAATCTTTGAAACTCCAAAAGGCTCCGGGTCAAGACAACCTACCACCGGCTCTATTCAAAGATGGCGGGAGTGTACTTCTCAGCGAAATCCTATCGCTGTTCACGAAAGTTTGTACTAATGAGAACGTTCCGAAAGCATGGGGAGAATCGGTCATTGTCCGATTCACAAGAAGGGCTCCCGCGCCGATTGCTGCAACTACCGTGGCATCTCGTTAATCTCTGTCACATCCAAAATCTCCTTGTTGGTCCTACTTGGCAGGCTTTCAACGAGTAGAGAGGAGATTTGCCGAGGAGAACAAGCCGGATTTCGTCCAGGCCGCGGCTGCATCGACGAAATCTTCACCTTTCGGCAAGTTCTCGAACTTCGTCACTTCAACCGATGGCCAACAATCATAGTGCTTTTAGACATCCGAGCGGCATTTGATTCAGTAGATAGATCTGCGTTGTGGAACTGTTTACTGAAGAAAGGTGTGCCCGACAAGTTTGTAAGTATCCCGAAAGAACTTTACAGTCACACGTCGGACAGTCAGGACTTATTGCACGCACTCTTCTTCACTTGCTGTGACCAGCGGTGTTCGCGAAAGTTGCCCTACTTCACCTTTCCTCTTCAATTTCGCCATCGCAGATGTTGTCCAAAGAGCACTGGAAGGTGTCCAGAACTGCGGTGTTGAGCTCCTCCCTGGAGACAGAGTCACGGACTTGGACTACGCAGATGGTGTCGCTTTGCTGGGGGACGACACACAAACTGTCCAGAACACTTTGGACTGCTTAGCAATGGAAGCGTCTAAGTACGACTTATGCTTCAATCCGGGAAAATGTAAAACGCTGCTCCAGGACTGGCAGGTGCCTGAACTCCCCCTCACCATTACTGGACATGTGCTGGAGCAACTCCGTTGATTTACTTAGCTAGAGAATTGCATCACGGCTGGTGGTGGTGTTGGGGATGAAGTCTCACAACGGCTTGCAAAGGCCCGCTTGGCATGCATCAAACTGAGACACCTATGGCGCAGTCGTGATGTCAGTCTCAAGCTTAACGGCAGGATGTACAATGTTTTCGTTTGTGCAGTACTCTTGTAAGGCTGTGAGACTTGGCCTATTCGCTCGGAAGATATGAAGCGGTTGTCAGTCTTCAACAGTCGCTGTCTACGAAGGATTGCTCGGGTGTGGTGGCGACACCACGTAAGCAACTCAGATGTGTGAGACCGCGTGCTTGGGGCGAATAGTGCCAGTCTTCAGACCGTTATTCTCCGACATCACATGCGTTGGCTGGGACATGTTCTGCGCATGCCAGCCCATCGCCTTCCATTTCGAACGTTATTTGCACTCCTAGGGAGCGACTGGAAGAAATACCGCGGTGGAAATCCAATGACGTGGAGAAGGAGCATGAAGAAGGCGACCTCAAGGTTGGAGGCAGTCAGACCAGTCCGTTTTCCAAGTTGGGGACCAGGAGATGCTGAATCGCAGTGGTTGGAAACATTAGACGTCATGGCCCGCAACAGACGTCAGTGGTGTTAATGTTGTTCTGCCATTTTACCATCCCTTTGATGCACACAAAAGCACGTAAAACAATACAAACAATACAACAAGGTGTGTGTAAAAACAATAAAAGGCGTTTCCCATATTCTTATCGCAGTTCGAGTTCCCATCTTCTTCACATATTTTCTTCTGCCATGGTTCTGATGGCACAGTGCCTGTTAACAGATTGTGAATATATATATATATATATATATATATATATATATATATATATATATATATATCCGTCCACCATGCATGTTTGATGCAACGGAACTCTCGAGTCATTAGCCGTCGAATTTTGCGAAACTGACTATTGTTCCCCAAGTCACTGGGGTTTACCACATGTGCAACAAATGCTGCATTCTTCTCACACCAATGCGCTAATTGTCGCACTGTTCTCCTCAAACCAATCGGACCGTTTACAGTTTGCGCCCTCGAAGGTCTCCGCGGCAGCAGCTGCCAACTGCTCGCGAAGATGGTGCCACAGGTCGCGCACTTTGGCTATGCATTCCACATCACACAGGTGTACATCCATCGCCTTTTCCAGCTCAATACGTTTCGCCACAATATCGAGGTAGATGACGGTAAATTTATCACGGTTCACGGCAGGAGTGCAACACAAGTTTACAAAAATATATATACAGTTTGGTCTGCACCAGTATGTGAACAGTGCCACACTCAGGTCCATGCAGTACAGATATCATGTGGACTTCACACATGTCACGCTGACATACGGTAACATAGTCGAGCAGGTGAGCGTGACCACTCCGTGGGTGCGTCGAAGTCGCTATATCACTCACACTCAGTGCAAACGGAGTGTTCGTGATCGTCAGGCCGTGAGTGGCACACAGTGAGAGCAGCCTGTCACCGTTTGCATTCGCTGAACCAATACCATGCAAACCGATAACATCTGTCCACACCGATGCATCACGTCCGAGGCGCGCGTTAAAATCACCCAGCAGAAATGGTCGGTCACTCCTCGGCACAGACGGTATCAAGGAGGATAGCTGAGTATAGAACTGATCACGCATATCACCAGGATAACACATGGTCCGACCGTAGTGCTGATAAAAGTGACAAACTTACCTTTTCCGTGTCGCAAGCTAGCAGTCATCAGCCTCGCGCTAATGCCAGTCTGCTCTCCCACCAGCTGGCCATTGAGGCGGTCGGATAGTGGAAATGCGAATTCATGTTCACGTGGTGCTGAGGTGGCGTTCCTCACCCAGTAGAATGTGTAGCTAACACCAGCTTCATGTAACTTACTTTGCTCATCGAATCAGGTCTCACGGAGGGCCGCGATATGGATGCTGTAGCGCGATGGTTCCATCGCGACCACAGCAATGCGTCGCTCGGAAAGCTCACCGGAGTTCCAGTCCCGAAGTGTGCTCAGGTTCTACCACCCGATATTAAGTGCTTTGCGCACAGGCGTACCATTGCGTTAAATAAACTTTTATTCTCGGATAAGCGAAGTATGTCTGCACAGGCATTATCATGTTAAGCGGGAAACAGGTGATCATGAAACGTACAATAGGATTGTCACAGGAGTGTCATATATGTTGATACATGTATGTATTTATGTGTGCGTATTTATGTGCGCTGCTGCTGATTTTGCATTCTTGATGCTTTTTCACCGCAGTTGGGCTAAACTAACTTCCACTTAAACTAGGTCTTTATAAGCTGGCTAAATTTCATGCCACTTTATTTGATTTGTTCTGCCAACTTGATTAAACTTCCATCAACTGGCCACGTTGCTTACGTTAATTGCGCTTATCTTCGGTAACTTCGCTGCACTTGTAGCATTTATAAATAACTTATGGACATTTTCTCCTTATCGCAGATTCGTTGCTAACCAACTTATTTCATATGCTAATTTAGCGAAGGGTTATGCCACCGTATCTCCATGCATTATTCGAGTTATTTTATTTCCTCTTATCTTTTCAAGTGAATGGCTGTTGCTTGATATCCCCGGTGTGGCTGCGCTTGAGGTGCATGTTGACAAGGTGCCTACCTGTCTATTACCCACTACCTCTTCCATACTGGCTCCAGGAGACAGTTGGTCGTTGCTGGAGGGGACGGGGTGCACGGTCCTTGTGGTCGTGCTAGGCTCGAAGAGTGGTTCCCTGCACTCATTGTGGAGCGGACTACGGTCCAGCCACCGCCCTGTGTGCGCTTGATTCCCAAATACAGTGTGTCTGTGTTTACCTGTAAAGGAGTGTGTGCCGGCTCCGTTGATGAAACGTGGCCCCCATCCACCTGCCTCCCGGTCTCATTCCTTTAAGTTTACACTTGATATGGGGTGTGTGTTTGGAGTCGTTGGTGGTGCAGCGCAAGCCATCCATGGTCCCTGTGTAGGCGCAGGCGTCCTGTGGCTGGCCACAGTGATAGGCAAATCCGAAACCGGATGTCGGCATCCATATATATATATATATATATATATATATATATATATATATATAACGAGGGTACACGTAAAGCTCTGCTCTCGTTTTGGTAGTTTACCTTTGCTGAACTAGTAATTTGTCAGTGGTTGAGGGAAAGTTTGATGAAGAGAAGTAGCAGGCCGGATGTAAGCTCACCGTATACAATCCAGTCATCACCCTAATTGATCATCCAATTGCCAAAAAAGAAGATCTAAGCACTTGTCATCGAGCTCATTTTGTATTTAATGTAGGCAATCATATAAGCAGGAATCCGAAGATCCTCCGGAATGGAGACAAACTGGTCGTTAATTAGGAAGGATATTCAATGAAATTTTTTTAGTCCCTCCCAGAACCCCACAAGACAGATAGTACGAAAACCAATCCAGGGAAGCACTGGACTGCCGTTTCGCTCCGTTGAGCCTCGCCAATGATGCAAATCCTCCGGCTCCACCAGGAAGCGATGCAATGACACCCCTAATATTGCTCCGACCAGTGAGCAGCTTATGCCTCTGATCAGTGGGAGACTATGGCAGAGCGTGAGAACTTGCGTGCTAACTTGAATTTAGCGCGACCCATCCTATAGTACCATGCAGATTTCAGAGGACAGTGGGTGGTATTCAGAGGGCACGTCTTCCGCTGCACAGCAGTTACGTGCGTGCAATACTTGAGTGTTTTGAGGGCGAATTTTTTTAAATAATGGGCACAGGATTTTTAACATGAATTCAGTGCTTTTTCCAGCTATCGTCAATTTATCGACGCCGTTCGGAACCGGTGATGATTTCTTTTATTACCTTTACAGTTAAGGTCCAGAAGACTGCGCAATCGGTCGGAAAATGCAAAGAATTCCCTTCCCGACAAGATAAACGAGACCATACTCAAGGTGAGGTATTCGCATTTTAGTGTTTAAAGTTTCATGAATGTCAGCTGTGCTACTCACCGATATTGACGGATTGATTTTATCTGACCACTCTTTTCTTGTATACATGCTTCGCATTTGGGGGGTATCACTGGGTACTGTCAAGATTCGACTGCAAATCATCTGTTGTCATACTGAAGCATCTAAGCTTGAGTTAAAGCCCCTTGGTGCTGTCGCCTCACATGGGTCTTCAACTGGTTCTAAAGAAGGCAGAATGAACCCTGCCGAAGGAGCAGGAATGTAACTCAAGGTGAATCCAAACGGCTTGTGTTATGTATCGGCAAATGCACTGGGCCTGTGTGCAAACTGGTCCCCGAGATACGTTGTACACGGTGAGTGAAAACAAAACAAGCCGTCGGCAAAGTGAATTCTGTGAAAGTGACTAGATCTGAGCGCGAGCAAACTACCGGCTGGTGATCAATCGATAAACAGTGAGTCAGTTATTTGCAGGCTACAGAGTGCTTAGTCACGTTGGGAAGAATTAACGATGAGCGCAAACCACACAGTACCCCTCACTCCTTCTAAACGAGCACAACGGAATGAGTTCCTAGTTGAGTGACTCTCATTTCGCTTACGGCATCTGGTAAGGGAACGCGTAAAGTAACCCGCATTAACTCCTCGGTCAACTGCGATTTCTCCGTTTTTGTTCAATTTCGTCGTGGATTCTATTATGGAATGTTCCCTTGCGGAATCCAACGATGTAGGCGTTGAAGTGCTGCCTGGTGAACGGTTAGTTTATCCAGATTATGCGGACGATATGGTCTTGCTTTTCGACAATGCTGAGGCGGTACAATTAACCCTGAATAGCCTATCCAGAGTGGTCCCATTATTTGGTATGCACTTCGCACCTTCAAAGTTCAAAGTGTTGCTGATGGACCACCAGCCACTCGATGACCCCTTGACGCTTGCTAACGATGAACTCGAGGTGGTTGATCATTTCACTTATCTTGGCAGCTGCATCAGCAATGATGGGCGTATAGAAACTGAAGTGAGCTCACGCACTGCAAAGTCCAGAGCTGCCATCTTGAACCTGCGGCATCTTTGGCGACAGAAGGGAGTTTCCCTCCGTCTGAAAGGCCGTGTATACAAGGCCACAGTGAGGGCCGTTCTGCTTTATGGTAGTGAAACTTGGCCCCTTCGGTCTGAAGATCTGAGGCGCCTTCAAGTCTTTGATAATCGTTGTTTGTGAAGCATTGCTGAAGTCGGATGGCACCAGCGTGTCCGCAACGATGATGTGTGTAGGCGAGTACTAGGTGGTGATAATCTTGCTAGCTCCCTAGAACAACAGATAGCACTGAATAAGTTGCGTTGGCTCGGGCACGCGCTACGTATGCCTGGTCACCTCTTACCTGAGAGGGCCTTGTTTAGTCTGCCAGGTGTAGGATGGCGCAAAGCTCGAGGTGAACAGAAGTTGACTTGGCAGCGGGAAATGAAGTCACTGACTACCAAACTGGGTGCCGTTGGTCCGTCTCGCCTTCCGGGCTGGAGTCCACTTGACTCACCTTGTGCTTGGCTCGAGAATTTACAGGACATGGCTCGCAACCGACACTGGCGCGTCTGCTGCCGTCTCCTAATTTGATTGCCTGTTTAGTGTGTTTGGTGCTGAGTTATCTGCGGGGTAATGGCTGATTATGACGCGTGGCAGTGAAAGCCGCAAGGAAGCTGTCTCGCCGATGCCGTCTTATCTTTGCACGATAACCAGCTGTTTGTGACGGTATGTTGTCTATACAAGGTGTAGGCGCCTTGACCCTGAATGTTTGCTTAGGGCATTAAGGTTTTCTGGTATGTCCCCATTCTCTCCCTCTTCTTATTCTTTATTTCATAGGTCCTCATGGTTGTATGGCAGCGAAGCATCAGTTCAAATGGTTGATGTACTGCTGTTGATGATGATGATGATGATGATAATGATGAGGATGATGATGATGATGATGCGATCTCATACGTCCAGGTGATCCTGACGAAGCTCGACAGAGTCAGCTGCTGTTGTCCTCTTTTCTGCCCAGCCGCACGAAGGCTCTTGGGTGCGGTGTTTAGGCTGGCCCTTCAGAACTGGGCTTATACGGTCAGCGGCGCCCGCGTTACTGAGGGTCGTTGTTTTCTGGACCGATACAGGTGCGTTCGAGTTCGTCCGCGGCGTCATACTAAACATCCCTTCTCTTGGCGTGTAAGCGGTTACTCCGGGGTGCGAATTTCTCTACCTAGATAGATCCCAATCACCGAAACTTCTCACTGCATGCTGGACAGATTTACCCTTAGCGAGCGAGTGTTACCCTCAATCAAACCGGGGATAGCTTGGTTGCACAGAAGATATTACACATGTTTCTCACCGAGGAAGAATCGCCGGAACGCCTGGTATGTAACTTGTGGCTCATAGCTTTCAAAAGAGGCAAAAATAAGTGCCTCAGTCTTCGTATAACGGCTGAAATATTCACATCGTCACAAACATAAATCCAAGGCGGTTTGCAGTAAAAGCACGCCTGTTTGGATACGCTTGGTGACCTAGTGCAGTACAACCCACAGTGGTGCCTGGGTTGCGGGTATTTTCATCCCTCCCAGTCCCACTCCAAACACGAGCTCACTGTTAATGAACGACACATAATAACGCATAAAAATATGTTTATTCTCGTCCGCTTTGTGTTTTTTTCTTTTTACTGCCATTTGGTTGAGTTGTACTTCAGCATAATAGCTGGGCTGTTCCCTATTCCAAGAATGACGACAATGATGACATGGTCTCCAAACATTGGCGTTGTGATTCCTGCTGTCACGACTCCGTAGGGTATACCGTTACGGGTATATCAATCGATTTCGAAATTTCCATACATTCCGACAGGTGTCACAATATGGGACACAGGCCTCCAACAGTTCAATAATATACCGCCACCAAAAGGCCTCTCACAACCGGCGCTTCATACTCACGATGTCAGTGCGTCCCCAGCGCGCACATCTGATAGTTTCTGATGTTACTTCTGTTGGCGCGAAGAAGCTAGGTGCACGCGTAAGGTAATCATCAGTGAGTGTGTGCCTGTTTTGTAAACAGATAAGCTGCGTCTTTTACCACTGAGATCCCTGTAACAACATCTGTCTCCAGAAGAGTATTCGAAAATGACTTGTGCGTTAGGATTACTTTGACTGGTTTCTTGAAGCGCATCATTAGTAACGGTGAAAGACCGCGTGCTTGTACGGCGGCATTCACGGCATATTCATCGTCTTCATTATGCGGAACGGTTAAGGGAAGACGTGAAAGGTTATCCTTGATCTTATTAACGGAAAATTGCGGATCGTGGTTTGAGATTCGTAATTCGGCAAAGGAGTATACTAGCTGTTGGTCCAAAGTGTTTTTTGGTCATTAGTTCTTCGATCTAGGTTAGTAATTAGAGCAGTGTGATCCCGTAAATCCTCCAAACATTGGTAGGTCTGGTTAACTTTTCTGGTGTTCATGTGGCCGCCGAGCTTGACATAAAGTTTGCGGACGTTTCCGCACTAGACACGGTGAAGATGTCAGTGAGCAGCGAAAGGTAGTGCTGCTGGTGTAGACTATCTTCAATTTACAGGGCAGAGAATGAACATCACATCATCCCTGTACCCATCGTTAACAGGGCCTCCGTATATGACCTTGTAACGTGGACCACTTGTGACCGTTCCATACACTCTTTGGATTGATGCTTCGACCTGTAACTCGATTGACCTTCTGCCTACCTCACACTCGTCGCGATTATCATTTCACTTCGCTATAAGTGCAACACCAATCCTCAACTGGTCTTCAATTTCAGTTCAGGTGATGGTAATGGCAATTCGTTTTCATTGGCTGTGCATACGAATTTTCGATGAGCATGTGCGGTTGAGATTGGTCGTGCATTTATAACTTGACTTGGGATGACTTGCAACAACCACATTGGTATAATGGCCTTATGATCTACAGGAAGGGCTTACTCGAGGTGTGATGCGTTTGACCTTATGGTGGAATATGTCAAAATACTTGACGTTCAGGGCCCGGAGAACCACGTGTAAATAAGTAAAATAACCGCATCTCAAGGGACAACGACCGCATAAAAACCTGCCATTGGTCAAACCCTCAACGATGGGCACAACCGTCAGTCTTGACTTAACATGCAACAGTTAGTTTTCAGTTACCGAGAAATTCCCCTGCTTGTATACGAGCGCAAAAGGCCTTAGCAAGACGTTGACCGAGCTCCGACGTCGTCGGACTTTACCGCCTCGATATACTACTGATCGCCGAAATGTGACAAACCTGAGACATTACTGACTTTGAGATCACTCTATCCGGTTCTCTCCAGAGCTACAAACAGTTGATTATTCAATATACGTGACAGGCTTGATCAGATCGCTCACCGCAGATTACTCAACCTTGGATCCGATTTTTCTGAATTCATGTGAACGCGATGCTGTGTACCAGAGAGGAGCAGAAAATGACAAAAAATAAAATAGGTCAAACTGTGGCAGAGTAAGTCGAAAACCGTCACAGCACCATGAATCTCAGGGTGTACATTAGTCTGCGTTCGGATTCCGAGAGCTAACGCAATGCTTTTGTGCATGTGTGTGCATGAGTAACATTCCAACATATATTCACAGTATACATTCCAGAATATGCCAAGGAAATGTAAGTTTCGGTCGTATTTCGAAACACCACTGCTTCTACGTATTCTATCCAGGTGAAACCAAAGGCAACTAATTGACAGAGATTCAATTCAAACTTAATTATCACAAAGGGCGGAATTAAGTGACGCAAACAATTGCATTACACTACTCACAAAAATATCCACAAGTAATTGCATAACTGTTGCCATATGGTTGACGGCATCCGATTACACAATTGCCTGTCAATGTGACTTCCATAGGACAGCCACAGGAAGTCTGCGGCTACAGAGTAGCATCCATTATATCACCCATGGCTCTAATCACACACCCATATCCAGTGTAAACTCGAACGAATGAGACCGGGAGGCAGGGGGATGGGAGCCACGTTTCATCAACGGAGCCGGCACACACTCCTTCACAGGCAAACAAAAGCACGCTGTATTTGGGAATCAAGCGCACACAAGGCGGTGGCTAGACCGTAGTCCGCTCTACACTGACTGCATGGAACCACACTTTGATCCTAACACGACCACAAGGACCGTGCACCCCGTCCCCTCCAGCAAACGACCAACTGTGTCCTGGAGCCAGTATGGACGAGGTAGTGGGTAATAGACAGGTAGGCACCCTGTCAACGTGCACATCAAGCGCAGCCACACCGGGGTTATCAAGCAACAATCATGTGAAAGGAAATGTCGAATAAAAGTGATCGTCTACACTTTACGGATACGCAGCTAAATTAGTATATGAAACAGATGCATTATCAAAATAGTTGTGATATATTCAAGATGTCAGATAAAGCGATCAAGACGCATGTAAAAAGGAGAAAAACTAAGCCAACTAAACCACCTTTACTTTAAGCGGAATGTACAATTTAATAGCTTATTCAGGTACACGTTTAAGTGAGTGCACATAATAACACTAAGGTAACAAACCAACCATCTGAAATAAAGAGACTTAGCATGCAAGCACGCGGTTAATAAATGAAATGCAGCGCACCTACCAACGCTGCGCCGGTTCTGTCTATATTCTCAGCAGGACTCGTTGTCGTTTCGATGCTGGTCCTGAGTGGCCTCGCTCGTGGTTCACTAGGCCTGCCTGGCTCAGGCACTCACGAACGCATGTGCTACAGCACCAAACGCTCGAAGTCGATGGAGTACAACCCATCGGCGTCTGTCGTTTCCGCAGATGCCGATTCCTTTTCGCATGCATGAGAGCTTTCTCTCGCACCTCGGCAACTGTCTTCGTGATCAGATTGTGCCATGCACGCCGGTCAACAGCTTTCCATACCAATGAGCTGTAATTAACATTAGAACTTGATAGGCTCACTTCGATCATCTTATGGTGACTTCGGTTTTCCCACATACCTTTTCTTCTCACTCAGTTGGCCACAAAGCAACTGTTTCAATATCCGAGTAGAATCCGTGCAGCGAATACGCTCGTGCCACTTCAGGAGCCTCAGACGAATAATGCCGTCCACTGCATAAATACCACCGCGTCGGAGCACCTCTGTGTCCGAAAGTCGGTCACTCCAGCCGATGCGAGTAATACAGCGCAGACACTACTGATGGAAAAGCTTCAGATATTGGACATCCTTAAGACAAATCGTCCAGGTTTCGCTGCCGTATAGAAGAACGGACAGCACCATATACCAGCAGCTTCGTCTCAACAGTGAGTTGATGGTCATTCCACACACGGCATCCCAGCTTGCAAAAGCGGCAGCCGCTTTCGATACGCGTCTGCACAGCTCGCTCTTCATCAGCCGGTCGGTTGTTATTACGCTGCCAAGGTAGCAACATCGCTAAGTAGTTTCCAACAACTCGTCGGCAATCTGGCTTTGCGGCAGCCCCACGGACTCCATTTCGGGTGAAGGCCGAAAAAGACAAATAGTCTTGCTTGTGTGGAGGGTGATCCTGAATTTGGCGGATGTCAAAGCCAAAGCACTAGTCATGTGTTGCAACTCATCCGCGCTATACGCAAACAAGGAAAAGTCGTCAGCAAAAGCAACATGCGGATAGTTACCTCACATACTAGGGTTCTCGCACCAAAACGACGGATGCTCAGCAACCCACCATCAACAAGGCGCTCCACACGTACACCGTGAGAAGAAGCTACATCAAAAGCACAAGATATCACTGTGTAAACATAAATAGTAAAAAGGGCAGGAGCTAAGACGCAAGCTTGCTTCACACAAGTGACAACTTCAAAGTCGTTCGAGGTCTGTCCACTCAGCTACACCATCACCCACATGGTACTGTGCGGACTTTCAATTAAACTTACAAAATTATCGGACAGTCCTACGTACCCAACACCAAACACGAAGCGTCGGGGTTCACCAGGTCAAAAGCTTTTGTGAATTCAACAACCAGCGAGTAAAACGGCTGACGTCATTCTCTACACTTTAGCTGCAAGCACCAAATATATGGAGCTGAGACCCAGATGGAATCCAGATTGCTCCTCCTCCACGTTCGGTTCCACAACCTTAATGACGAAGCGGATAAAAACAGGATTCGGGCAAATATATTGCCCGCACAACTCAGCAAGCTGGTGCCGAAGTCACTCGTGCAACGTTATTTGCTCCCTTCGCTCTTGTACAGTGGTAGCACAAGGGCATCCTTCAGATCAGGATGCACCTCCTGATGTAGCGGATCTGCCAGCGCGGTGCCGCAGTGTGTCAATATTTCAGGCGGCATCCTGTCGGTAACGGAACACCTGCAGTTTCGCAGCTGAGCAAGGGCTCTCTATTTCTCATCCACTCTCGGTATGTCCAACAGACTCACCAGCATCTCGCTCAGTTTCACGCCGCTTAAAGTAGGACAGTGAATCTCTGAACGGTTGTTCAACAGACAGTGTATTTGCCACGTCTTAATCATGTCTACAGTCTGTGTGCAAGTAGCGCCTGAAATGCCATCGATTAGCTTCCACAGCGGCTCCAACCTCGTTCCATACACCGCCTTCAAAGAGTCAAAGAATTCCTTGTGTTGGTGGCGTTCGGCGTAGCATGCCATCTGCTTCGCCTTCTGCGTCCACCATGCATGTGTGATGCACGGAACTCTCGAGTCAGTCGCCGTCGAATTGTGCGAAACTGACTATTCTTCCCCAAGTTACTGGGGTCTGCGACATGTGCAGAAAATGCTGCATTCTTCCCCGAAACCAATGCGCTAATTGTCTCATTGTTCTCATCAAACCAATCGGGCTGCTTACAGTTTGCGCGCCCGATAGTCTCCTCGGCAGTAGCTGTCACCTGTTCGCGAATGTGGTGCCACAGGTCGCCCACTGTGGCTATGCATTCCACATCACAGGAGTGCAGCCAGCGCTTTCTCCAGCTCAATCCGTTTCGCGATAGTCTAGAAGTTGATAATGGTAAATTCACACCGGCTCAAGGCATGAGCACATTACAAATATTTAAGAAAATACATAAATATAGCTTGGTCTGCAAAAATATGTGAACAGTGCCACAGTCAGGTCCATGCAGTACATGTGTCATGCCCACTTCATACATGTCACGCTCACGTACGGAGACATAGTCGAGCAGGTGAGCTTGACCACACCGTGGGTGTGTCCAACTTGCTATATCACTTGCGCTCACTGCAAACCGAGTCA
>OX104070.1:2019566-2054552 GCA_944474145.2 Dicrocoelium dendriticum
GCGCCCAAGGAAATGTAAGTTTCGGTCGTATTTCGAAACACCACTACTTGGACGTATTCTATCCAGATTAAACCAAAGGCCACCATTTGATGGAGATTCACTGCAAACTTAATCATTATGAAGGGCATGATTAAGTGACGCAAACCATTGCATTACGCTACTCACAAAAATATTCACAAGTAGTTGTATAACTGTTGCCGTATGCTTGAAGGCATCCAATTACGCAGTTGTCTTTTACTGTGGCTTCCATAGGACAGCCACAGGACGCCTGCGCCTACAGAGTAGCATCCATTATATCACCCATGGCTCTAATCACACACCCCATATCCAGTGTAAACCGAACGAATGAGACCGGGAGGCAGGTGGATGGGAGCCACGTTTCATCAACGGAGCCGGCACACACTCCTTCACAGGCAAAAACAAACACGCTGTATTTGGGAATCAAGCGCACACAAGGCGGTGGCTGGACCGTAGTCCGCTCCACACTGAGTGCATGGAACCACACTTTGATCCTAACACGGCCACAAGGACCGTGCACCCCGTCCCCTCCAGCAACGACCAACTGTCTCCTGGAGCCAGTATGGACGAGGTAGTGGGTAATAGACAGGTAGGCACCTTGTCAACATGCACATCAAGCGCAGCCACACCGGGGATATCAAGCAACAGTCAATCATATGAAATGAAATGTCGAATAAAATTGGTCATCTACACGATACGGATACGCAGCTAAATTAGTATATGAAACAGATGGATTATCAAAATGGCCGTGATATATTCAAGATGTCAGATAAAGGGATCAAGACGCACGTAAAAAGGAGAAATAACTAAGCGAACTAAACCACCTTTACTTTAAGCGAAATGTACAATTTAATAGATTATTCAGGCGCACATTTAAGTGAGTGAACAAAACAACGCTAAGGTTGCAAACCAACCATCTGAACTAAACAAACTCAGCATGCAAGCACACGGTTAGTAACTCGAATGCAGCGCACCCACCAACGCTGCTCCGGTTCTGCCTATATTCTCAGCAGGACTCGTTGTCGTTTCGATGCTGGTCCTGAGTGGCCTCGCTCGTGGTTCACTAGGCCTGCCTGACTCAGGCACTCACGACCGCATGTGCTACAGCACCATGCGCTCGAAGTCGATGGAGTACAACCCATCGGCGTCTGTCGTTTCCGCAGATGCCGATTCCTTTTCGCATGCATGAGGGCTTTCTTTCGCATCTCGGCAACTGTCTTCGTGATCAGATTGTGCCATGCACGCCGGTCAACCGCTTTCCATACCCATGAGCTGTAATTAACATTAGAACTTGATAGGCTCACTTCGATCATCTTATGGTGACTTCGGTTTTCCCACATACCTTTTCTTTTCACTCATTCGGCCACAAAGCCTCTGTTTCGATATCCGAGTAGAATCCGTGCAGCGAATACGCTTGTGCCACTTCAGGAGCCTCAGACGAATAATGCCGTCCACTGCAAAATACCACCGCGTCGGAGCACCTCTGTGTCCGAAAGTCGGTCACTCCAGCCGATGCGAGTAATACAGCGCAGACACTACTGATGGAAAAGCTTCAGATATTGGACATCCTTAAGACAAATCGTCCAGGTTTCGCTGCCGTATAGAAGAACGGACAGCACCATATACCAGCAGCTTCGTCTCAACAGTGAGTTGATGGTCATTCCACACACGGCATCCCAGCTTGCAAAAGCGGCAGCCGCTTTCGATACGCGTCTGCACAGCTCGCTCTTCATCAGCCGGTCGGTTGTTATTACGCTGCCAAGGTAGCAATATCGCTAAGTAGTTTCCAACAATTCGTCGGCAATCTGGCTTTGCGGCAGCCCCAAGGACTCCATTTCGGGTGAAGGCCGAAAAAGACAAATAGTCTTGCTTGTGTGGAGGGTGATCCTGAATTTGGCGGCTGTCAAAGCCAAAGCACTAGTCATGTGTTGCAACTCATCCGCGCTATACGCAAACAAGGAAAAGTCGTCAGCAAAAGCAACATGCGGATAGTTACCTCCCACACTAGGGTTCTCGCACCAAAACGATGGATGCTCAGCAACCCACCATCAACAAGGCGCTCCACACGTACACCGTGAGAAGAAGCTACATCAAAAGCACAAGATATCACTGTGTAAACATAAATAGTAAAAAGGGCAGGAGCTAAGACGCAAGCTTGCTTCACACAAGAGACAACTTCAAAGTCGTTCGAGGTCTGTCCACTCAGCTACACCATCACCCACATGGTACTTTGCGGAAATTCAATTAAACTTACAAAATTATCGGACAGTCCTACATACCCAACACCAAACACGAAGCGTTGGGGTTCACCAGGTCAAAAGCTTTTGTGAATCCAACAACCAGCGAGTAACACGGCTGACGTCATTCTCTACACTTTAGCTGCAAGCACCAAATATATGGAGCTGAGACCCAGATGGAATCCAGATTGCTCCTCCTCCACGTTCGGTTCCACAACCTTAATGACGAAGCGGATAAAAACAGGATTCGGGCAAATATATTGCCCGCACAACTCAGCAAGCTGGTGCCGAAGTCACTCGTGCAACGTTATTTGCTCCCTTCGCTCTTGTACAGTGGTAGCACAAGGGCATCCTTCAGATCAGGATGTACCTCCTGATGTAGCGTATCTGCCAGCGCGGTGCCGCAGTGTGTCCATATTTCAGGCAGCATCCTGTCGGTACCGGAACACCTGCAGTTTCGCAGCTGAGCAAGTGCTCTCTATTTCTCATCCACTCTCGGTATGTCCAACAGACTCACCAGCATCTCGCTCAGTTTCACCCCGCTTAAAGTAGGACAGTGAATCTCTGAACGGTTGTTCAACAGACAGTGTATTTGCCACATCTTAATCATGTCTACAGCCTGTGTGCAAGTAGCGCCTGAAATACCATCGATTAGCTTCCACAGCGGCTCCAACCTCGTTCCATACACCGCCTTCAAAGAGTCAAAGAATTCCTTGTGTTGGTGGCGTTCGGCGTAGCATGCCATCTACTTCGCCTTCTGCGTCCACCATGCATGTGCAATTCACGGAACTCTCGAGTCAGTCGCCGTCGAATTGTGCGAAACTGACTATTCTTCCCCAAGTTACTGGGGTCTGCGACATGTGCAGAAAATGCTGCATTCTTCCCCGAAACCAATGCGCTAATTGTCTCATTGTTCTCATCAA
Organism: Dicrocoelium dendriticum; assembly: GCA_944474145.2. Classification (NCBI taxonomy): domain Eukaryota; kingdom Metazoa; phylum Platyhelminthes; class Trematoda; order Plagiorchiida; family Dicrocoeliidae; genus Dicrocoelium; species Dicrocoelium dendriticum. The sequence goes on from OX104070.1 coordinate 2,022,745, forward strand.
GCCAATCGGGCTGCTTACAGTCTGCGCGCCCGATAGTCTCCTCGGCAGTAGCTGTGACCTGTTCGCGAATGTGGTGCCACAGGTCGCCCACTGTGGCTATGCATTCCACATCACAGGAGTGTAGCCAGCGCTTTCTCCAGCTCAATCCGTTTCGCGATAGCCTAGAAGTTGATAATGGTAAATTCACACCGGCTCAAGGCATGAGCACATTACAAATATTTAAGAAAATACATAAGTATAGCTTGGTCTGCAAAAATATGTGAATAGTGCCACAGTCAGGTCCATGCAGTACATGTGTCATGCCCACTTCATACATGTCACGCTCACGTACAGAGACATAGTCGAGCAGGTCAGCTTGACCACACCGTGGGTGTGTCCAACTTGCTATATCACTTGCGCTCACTGCAAACCGAGTCAGGCCGTGAGTGGCGCACAGTAAGAGCAACCTGTCACCGTTTGCATTCGCTGAACCAATGCCCTGGGAACCGATAACGTCTGTCCACACCGATGCATCACACCCAACGCGCGCCTTAAAATCACTCAGCAGAAATGGTCGGTCAATCCCCGGCACAGACGGTACCAAGGAGGATAGCTGAGTATAGAATTGATCACGCATATCATCAAGATGACACATGGTCCGACCGTAGTACTGATAAAAGTGACAAACTTACCTCTTCCGAGTCGTAGACAAGCAGTCATCAATCGCGCGCTCATTCATATATGCTCTACGACTGTAGTGGGTTACGCACCTGCGAGCACGACCAGACGCAGGTGGGTCTTTGGGGGTTTACAGCAATTTGGCCAGGGGCTGTCTGACTTGAGGCGGGCAGTAGCAAACCATTGAACACCCGGAGGTGCCCTCCCACCGTCAGAGGAAATGCGTGGCGCTCGTGCTCTACGCCAATCGAGCTATGAGCTTCTAACCGGTAGACCTGTTGTCTCCCATGGCTAGGTTTTACGGGAATAGGGCATTCGACCACTTCCTAATCTCCGAAGAGGATGGACTAGGACACTGCCAGGGTGCCCACACTTGACAGGAGAATGACTCGAGCACTCAGCCAAAGCATTCAATTACATGAAAACCCGAAAGGCAGCCGGTCTAGCACGTGGTCAGTTCACTGGCTCATGCGGATTGGTGTCCTGGATCTTAGCAGGGAGAAGGGCGAAACCCAACTCCCACCCAGCGGTCGTCACGAGGAGGCGTCCAGGACATGGGTCAAGGGCCTAACAATAGCAGCAGTGGGTAGATCATCTCTCAGGATTTAGCCACCACCAGCCTCAGCGCACCATCGGCTCTCCCGCCATAAATATTCAATAGTTCAATAGTGTATGGTGGGATAAAAAGCAATAACTTTACAATATGGCAAATGGAAGAAAACAAAAGTTTCAGGTGTGACACAAAAATATCAGTAAGTTAGACACTGCCGTTTGCCATACCGTTATATAATGTGTATCATGTAAGTGCAAGTCCAATAGTCTTTCGGATGTCTCGATGTTTGGTGCGTTCACCACATGCGATGGCAGTGCGTTCCAGTGCGGACAGACACTAAGAGAGTAAAAAAACTTTCTACAATCTAAACGGGAATATTGAGTCACAAGTTTTAGTGCATGGCCTCGGCATCGTTTGTCGGCAGATAATGTTAACAGCGACTTACATGGATGGTCCTCTTCTCTTAGTATCCGGTAAGTGAGGATCAGATCACCGCGAAGTCGTCGGTATTCTAAGGAGTACAGACCGATCGAACGAAGGCGCAATTCATAACTAAGGCCCGATAGACCACGTGTTGCCTTAGTGGCTCTTCTTTGTGGTTGTCCAGGAGACGAATGTCCCGTTTTAACCACGGACGCCATGCCTGCACCGCATACTCGAGGTGGGGACGAATGTAGGCGTTAATCAATAATGGCACGAGTTGCCGTTCGAAGTTACCGAGCGCTCGCCTCAAAAGCCTCAAGTTTAAGTTCGCTATGTTAGCTGCCTTTGAACATTGGAGCGAATTACCCAGACCTTCTTGCACGATGACCCCTAAGTCTCTTTCGTTGCTCACCTGTTTTATAACGCGCTGCCCCAGGTGATATGTGTTGCTGCAGTTACTGCGCAACGACAACAGGTGACACTTTTCGGTGTTCAGGGGTAGTTGGTTGTTTACTGCCCATTCGTGAATCCGGTTCAGGTCATCCTGCAGATAGACAGGGTCAGATGTTGACTGAATAGCTCGCCACATCTTAGCATCGTCGGCGAATATTTGCATAGGTGATTGAATGTTGGCAGGCAGGTCGTTGATATAGACTAAAAAGAGTAACGGGCCGAGAACTGATCCTTGCGGTACGCCGCTAGTGACGCATAGGCTATCGGAGTGGGTGTTGGCGATCCTTACCTCGATTCTTCTGTCGTATAAGTAACTTTCCAACCATGTGAGCAAGGATCCGTGGATACCATAGGCCGCAAGCTTTCGGAGAAGTGCTGGGTGATTGACTCTGTCGAATGCCTTAGAAAAGTCTAAGTAAATCACATCTACTGGAACTCCCTCGTCAGCAGCCCTGGTCCATGAGTCCCGAGCAAGTAGTAGATTGGTGAGGCAAGATCGTCCGCGTCTGAATCCATGTTGGAGGTTGGAGATGATTTGTAGACTTTTAAAATATCTCAACATTTCATCAGCGATTATAGACTCCATCACTTTTGATAGAACAGGAAGGAGAGTAATAGGTCGGTAGTTGGCAGGGTCTGACCGCTTACCTCCCTTGTATTTCGGAGTGATAAGTCCACGTTTCCACTCAGACGGAAGTGTATGAGAATCATATAGAAACTGGAAAAAGGTTGCAAGGGGGACTGCCATGGTGGGTGCAAGGGTTTTAAGTACTTTCGGACAGATCTTGTCAATTCCCGGCGCACTATTTTCCCTGAGCGACTGTAATTTCTTTGCCACAGATGTAGAGCTAAAGTTGACCGTGGATAAGCCGACGACATTTGCTGGGATGTAGCAAGGCGATGGTTCCATGGTGTGTCTAGTCACTGAGACAAACTGCATGAGCAATGCGTCCGCGGTCTCCTCTTCAGTAACCGTTAGGCCATTGACCGTCTCTAGTGGTGGTATTCCCGTCTTAACCTTCCTTTTGTCATTCACATACCGGTAGAGCAGTTTGTGATTGCTAGTAAATTTGCGTACCATAGTTTCCTGCCATTCGTACTTGTCAGCTTTAAGGAGTGAAGTGCAGTAGTTGCTGACTGTTTTGTAATGATTCCACGTGATATCACTTGGACCTAGCAAATGACCCCTCCAAGCCTCGTCTCGCCTATTCAACCACTTACGTGTTCTACTCCGGATCCAGTTGTTGCTCCGTCGCGAAACTCGTAATGGTACGTCTTTTGAAGCTGATTGTAGGACCCAGTTTATCTTGCTTTTCAACACTTGCCAGGCATCATTCGCCGAAGTGTGCATCTGGAGGTCCCAGTCAACGGTTGTCGCTATAGTGTGAAGCTTGGAATAGTTGGTGATGAATCGTCGGGTTTCTGGTTCTTTGTCAACCATACTGGCATAACACACATAATCAAAAGTTAGAACTGAATGATCGCTACAACCTAGCGGGGGGGTGTATGAAACCGACTCAACCATTAACTCCTCATTAGTCAGGATTAAATCAAGTATTGAAGGCTTGTTTGAACTGCGGTGTCTGGTTGGTCGATCCACATGGCTATACAAAACTGCCATAGTCAAGAACTCAAGGAGTTTTGATTTGAAGCATGGCCCACTTGGGAACACAGATGCTATTGACGGTACATTGAAGTCACCCAATATTAGGTAGTGTGAGTACTTTTTCGACATAGCATATTGGAGAGCATTTAACAGAATATCATCGCTGTCGGCGGAGGAGTTCGGCGGCCTGTAGACAACTGCTATGAGGCAAGCATCATGTGTCTTCTTCTGAGGACAACCATCGGGACCGGATAGCTGCAGCCGGCAAACTAAGGCGTCGGGGATAATAAGGGAATGCTCAGTGAGAGCTTCACATTTCAAGTGATCTCGGTAGTAGATAGCAACGCCACCACCGCAAGATGGACGATCATTTCGAATGACTGACATTTCACTAAGTTCAATTTCTGGATCCAAAATCTCGTTTGAGAGCCAGGTTTCAGTTAATGCTATGATGTCCCAAGTTGCTGCTTCATGCCGATGGCGCAATTCCGGCAACTTGGAGTAAAGCCCTTGGGCGTTTGTGTAGCAGCATTGCATTTGTTGCCGTATTAGGAGGTGGGTTCGCTGTGTTTGACCGGCACAAACAGTGCCGGTCTGCCCACGTTTATTGACACGAGTGTTAGCACGCTTGGCTGGTCCATGGTCGGAAAAGCCAGGTCTGACTCAACTGTACCAGTGGTCTGTAATGCTTGCAGGAATGGTCTCAGTCGTACTTCTGGTGGTCTTAGCCTTCTGCTGTGGTACCACACGTTAATTGCCATTGATGCCATCTCCGGCGTAGCCAAGGTAACTTTCAAAATTTTCGGCCCGCTCCCTTGATAGTTTGGGGAGGAAGCTAAGCGGCTGACGTCGAATGCCACAACATTCTGCATTCCATAGAGTTCTGTGATGTAGCGCCACTCATCAATATCGTGTTTTTGTATTTCACTGGTGTCGCCATGTTTCAGTTCGGGCACACCATGAACCAACACCACTTTCTTCATTACATTTTGACTAGACGCGGTTGGGTCGGATTTTCGCTTTTGTCTTTCCTTCCATGGCATCTCTGGAAAAATGCGGGCACTGAGAGAAGAGTTCGGTAGACTGTGGCTTGCTAAGAGAACATCCTCCAAGTCCTTTGTGTTGCCAAATGTTACTCGCAGTATCCGAGGTTCCCCTACGTGAGGAGACGGTGGGTTTCGTGACAGACGTGTAAGACTAGTTGGGAGAACGTTTAGTCCTAGTGCGCAGCTTATCTCAGTCCAGCAATTTTGCTCTTCGGCTTGTCGACCTTTTAACGACTCGCTGGTGGGTTCTGGTACGTTTGAACATATGACTGTCATCGCTTGTTGGTTGCGTAGTAATTTAGTTTGTTGCAGTTCTTTTTGGGTGGCGGTTTGTCGTGTGGGAGTGTTGGTCTTGTTTTGTGGGGAAGACAAGTCAAGGCTGCAGCAAGAATTCTCCTGTGCAACGACGTTATACACACAGTTTGTAATGTGCTGCCCAGCTAATAGCGATGACCGTGCAATTTGTGCATAACTCTTTACGCCTTGCGGTACAACAGAAGATTTTATAGAATTTTCAACTGGCTTGGCATCACAGTTGTTTATCGCTAATGGTGCTTGTTTTTCGCCGGAACGTGTAATATTTTTAATGGATAACTTTGGTCTTTTGGTAGGTCTGGGGTTAGGGCTACTTAATACACTAAGCTGCAACTCGAGTTCAGCGATTTTCGCTCCCAAAGCCTTGACCAATTCTTTCTGTTCGGATGACGCAACAGCCAACATTTCACACCTCGCGTTGAGAGTTCGGATAACCTAGGCTAGTGGGCTATCTGAACACGCATCACAGAACCACAAACTATTTGTTATTACGCTGCGGTTTCCGCCAAGTTCTGAGTTCACGTCCACTTCGTCGTAAGAATTTGCACACAAAGGGCACGTGATTTTTGTGATGACAGTTCTCCGCTTACTTGAGCCATGATTGACCTTCGTTGTTTTGTTCACGCGTGGACCCGCTGATAAACTTCGCCTTCCCATGGCTTAGTGACTCGTATGCACTTTAAATCACGCCGGTCGCACCGTTGTGGGCTGCGTGCATTGACTAGTCCGGCTAGCGGTAACCGTCGCTGTCCGGGTTTGGTGGTGATGGGTCCTGGCGCAAGCGTGTATGGAATCACAAACACTTCGTGTGGTAGGGTGCACGAAGGAATATAGATGAAAGGACAAAATAGCCAGTATCTATGGTGCATGGTGGTGCACAGTACTAAGCTATATGTCACCTGATAACTTTAGAAAAGCTCTGTAGAATGATTTCTTAAATTCACTGAGATTACCTTGAAAAAAAGCTTTCAAGCGTGGTTCTTAATGTACGAATAGCCGAAGACGCCGGTTGGGATGAAATAGCGAGACGGAGGATTTACTGCGCAAATATAAATCCCGTTCGACAGAACTCGGCGAGCCGAAACGAATGGGCGTATTTCCGAGAATGTAGCGCAAAAAATGTCGATCGATACCAGCCCGTGTGGCGCGACTCTTCAAATATATATATATATATATATATATATATATATATATATATATACGCACAATAATTTATGCTGCTCGACAGCCGAAGACAATTCATTGACTGATTTATCTATAGGCAACTAGGTATTTAAAAGAATTTCCAGCATTATCAATAGTAGAGGATGTTCGAACAGTAGAGAAACCGATATCGCCAAGCACGGAAATTTGGTATATGTTTCTGTACTTCATTCCCTGGAACAAATTAAATGCTTAACATTACAGAACAAAAGTAGCGAAGGGAATCGCAGAATAAATATTACCTACTAGTCAAACTGAGGTGGGGGTTATACAAATAGTACCTGTCTTCATACAAATAAATCCTTGTAACGCTTGATTTTAAATCAGAAGACAGTTGGTGGGAATTAAGTTCGAGTGGAATAAAATCGCATAAGAGGTTGAGTTGAAGAATAACATGTGAAGCGTTGCAACAGCTTAAACTAAAAGATTGTGATGTCGCTGGCGCATGAGTTATAACAATTTTTCAGTCGATGTTCCCATGTATCCTGTATGATGCAGACTTACGTTATACCGTTTTTCATCGTTAATTTGAATTTTTAAAATGCATTTCACTCTGTTAGTCTACAGCTAGATCTTTAGCATCTTCTTAAATGCGCGCAAATATTCAAGAAATCTGTTGTCTTTTGGCAGCTTGTTTCAAATTGAGCCACACCTAAAAAGGTAAAAATATTTCCATAGACTAGTCCTGAATCTAGGTAATGGTAAAACATGTCCGCTGTCTCGCAACTCATGACTAGAAATTTTTCAACTTTGTGAAGGAAACAGGGATTTAAACGCAATCTTCGTGACCACAGTAGATCAAGATTCAACTCATTACATCTATCTATTTGTAAGAGTGTTTGAATAACCAAATATACGCTTTGTGAAGGTACCTTGAACTATTTCAATGGCTATCGTTGACTACCAAACAGATGTTCAATTCTCTTTACGATTTCAGCATCACGTTGCTGAATTACAATGCTCCACCAGATTGCAACAAGAGACAGTTATCTCGTTTAGTGGCAACTGACATTCGCCACGTAGCAGTGTTGTTAAACAGATATTCCTGGCCTTTAATAGAGAGAGCGCTTGAAGGTGAAAATCCACCATGTCCTGGAACACTGCAGCCGAACGATTAGTAGGGACGGGATAAAACAGTACCACCTAGCTGGCACCAGGAAGAGGTAGTGCGGCACCTTATCCGACACTTGGAGATAATCTGAAATCACTTTTACCAGTAGCCACCGTACACCGCAGGTAACGTTTGTGACAATACCTAGAAGAGTATTGTTGGTATTCTGCAGTTGGCTTGCCGAGCAAACATGCGGTGGTTCTGCATTATCCCGTCCCTGTTAAGCGTTCGGTGGCGGTGTTCCAGAACATGGTTGGTTTCCGTCTGGCAAACTCTCTCTAGGTTAAAAGTCACGAACGTCTGTTTAGCAACACTGTGACTTGGCGAATGTGACGCACCGCTACATAGAGTCACGGACCCTTGCTTCACTCCGGTGAAGCAATGTATTACAGCAATGTGATGCTGAATTTGTAGAGAGAATTTGGTCCCTGTTCGGTAATGGGCCAAATGATAATCGTCTGAACTGAGTAATCAACCCTGGGTACCCAATTGGCGTGACTCTCCTACTTCGCTCCACTGCTTTGTGGGTATGCTATGCAGCCAAATGATCGGGCTACTGTCCACTTAGTTCACTCTTTATATCGGCTTTGGCAACCGGGTTGTATCTTGCCTACTGAAGAAACATTGGATTTCTATGTGTTGGGCTCCGTTTCCTTTTAAAATAACTGCAATGTCTATTACTCACGAGTAGTATGCTTTTAGTTGTAATTCTGGTACGGCTTTCTTCCCAGTAGTTCACAAGCTACATAGTAGAGCCTACTCCGGAAAAGCACCAGACGCGTTTCGTCCTATTGGGGCTCGTCAATAGTACGCATTCCATCGGTCCTCTAAGGAGGATCAAACCCATGACCGCTAGAAGCAGATGCCAACTAGCCAGCAGCTTAAACCACTGAGCCTTGGGAGACGTTAGATAGGCTACATCATTTGCAAGCTAACTGGGATATGCACCACCTATCTTCCACTGTCACTGTCACTGCTTAGCCTGCAAGATGACGTCTTCTCTCTAGACCCTATATCCATAGCATTTGAAACTAGGAGAGGCTATTTTTAATTTATATTAACTCACGAGTAGCAGGATTTCTATCGGAATTCTAGTAAGGCTTTCTTCCCGGTGGTGCTATATCCCAGTTAGTTTGCAAAGTACGTAGTCTAACCAACGTCCCTCATGTCTCGGGGGCTTAAGCTGCTGGCTAGTTGGCATCTGCCTCTTAGAGTCATGGGTTCGATCCTCCTTAGAGGACCGACGGTATGCGCACCACTGAGAAGCCCAAATAGGGCGAAACGAGTCTGGTGCTTTTCTGAGTAGGCTCTACTATGTAGCTTTTGAACTACTGGGAAGAAAGCCCTACCAGCATTACAACTAAATTCTTGCTACTCGTGAGTACCAGAAATGAATAAACGTCACTCATCACTGATTTGCCTCACGCCAAGCTCCTTCATCCTAGTCCTTTCATGTCGGAACAGCAAGATAAGATTACACTCGAGTGCTAGAAAACGGGCAATTTAACACTTCGCTTTCTGTATACAGCAACCATAGTGTTTGCAGCAAGTAAGTCCCACTGCCTCAACGGAGATGCTCTATTATGTTGCTTGTGAACTACTGGGAAGAAAGACTTACCAGAATTGTAATTTCGTTTGACTTTCATAGTGCTTGATGTCTGCTTATCTGTTCTTAGCCTGCTGAAATATGACAGTAATATGTCTTGGACACCGATCTTAATTTGCTCACTTAACTTAAAGAGTGAAAATAAGTACGGATTTACTCACGAAACAATGTTGAGAGCCAGCAGCACTCAATGCATATTTGTCACAGCTAAAGTCCCAGTGACCAATCCACCCAATGTCAACTCCAAGGCAACCGGTTCTACAAACGGAAACTGCGTATCACGCATCGTGTTCATGAAGAACGTTGAGAAGTTTAGTAAACAATGTCTGTTTCACTTTGTGTTTGCAGTATTCTGTAGTAACTACAGGAGGATTAGAAAGACCGATGTGTGCGTTGGACCTATTTGATCGTGGTTTGATACCACCGAATGTCCAAGTTCAGTTCCATCCTCCGGTCATGCGAACCAGTACGGCACCTATCCACGATTCTAAGGAATGCGAAGATAAAATCAAGATTTCTGTCAGTGGTGAGTTTTTCTCTTTTTTCTTTCTTTGAACTTCCCAAGTGCCTGTAATAGCCATTTTGTCTTGTCCCCGCACTTGTTGACGAGACAATCACACTGACACGGTTTGTCGCCCATTAGTTTCATCGAATACCCAGCTGAACGCTAAGATCTTTGGCTGGCATGCCGTTCGACTGAACGAAAGGGTCATCTAACTCGCTGGGCCTGTTCAAAACTAACGGCGGCTGGCGGTTTAGTCATGTAACAGCCGTCACATCCAACGCAATGCACAAATCCTTATCAATAACCGTAATGATATGCATGATGTTTTTTTTAGCAAAATTACTTGATTATCCCTAAGCATACACACTTGATACAAAACGTAATACATTAATTTTTCTTTCACCTAGATTTCCGCGTCTACGAACACACTTTTAACACGGATGGATATAGAAGAATCTATGGGAAAGGTGCAATGCGAACACAGCCCGGACCGGTGTCACTGAGATCTGTTCATTCTGGAGATGATCATGTGAGTCGACATTATCACGTCAATTCTAACGCCTGTGGTTATTCGGTACAGCATAAGTAAAATACTAAAACGATATACTCGGGGGAAATGAAGCGTTTAGCTCTGTTGCTACGTCTTTCATGAAAAGCGATTCTGTGGCTAGTAGGCCTTGAGGACTCCTGCTGAGGTTTAACTTCAATCAGTACGCCCACATTTCCTTTCCCTTAGAAAAGCGAAGTGCTGAGTGTTCCACAATGCTTAAAAACTAGTTATGCGATAATGCTAATCGATTTTGTAGTTTACATTGTTGTCTTTGCAATGTCGTCACCGACCGAATGAGTGGCCGGAAGGGGTTGGCCAATAGAACTACTTCCTCCATATCGAACTACTGCGTGTTGTAACGTGTTTTGACCTCATACTGTGAATGCAAACTTCTGTGAATGGATAACTTCACCATAGCCCATAACATGAAAGTGATTCAAGCGCGTCACCTCCCCTCACAGTGAATTCACAATTCTCAAAACCTTCGAGAAATCTCGATTGTTTTATTTACTAAAGGCTAAGTAACGACAATTTGCATTCGGTTAACACCAGTGTCACCCAAGCTAGAGTAAAAAGTACTACTGTACACAATTTTACCCAGGCACTATACGTAAATACAGATTAAAGCAGTAAAGTCGAAGTCCCAAGAACGGGGACCCTGAAGTGAGCGCATGTGAGAGAATCTGCTGCTTTACTGAGTAATATGTAGCGAGCAGAAAAGGCAGAAGTTATAAGCTATGTGATGAAATAGCTATTTCGTACATTCTCGTCGATCACTTACATGCAAACAATGTGGGGTAGGAACCCAGGTCGTATGAGTGTGGTAGCTGGATACTCGGTGTATCGTGCTGCCACAGTAAGTTCAGCGTCACGGTCAACTTCTTCTGCCGACAGGCTCAATAACCGAAGTTTTGGTGCCAACATCAATGAAAACATTCCAAACTGGTTACGCAGCCGGATGGCATCGATGACAGCGGAATCGAGCGAATAGAGAAGTCGAGCTATCACGGCAATAAGAAAGCACATGCTGAGTACCGGCCATCGTGTCAGTTCCGATAAATAATTATTCACCATTTTAATGCTCAATCAGCGGTCCCACATTCTTGGCCTACTCTGGGCAATTGTCATTGATCTAGAATAACCACTGCTTTGAGTGCACAAACAGTTGCGTGCGAACCTGAACTTGCCCCGGTAGTACGAGGCTCACCGACTGGCCCACGATTGACTAGTTATCGATCTCCTATGATCTCGTTTCCTAACTATTATTGTTACCAAGCTTATGCATGGTGAGCATTCACGAAAGAACAGAGTCAGTGCACAAGTTACGTCTCTTTTTCCTGTTTGGAAATATTAAGGGAAGTTCTTGTTTCCAATCCATCCGTACATTTAAAGGGAAGTGAAAGAAGGAAGCTCAGGTGGGTTTACCAGCTCAGGTTACCCATGGTGTGAAGGAACGGTAAGTGCACATCATACCGCAGTATATAACGCGAAATAACCTGAATCACTGCTAAGCACAGCAGAGTCCAGACTTGGTACATAGCTGCCACCGAGCTAGTGACAAAGTCACCTTGTTACACGGGTGATACAACGCGCCATACTGAGCAGCGAGGAAAATAGTTTTCGGCGAAAGGCGAAATGGTGAAATAAAAATGGATCCACAAGGTGAAGTCAAATGGCTGGTCTCTTACATATCCGGAAATGTATCCAAGCAGGAATACGGGTAACACTTGCGTCCTAACTTTGAGAGCACAGGATGTACGACTACAGCCAACTTTGAGATTAACGCTTGCGTAGAATACTCAACCAAGCCCTACAGAATTAGATTTTCAATTTAGCTCTTTGCAGCGTACAAAGTTGCTTCGGCGGAGTAACCGTTGCTCGGACCTGCACAGACCACCTCATTCATCATCATTATACACGTTAGCTATAGGTGGGAAACACCTCAGCTACTGTGCCACAATACATAGCAAAAAATGAAAAAAACATGCGACAGTTGCAAGTCGGCTGAGCTACCGGTAACGGATGGGCAGCGTTCCGATAAGCTACCAGCCGGCTACTATGCATCACAAAAAGATTACTATGCATAATAATATAACGCTAAATAGTGAAATAGTGGTTGAAGAAGGATGCTAGGAGAGATGGAGTGGGACAAAGAAACGCACAGCACCAACGCCACTGAGGTCGGCTTCTAGCCATATCAACATGTGTATCCAGCCAAAAGTGTTCCTCGTTTTTGGACCAAAACCAGGGAGCCGAGACACTCCAACCCAAGGCTCAGCTTCGACCAAGTCATCGCTTGGTCACCCCTTCTCTTCTTCTATCCACACCCCCGGCGCGCAAACAACGCACGTCGCGGGAGTCGGTGGGCTGGCATGCGAAACACATGGCCCGTCCATCGGAGCCTGGTGAGTGAAATGACGGTGCTGAGCCGTTCATTTCCTTTTCCTGTGTCGTAAACAAGGCGTCAAACACGCTCGTTACTCACGCGGTGTTCCCACCAGATGTGAGCTAAATTGCGAAGGCACCGGTGGTCGAACGTAACTGGCCTTTTCACGGGTCCAGGTTTCACAGCCGTACATTAGGGTCGAAAGTACCGCTGCATTGTACACTCTACCCTTCAGGGCAAAAACAGGGGGAATGAAAATGAAGCTGGAACGGGACCTTAAAGGTGAGAAAGCGTAAGAAGGGGAATAAGAAGACGGGAAGGCTTGAGCAGTAGCATCCAAACCCTCATCCATCTTGCTAGATGCAGCAGATAAGGCACCGTTGATTATCCTCTGCGGTGGCCAGAGCATCAGAAATTTTTTTGGGGAAGGATTCATTGTATTGCGTGGGCAGGATACTGTCATGTTGCTCAGGCCTAGACAGGAGAACGATTAGGGTTCTCAACCAAAGCCTTTGGTTCAAAAACCTGGCCGCAAGGCAGCGGGTTTGGCATTGGGCTACAAGGAGTCCGTTTTAAGGAATAAGGAACCAACCTCATTACAACACCCAACCGGGAGGACCAGGACGCTGAGTTTGTCTGGCACCTAACCATTGACCAGCCGTGTATGAGTGGCTCTGACTGTGCAAAAATAGCACCACTCAGCATAGCTCAATGGATCGCTGAGGCACACAAATCATCGCACAACGGTACGGTCCAGCCTCCTTGCGATGTAGCCCAGACCACTTAGGCCCGTGTGATGAAGTTGGACAACTAGGCATTCAGCGACTTCCATTTGATTCGAAGATCAAACGGGAAAATTCCGCTGTGTTATGTAGCTGTAGTCATCATACTCTGGCAAAGCTTCCAAGGTAGCAACCAGCAACAACAAACACCTCTTGTGCAAAAAGTCCAAGGCTGGAAGCCAAACTGTCTAATCACTCCTACCGAAGCATTGTACGGAAGCATTCACGAGTATTCGACTTTAGTCTTCTTTACAACGATTTGACTGCGAACAGAATTCGATTCTTCTGTCTAAAACGGCGCCACCATCTAAAGCTGCCAGTATATGCCATTGCTTTGAGTGTATTCCTTAAACGAGGCAGTGACCACTTGAGGTGTTCAGTTTGCAAAAGTTGACGCATGCATGTCAGTGGTTTCACGTTTGGTATAGTGCGAAATGTAGTCCAGTACATTATATGCAGGACACTGAAACGTTAATCGTCTGTCATTATGGTGGTAATTTATCAGGTACCAGCAGTATAACAATGCATCCTGTCGGCCCTTGGCCACAGCAGGCGATCACCAGTAACTATGTGCGGACTGCGAGCCCGAGATCAAAGCTACCCGAGCTCGAACCGGTAATCTTCGGAGCAGAAATCCAACACTTATTCCCCACAGCCACCGGACGGATGGCAGTAGGGATTAACAGTGTGAAAATTTGATCAGCCACTGGTTTTGGTTATACGTTACACTTCATATTCTAGTAGTAATATATTTAAGCCGAACTTGGGAAAGTGTTGGTCATTTACGCTTTGAAGAGCCGCATTAAGAGAACGACTGTGGTCTCAGCTTGGCCCCCTGTGGGGTGAGTTTCAGTTTTCGCTGACAAATGGTTCACATCAATTGCCGCGTTTTGGTGGCTTTAACTCACTGTATGCTACTGAACTTAGGCCATAAAGATTGCCAGTATGCCTGTTTTGAGACATTCTCAGATATGTGAAGCGACACTACTTTGACTACAGACAAACGCTTCATTTTCTTTTCACAGTTTCGTCTACCTCCAGAACCTATTATTTTTGTGATCTCAGTTTCACCAATTAATATCTGAAGTGGACAGTGTGTTTTAAAATACTGATATGATTCAGTCTATGCCCCATGCTGAGGCGGATGTTGCATTCATGATGCTGCTTCACCGCAGTTGGGAAAAAGAAATGCACACTTAAACCAGGTCTTTTTAAGCTGCATAAGCTGGAGAACAACAAAATTCTGGTTCCGGAGCAGCATGGATTTCTCTAAAAGCGCTTCTGTTCAACTAATCTTTTGATTGCTTGTGCAAACTGGACGGAATCTGTGGACGCTGGTGCAAAAGTCGACGCGGCCTACTTGGATTTCTCAAAGGCACTCGACCGTATAGACCATCGTATTCTCCTTCACAAACTCCAGAAATATGGAATCGGCGATCCTGTTCTGGGCTGGATAGGAGACTTTCTCGTGCAACGTCACCTGGATGTAAAGGTTCGAAGCAACCTGTCGGAATCTAACGAAGTTCAGTGCGGCGTACCTCAAGGCCCGGTACTTGGACCCCGCCTGTTCCTGGTTTCCATAAATGATCTCGCGAGTGTGCTATCGTCTAACTGTTTGCTATTTGCTGATGACCTGAAGGTATGGCGCACTATAGCTGCAGTGGAGGATCACACAGTGTTACAGGAGGATCTGGACAAAGCGTACACATGGTCCATCGAGAACATGCTGCATTTCAACGTCACCAAGTGCAAAGTTCTCAGTATACGGCACAAGAGTATGCACAACTACCGCCTAGGACCACAAATGCTACAGCGGGCTTCTCACGAGTGCGATCTCGGCGTGATAGTTCAAGACGAACTCGGTTGTTCGAAGCAGAGTGAAAAGGCAGCTAAGAAAGCGAACCGTACCTCGGCCTTCTTCGCAGAGCCTTCGGGAAGTTTGACCCTTCAGTCTTTCCAAAAATCCTTAGTGCGTACATGAGGCCGCACGCGGAATACGCTATTCAAGCGTGGCAACCCTGGCTCAAGCACCATCTCACCGCGCTCGATACTGCACAACGTAGGGCAACGAAGAGCGTCAGAGGTTTGACCAGCCTCCCCTACCCACTCAAGCTGAGGACCCTCAAAATATACAGTGGACGTTATCGGCGTCTAAGGGGCGATCTCATTATGGTGTACCAGATCCTGAGAAACCCCAACCACCCATGCCATTCCCTTCTAATACTCAGTCAAAACACCCAGCTAAGACGTCACCATTTTAAGTTAGTCACACAGTACAGCCGCCTGGAATGTCGGTGAAACTATTTCTCCCTTCGAGTGGCACAGCCTTGGAACGCCCTCCCGAAACATGTAATTAATGCACCCACCCTACCCCTTTTCATAAAACGCCTTGACGATACTCTGTCACATTTACCCTACGTGCTATAGCTCATGACCACCAGATGCTGGCACTAATGCACAACAGACAGGGGATAGTGCTATAACCCTACTCGAGAATAAGTCACTCCAAACGCCTTGCACTAAATTTGATAAACGCTACTACTATAGAAACTGGATTTCTGTATCCTGTGGACTCGAGATAGTTGTACAAGAGTAAGCGTTGTTCTTGCTATCTTTTTTATTTTTCTCGCCTATGATGTGGACAATAACCACTCCCCTGTTGCTCTGTGTGCATACATTTTCATTTCATACTCCCTTTATACGACAGTGCAGTTACATCTGTAAGCGCCCGAACTGACGACTCCATTATCCCTTCACGCTAAACACCCTACGGGACATGTCAAGCACCTGCTTTCTTACCCGTTATAAATCATTGTCCATTCATTGTTCATTTATTTGGTTTGTTCCGCCTACCTGAAGAATCATCTCCTAACTTACAAACGTCACTCATGCAAATTGTGGTAACCTTGCGTAACTTTATCACGTAGTAATTTTTAAATAACTTTCGGGCATTTCGTACTTTTTGCGGATTCGCTTATAACAAATTTACTGCAAACACTCATTTAGCGAGTATTTATGTCTCCATATACGTTGACTTTATTTGATATCTTTTATTTGTTACCAGCATTTCGAATGATTGGCTGTTGTTTGACATCCCAAGTGTGGCTGCACTTGATGTGGATATTGACAAGGTGCCTACCTGTCTATTACCTACCACCTCGCCCATACTGGCTCCAGGAGACATTTGGTCGTTGCTGGAGGGGACAGGGTGCAAGGTCCTTGTGGTCGTGCTAGGCTCGAAGAGTGGTTCCATGCACTCAGTGTGGAGCAGATTACGGTCCAGCCACCGCCTTTTGTGCGATTGATCCCCAAATACAACGTGTTTGTTTTAGCCTGTGAAGGAGTGTGGGCCGGCTCCATTGATGAAACGTCGCTCCCATCCACCTGCCTCCCGGTCTTATTCCTTCTGGTTTACACTGGATATGGGGTGTGTGGTTAGAGTTTTCGGTGGTGCAGCGCAGGCCATCCATGGTCCCTCTGTAGGCGCAGGCGTCCTGTGGTTGGCCACAGTGACAGGCAAATCGGAAACCGGTTGCCGCCAATCATATATGTATGTGTGTCCCATGTTGAGGCTGATGTTGCATTCTTGATGCTACTTCACCGCAGTTGGGCTAAACCAGTTTTCACTTAAACTAGGTCTTGTTAATGTGGATAAAATTCATTCCACTTTATTTGGTTTGTTCTGCCTACCTGAATAATCCTTTATTAAATGGCCACGTTGCTTACGCTAATTGCACTTATCTTCGGTAACTTTGTTGCATTTGTAGCATTTGTAAATAACGTGGACATTTTTACTTATCGCGGATTCGTTGCTAACCAACTTTCTTCATATGCTAATTTAGCGGAGAGTTATGTCTGCATAACCGTATTCTTTAACTTATATATGTTATTTGATAATGTCATTTTAAGTGATTGCTGTTGTTTGACATCCCCGGTGTGGCTGCGCTTGATGTGCATGTTGACAAGGTGCCTACCTGTCTATTACCCACTACCTCGTCCATACTGGCTCCAGGAGACATTTAGTCATTGCTGGAGTGGACGGGATACACGGACCTTGTGGCCGTGTTAAGCTAGAAGAGTGGAGCACACTACGGTCCAACCACCGCCTTGTGTGCGCTTGATTCCCCAAATACAGCGTGCTTGTGTTTGCCTGTGAAGGAGTGTGGGCCGGCTCCGTTGATGAAACGTGGCTCCCATCCGCATGCCTCCCGGTCTTATTCCTTCGGGTTTACACTGGATATGGGGTGTGTGCTGCAGCGCAAGCCAACCATGGTCCCTCTGTGGGCGCAGGCGTCCTGTGGCTGACCACAGTGACAAGCAAATGCGAAACTGGATGCCGCCAACTATGATTCAGTCTAATTCATTTCATTTATGCTATCAAAGCACTTGTTCGGGGTGCTTCATCCTTGAACACTTTCTGTTTGCGCCGCTAGACATTGGTTATCCATTAGCGCACGGCTTCACGACTTCCTTCTGTTTGCACCAATGACATGATTCTGACGTTTAAGATTTAAAGCAGGAGATAACAGTACCAGATGAACAGTCAAGTTGATGAAAACTGTCAGTTATCTCTTTACTATAGCCAACATCTTTTCTTTTACAGTCAACACCTGTGACTGAAATCCAATTACCAAAGGTGAGTTTTAAACCGACTTAATAATCTACACATCATCGGATCTTCCTTGCTCTTTCAGTATCCGATGCATCCCCCAAGATTACCTCAGAATGCAAATTGAACAAACACTTCTGTCTTAAAAGCATTGCTTCCCTCATACTTTAAACTGCATCACAAACTTTGAATTCTGCGCTTATGCATCATTTTACAGCTTGCTGGAGTTGTCATTTAATAACCGAAAAGTGTTTCGAAGTCTTGGAACATGCTTGAAACCCATCGAGATGTCATGAGTTCAGAGAGGTTTGGAAAAAAATGCACCAACCGATTGTTTCCAAACCTCTCTGAACTCAGGACCGAAAATGTTTTTCATGGGGAACTAAATACAAATAGGTGCTGGACACAAAACGAGGTTTGGGTCGAGTTGTTTAACTCGTGTAAAACAACTGGGTCGGGAAGGTTATCGTGCTATCATTTCGGATGTATTGATACGACCCGGTATCATCGCACTTTACCAGTGCGGTTTCATCTCAACGTGGATCATGTGGCGTAAACCAGCTAAGTACAGGCAACAGATACACGAAGTCATTTGGCGATGAGATATCAGTCGTTATCATCTGCCCTGACTTTTCGAAAGAGATTGATCACTCGAATGCTTGTAGCTTAATACAATTATCCTTCGGTGCCTGTAAGGGGTGTACAAATTTCCTCACAGAATATGATTAAGACCAATGATAAATCATTAACAAGAAAGAAAAATGGTTTATTACTCGACAGATGTAGGCACTGTCAGACTGAGTAGTCTGATCAATGACATGAGTGACAATATCCGGCCCTATTCAACTCGATTGCGAATGCCAAGATTACTCCAGACATTCTAAAGCAACGTAGCAGGACTTATCGCGTCAGTATACATAATCTTCACGGTACTCTGACACAATTCCGATGGGATCTTTAAATTGCCTTTCAATGATAGGTTGCTATGCAACGCGGATGACGCATAGTTGTCCAAGTATACCCTTAGTGATTTTCACTTATTGTCGTAGGGAGTTTTAACTTGTGGTATTCTTTGCAAGAACACGAATAGGGTGAACTCATACAACATTTGCTCGATGGGTGGAATGATTTTTGGATGACACTTGGGAGTTTCGAAACAGTAAATGTATCCTGATGCTCAGCGCTTTTCCATCTCATCACGTCGAATAAACTATCCAAGACAACATCAGTGTATCCCCGCATTAGAGTCAATAAGTACCAGAGGATTGCACAACCATCCGTCTCAGCGAATTCCATTTGTACCCAGAGCATTTTGGTCGTCTGAGAGTTCGCTGAGCTAGCCAGGTTGACTGCAAACGTTTCGTCACCACTCGAGGTGACAACTGCAACCTCACTTGCGCGTACACTACGAGGTGAGAAGCAGAGATCGATTTCGATGGTCATGTGCTCGTCGAACAATCCCAACTCAGACTAGCGGCTAGGAGATCGATCACTCACACTCACTGACGCTTCGTACGCGCCGCTCTGCTAACTAAACGCGCACTGACAATGTCACCTCGAGTGGTGACGAAACGTTGCAGTCAACATGCCGAGCTCAGCGAACACTCAGATTACCAACTGAACAACCTGAGCTACCAACATTTGTTTCTATATCCCAGAGCAATTTATCTTATCAAGCGCGGATAGGTAAAATGACAACCTCTGAAGGCAAATGTTATAACTGGGGGGCGAAAAGCGAAAAGGATGCACTTGTGTCATTGGAGTCAACAGACCAGCATCCTTGAGCAATGAGCCCTTATCGCTATGCAGAATATTCGGGATTTGCTTTCAGCTAACAACTTAGCATTTTATGACGACCTTTCTTTGTAACTGGCTTCAATTGGCCTAAAAGGTTGTAACTAAAAACAGCGAACCGCGACCCGTGCGCGGTATCTCAACATATGGCGCGTAAGACATTGGGAGCAGTTTGGATAAAAAGAGTCTCAAAATGTTAACAAAACTGATATATCCGCAGTAGAAGAAGTAACAATGATGTAGAATAAAAAAGAATAATGACTGTTCAAACAACCAAAAATATCAATTCCAGTTCCTTTAGACGCTATTGAGACACAATTCCTGCCTTGTGCATTTTTGGATCCGATGGCAGTTTAGTCGAAATGAATTCTTAACCCAACACTCATTTGGTCTCCACTTAACTTCAGCCTCATGAAACGGTACGACGTCTGAGTGGTCTTCAGAAACTTCAAACAGATTACTGGTAGATGTGAATAATCTATTATTTACGGAAACGAGTCTTGTTAATTGCGAAAACGATTCTGTCTGATACAATCGAACATTCGGAGCACTTGATAGACAATGAACAATGAACAACAATGAATTTATGAGGGTTAAAAAGCGTTGCTTTACAAATCCCGTTAGATAGGTGGTAGGGATATCAACGTAAAAATAATGATGATAAGGATAGTTAAATAGTTAATACTTTACATAGGGAAAAAAGGACTTATCGTTGGCCTCGCCGCAGTCTTGCGATCCTTTTAGATTCACAGCACCCAAAGTTAACAACAAATAATTCCATGGTAAACTCCAGGTGTAGGATGGAGACATAGTGTTAAGTGGCAAAGTGTAAGTGAATGAGTGCATCGTTCAACCGTCTTTTAAATACTGTTAGTGTCGGTGCAGAGAAAACCGATTCTGGGAGAGCATTCCACGGGTGACAGACACGAATGGAAAAGAAATTTCTGCGGCACTGCAGACGACTGTATTGTTCTGCGAGTTTTAATGAGTGGCCACTCAGATATATATTGCTGCTGAGTTGCAGTAAAGGGCGGCACACATGATGTGGGTCTCGCAGAATCCAGTATGCCATAATCAGGTCGCCTCGTCGAGATAGCTTCCACTGTATAATCCCAGTCGTTGCGGCCTCTCCTGGTAGGAAAGACTGCGCATTCCAATTACGTTCTTAGATGCCCGGCGTTGTGGCTGCTTCATTGCATTAAGGCCGTGTTTCAACCATGGATGCCAGGCTTGGATTGCGTATTCGACGTGGGGGTGAACATACGCACTGAGCATTTGTCGAAATATGGAGCTGTTTAGTTGTTCAAACGCCCGACGTGTTGGTTCCCGGTCTTCGATGCCTTTTCGGATTGCCTGGCGCAACCTAAGTCATCTTGAACCAGGACACCCAAGTCACGTTCGAGGGTTGATTGTTGTAGTATATTCGTTCCGAGTCGGTATGAGTAGCTGCTCTGATGTCGGATGGAAAGCACCTTGCATTTACTGACGTTGAGATGCAATAAGTTTTGGGTCGACCATTGCTACACCGTATCTAAATCACACTGAAGCACATGTTGGTCGGCGTTCGCCTAGATCCTGCGCCAGATTTTGATATCGTCGGCAAACATTAGGAAGTTTGAAGCGATTCCTTGTGCAAGGTCATTAACAAACACCGAAAACAAACGTGGACCTAGAACTGAGGCTTGTGGCACACCACACTCGACTTGTATGGGGTTCGATAGAGAGCTCCGAACTCTGACCACTAATTGCCGTTGAAGTAGAAAGTTGGCAATCCAGCTTGAAAGAGGGTCGCCGACCCCGTAATGCTGCAGCTTGGATAGTAGTATCCGATGGTCTAGACGATCGACAGCCTTGGAAAAATCCAGGTAGATCACATCAACAACTTCTCCAGTGTCAGCTGCCGTAGTCCAACTACTGCGTGCAATTAGTGAATTCGATGTACATGACGGCTGTCGACGGAAGCCGTGTTGTTCAGGAGTGATGAGGTTGCAGTTGTCGAGATAGCACACCAGTGCATCGACAGCTATGGATTTCATGATGTTGGAGAGTATAGGAAGAAGGGATACTGGGCGGTAGTTGGAGGTATCAGTTCCGTTTCCACCTTTGTGAATCGGGCTTATTATTTCAAGCTTCCACATGGCGGGGACTTGGTTCCGGTCTAAGCAGCGCTGGAAAAGCTGAGCTAAAGTTCCTGCCAGTTGGCTTGCTGCTACTCCCAATGCCTCTGGACGAATGGTGTCGAAACCCGGCGAGCTGTGTTTGCGTAGAGAAGTCAGCTTTTGCAATACAGCCTCTGCGGTAAAATTGATGTGGGTTAGTCCTGGCGAGCAGAAGACAAAGCTTGGTAGATCGCTTGGTGGCAGGACTCTTTGAAACGTGGGGGCGTATTGCATCTGCAGCGCGTTTGCTGCTTCCACAGTCGTTCATGTTGGACCATCAGCCTTCTTGAGTGGAGGAAATCCTTGCCTAACCTTTCGTAGGCTATTAACGTGCTTGTACAGCAGTTTGTGGTTAGTGCTGAAGGTTGTTGCGATGTTCTGCTGATAGGCGGCTTTGTCTTCTCTTAACAGTTGAGTACAGTGGTTACGTTTGGCTACGTAGTTGTCCCAAGTTTCTTATGCTGGAGCTTCTCTGTACACTCGCCATGCTGCGTTGCGTACTGTCATCCATTTTCGAGTTCTGCTCCTAACGAAAGAAACTGATTTGCACTCATTGCAAGCTTTTATCTCTGAAGACTGTGCAACCAGCTGACTGAATGTTTTGACGAATTCAAGACAGGCTACTTCTGGGGGTTCTTATTCGAGGAAAGACCACGTTGTGGCGCTGACGAGCTGTGCGAGTCGGTCGTACTTTGTGATGGTACGCACCGTCTCATGGTTTTCATTCAGATATTCTGAATAGCAGATGAAGTTGAAACTGATGACTGCGTGAGCACTGTGACCCAACGGGCAGTCTAAAACCAACGCATCAATCATATTCTCCTCGTTGGCAAGCACAAGATCCAGCGCAGATGGCCTGTTACCAGTTCTGAACCGAGTGGGCAAAGTGATGTGATTGTAAAGAGGAACAGTAGTTACTAGATCTTGTAGGTCGGTTTTGAATTGTTCCCCGATCGTGGCAGGGGCTTCTCAACAATGTACATTGAAACCACCCATGATAAGAAGGTGAGAGTACTTTTGTTGTAAACTGCACCTTAAAGCAACCACTAGTTGGTAGTCGGTTTCACGTGTTGAGTTAGGGGCGCGGTACACCAAGACAATAAGGCAAGCGTCCCTGCCTTTTAACTGCAACCGGCACCAAACAGAGTCGGTGAACTGCGAGTCTGAATACGCCACGGCTTCGCACTGTAAGTCGTTTCGTTAAAACAGGATTACCCCTCACACCAATTTGACAAAGCCGGACGTCCGTGTTGTGTACATTCAGACGGGCAAGTTGGTTTGCTCTCTCGCTCGCTTGATCCAACGCTGGCCGAACGCAACGAGTACTGACACCTTTCACAATGTTTATTTGCACCAATTTCGTGCTTGGTCTTACCACATGCCTTCAATATCTCCTGCTTGTAGATTCGACTTCACGCTTGGCTGTAGCAAGCGGGCCACTAGGTCGTGTTCTATGTACATTGTATACGAAATGTGGTGTGAAAACTTCGGCCGAGCAAGAACAATAATCAATGAATAATTATTTATGCCGGGTAAAAATGCAATTGCATGAAAAGTCCCGCACGTTGGTGGGGATAAACTATAATATCAAAAGATGTATGGGTTGTCTGTTTGAGCGTTTATCTAGCAGATACGCTGCTGAATAATAGTGGTGTGAGTAAGACTTGATGGCGAAGGATGAGGCAATATGGGAACAGTTACAGTTGAAGGATTCCGTGAGAAAGGTAAAAACAAGCATACCCACTGATGTACCGCCTCCTTAGGTATAAGTGACATGTTAATCCGGTTAGGAGGGATATTTAATAAATTCCAAAGTAGCACCGTTTAGGATGTTGTATCGCCGCTGACGCCTTCACCCCACGACCGCAAGAAGAAGTCCAAGACGAGCCAGAATGAGACTTGTATACATGAAACCACAGTTGCTTATATAGTTTGAAGGCAAAATGAAGGGAAGCTACTAAAGTACACTTGAGCCAACCAACTGAAGGGAAAACGTAAAATGCAACAGCGAATAAGCAACCGTGTACGTAAGAGCGAATCGCGTAGGTCCTTAAGAATATCATCATTGGACTCCAAGCATAAAGTGAACGACCATTTACAGTGACGGGCACTGGCCAATCAGAATGACGAAATGAAACGTTTAAACAAAAGGCACGAAACAAACGCGAATAAGGAACGCAGACCCAAAAGTTGTAAACTAGTACAATAATTGTGTGACACTAAATATTCCTTTAACCTAACCAAGTAGAACAGTGATGAGAAGAAAAAAATCAATAGAATATGTCCTTGCAAACAGCGCTGCTGAGAAGGGTATGACGATGAGCGTCCATTAACAATGACGCGGATGTACCAATCGGGCGAACCCAGTAGAGCGTTTAAACACCAGTCAAGAAATAGAAAGTAGGAAGAGTAAAGAATAGCTATCAAGCTCATTCACAATAAATAAATGTCTAATAGCTGTTATCCTAGTATAGGCAACAAATAGCTCTGGACCAAGGGCGTGGTTTAGTGGATTTTTGAAAATATCAAAGGTGGGGCGGAAACAACGAAGTTTGGCATAAAGTCCCATGGTTGGCAAAACCCGAAAAAAATAGTAATTCCTCCGGCATTCTAAGTAACTATACCGTGCACACAATTTCAGAGGGTTACCTCTGAGATTGGTGTCATGGCTGAGTTTCAACAAGTGACGGCATACGTGATTATGGTCACACAATATTTATCTTTTAAGGTATTCGTCCCATTAGTTCACAAGTTCATAGACTAATATGAGATCTCCACGCAGCCTTCGGTAGTGGCCAATGAAAACTCCCAGTGATTTCAACCTTTGATGGGAGGACAGATTTCGTAGGCGCTTGACGTTCTTTGTGGCCCTGCGTTGGGGTTTCGCTAGTACTTCTAAGTCGCGCTTCAACCATGGTTTCCAAGATTGGATGGCGTATTCAACGTGATGGCGCAGGTGAGAATTGTGCATCATGGGGAAGATGGATGGGCCGAAACTTCCAAAAGCTCCCTGCAGCAAGTCGAAGTGCTGGTTGGCTCTCACCGCAGCTGTGTGTGACTGTTTTAGACAGTGAACTTCACTTTGAATGAGCGCACCAAGGTTGCGTTCTTGGGAAGTGCTTTGCAGTACGTGTGACCCAAGCTTATATACTGTAGTCAAGCCTATGGCGCAATTAAACAACATGTTAGTTTTCCACATTGAACAGTAGGGTATTCGGAACTGACCAGATTGAAATCGTGTTGAGGTCACCTTGGAGCTTTTTATGATCACTCGGTTCTTCGCTCGCTCGTCATAACTGGATATCATCTGCAAAGAATAGGGAATCGGAAGTAATTTCCCTCGCTAGATCGTTTATGGAAATCATGAATAGACGGGGCTCGAGCACCGAGTCTGGTGGTACAGTGCACTCCACCACAATTGCTTCGGAGAGGAATCCTCGTAGTCTCACTTCTAACCGACATTCGTGTAGGATGATGTATACATATTTGCAAAGGTCTGCGAAGAAACATAAAGCCATCAGAAACCATGGGATTCAAAAGAAGTTACAGAAATAGTAACAGAAAACACAAAACTACAATGTCCATGGTTTTGTCGGAGAGCGAGCTACTCCCCGGTTGCCCAAGCCGAAGTAGTGTGTTGACTTAGGGGACACTACCCCGAGCCTTTGGCTGAATAGCCTGCCCGCAAGGCAGCGGAGCGAATTCAGGGAATCGCACCCATTGGGAGCCGGTGACTGATTGCTCAGTTCATACGCCTTTCGTTTGTTCGTTTGTCAACCAGGGCCCAATGCTCCTCAGAAATACAGCATAAATTTGCTGGAATACAATGCTTCGCCAGGATGAAGCAAGGGGCAGTGAGTTTATTTAGTGCCGAGTCACGTCCGCCACGTCACACTGTTGTTCAACGGACATATATGGCTCTATATAGGGAGAACGCTTGTCAGGCGAAAACCTATCACGTCCTGGAACACTGCCGCTGAACCATTCGCTGGAACGGGAAAATCCTGAAACCCCCAACTGGCACCACGAGAAGGTTGTTCGGCAAGTAATGGAAATTTCCTACTGCTTTACAGCATTAACTGGTCAAATATGTAACCTTCCACGTGTTTTTAATTCTCTTGGATCCATTGTACTTGTTTCATCTATGCCCTAACGCTGGATGCCCGATATTTGGTAATAAGCCTCCCACATTGTGCCTGACACTGCAACATAGGACTCAAATTAACTCTGTCTGAATGTGGAACAACCCAGAGACTATGATACTACATTTTCCGTAGATGGCATAAAATTTTGTATATCATAAACAATAAAACAGAACCAGGGCGAGGCAAATTCCCACCACCCGAAATGTATGCAAGAAGCGTAGACGCCACCTACCTACTGGTTCCCGGTCGGCCCCTGACCGAGTGGTATGCGCGTCAGGTTTGCAACCATAAGGTCACCGGCGCGAATCCGCGTAGGGGCGAGCGTCCACGCGGTATACTCTTCCCACGCGAGACTGTTGGTGGACGCGTGACAGCAAAGCGCCGTTACGGCGTGCAGCTGGCCATTTATTTATCTTTTTAATGTTTTATTTTACTGGTTTCCGTTCGATTACGCTTCAGCAACCACCATCGACCCCTGCACCTAACATGGAAGATGACACATTACACTGGTTACGCGTCGAATGCGGAGTGTTTGATCGACGATGTGCTGCGTTTCAGGACTTTGAAGAACACTACAGTCGTCTGTGGCCCAGGCAAGTCCTCCAATACACGCACACATTGTATAAACTTGATCGTTTCCAAGCTGTAATCTTGAGTCAGTCACAATACAATGTGCTGAATCCGCTTGCGGCAAGTGAAATAGCAAAATTAGCTGGAAATGATTTAGGATGAACACCTTTCATCCATGTATAGGCCCAATCATTTCTTGAACCATTGCCTACTCTCGGTAAAATGACTCGCGTATCGGTCCGCGAAGCCTTCCAAAACTTGGTCGTAACAGAGTCAAAGCGGCCTTTTGAAAGCACATTACCGCTGTGTTGGTGAGCGTAATATGATTAGTGGATGCCCGATTTTCCGTTTCACGGATCTCCTGATGTTCAGCAGCAGTTTATTCAAAAAGTGTTGATGAAGTACACCTTGTACACCCATGACGAGGGTACATCATCAACATTATCAGTACACGTTAGCTAAGGGTGAGAAACACACCTTACATAATGTTCCGCAATACGAAAGATATGCGACTAAAAAATACAACACAAAGTATACGAATTACACTGCAAAAATATGATGTTAACTATTATATTACACATTCTACATGAGATCGGGATTAGAGCGGGATGGACACATAACTTCGCAACACAAACGCCATTGGGGCCGACTCCTAGCCATATCAGCTAGCATGTCCAACCAAACGTGTTCATTGTCCTTGGGACTCCAGCCAGGCAGTCGGAATGCACCAACCAACGCCAGTTTCAGTATGTGGGTTTTCATTCCTCTCGGGAAAATCATCGCTCGACCTCCCTTCCTTCTTTCTAACCGCACACCCGGGTGCACAACAATGCACCTCGCGAGAAGCGGGGTGCTAGCATGCGTAACATGTGGCTCAGCCATCGTAGCGTGGTGCGTGACATAATGATGCTGAGCGGTTCACACGCTCTTCCTGCACCAAATACGCGACGTCGAACACGCCCATTGCTCACGCGGTGCTCCCACCAGACATGAGCTAAGCTGCAATGATCGAATGTGACGAGCCTCTTTATATCTGTCGAACTGATGCGCCAAGTTTCACAACCATATAGGAGGGTTGAACGGACGGCTGCGTTATGTACTCTGCCCTTCAGGGCGAGAGTAATGTCGGGTCCGCGCCACGGATGGCGGAGATTGGCAAAAGCACCTCGAACATTTGATATACGGTTCGTAACCTCATCTTCGATCCCAGGAGCGCTAATAAAGCTGTCCAAGTGCTTGAATTCCTGAACGAGTTCTAGCAGATCACCACCAAGCGTTAGCGCTGGGTTGGGTCCCTGCCAATCTTGGAGAAGTACTTTGCATTTCGATGGAGCAGAGTATAGCCCAAAACGATAGACAGCCAGTGCTAATCGGTCCAGTGCTGATTGGCATGTTTGGGAGCTGTCACAGATTAGGGTAGTGTCGTCCGCATACTCCAAGTCAAGAAGTCGCTCACCAGGAAGTAGCTCCACACCTTCTAGGTCATGTTCAGCGAACGCCGTTTCCATGACTTCATCAATAGCGACGTTAAAGAGGAAAGGTGATAGCAGGCAACCTTGTCTCCCAATGTTGGGGATACTGCAGGGTGGCGACAGCTTACCATAAACACCCATTTTGCTTAAACAATGCGCGTACAGCGCTTTGGTAATGTTTACGTATGTAGCAGTCACATAGCATCAGTAAATTGTTAGTAGGATGATTCATTGTAGTGCGTGGGTAGAATAATGTCAGGTTGCCAGGGTCTAGACAGAACAATGATTAGGGTTCTCAACCAAAGTCTTTGGTTCAAAAACCTTACCGCAAAGCAACGGGGTTTTAGTGCTGGACTACAGAGAGCCCGTTTTTGAGAGTAAGGAACTACCCACACTCCAAATCCCAACCTGGAAGATCAGGAGACTGAGCTTTATCTGGCCTCTAACCATTGGCCATTCTGATATTAGGGATTCTGAAGAGGTGAAAAAGCACCAACCAGCAAAATTCAGTGGATCACTGAGGCACGCAAACCATCGCACCACGTTATGGTCGAGTCCTGTCTCGATGGTAGAACGAGGGTTGGTCAGGAATTGTGGTCAGATTTCTTCACATTAATCGCTAATTCACATTGTGTTCCGATTAGTCAGATCAATTCAAGTAGTTACATGAGATCAATAAGAAATTTCCATCTCCTTCAGCGACGGTCGCAGGGCTCGAATTGAATAATGCACACTTCTATGTGAAATGTGGTTCACCTTGAGATTGTGTATTGCAAACAATTCGTACAACGAGTGCTTCCAGAGGACCCAACTCATAATCTGTTAACCGTTGTGACAAGCGCTGGCCACTGCAACTCGGTAGCTTAGGAGAGACGGGGTAGTGGCTTCGGAAAACACCCCAAAAGCCCCGGTTTGGATGCCTGCCAGCTCCGCTTGATCCGTGCAAACGGGGTTGAAACGCTTAGGGTAGTGTATTGTTTTCGGGCAGGAAACACGACTTCCATCCACTTAGGAGCAAGTTCACTCTTCCCCATGCGGAAGATCCTGAGCGCGCCATGTGCGTAAAACAAGTAATTTCAGTTCCAGATTGCACGTAACTTGTAATTAGGAATCAGTGTAAAGCGTAAGCAGATGTTGATGCAGGTAGCGCAACGGTAGTTTAGTCGCATGTAAAAAGCTCCCAACATCAACCCATATAACAAACAAACAAACAACTTATGTGTTTGTGAACAGGAAATGATAAATTCGGCGCTTGTACTCCCATTGCAAATTACATTTCCCATTTTGATTCCACACAACTTACAGGATTTCTCGAGTAATGGAGAAATTGGAGCAGTTATTTGCGAAGTACAACATAACCACCGTCGTGGTGAATGGTAAACAGTAAGTGTGCCTACTGGATATCCATCCTATTACACTCATTATAAACATCAAGATCCTAGATTTTGAGCATCTTGTAGAAACATATTTAATCCAGGATTTATGAACGGCACTGCTGTGTGTAAGGTTTACAGGCCCAGTAACTGCTTCAGCTTATTTACGGTGGTACGAGTACGAACTAGCAGGAGCATGATTCGGGGTTTATCTCATAGTAAAATGGCACTGTTCATATGGCGTAAAAAGGGCCAGATGTTAACAGTACAAGACAACCAGACCACTGAAGGCAAGCGACTGTCCAAAGCCAATAAGAATCCAGAAAGTTACGAGCCAATCGGATGCTCAGCAAGTCTACTCCGATTCGTGGATACAAAGTCTTTTGTTTCACGGACCTCACGAACCTCAGTAGCGTTGCATTCACAGAGAGTTAGCGAATTCCACCTTGTATTCCCACCTGGTGACATCAACTAAGATTGTTACACGAAGCAGTGCAAGACGCTGTTTGTTAATCGTTTCCACTTGTGCTCGCACCGATTACATGTTCTGATGCCTTTCACCACGACGAACCGAATACCCTGCTTCGCATTGTTACCAGTTCAGATATCATAGTTCTTGTTGTAGGTATGAATGTGTAAGTAGGTCGCCTGGGCGGTTCAGAAGCTCGACTAGGTGGTAATTATATGTTAAACCACAAACAAATGAACGATGACGAGCGTCTGTTACATCTATATGCAGAGCACCGTCTGTTTCTTAGTAGCACCGCTTTTAGTCGCAGCCGTCGCCAAAGTTCCATTTGGTGTCCACCCATAGTTTGCCTGCGACGGACTCAAAGGGATACGTTGCCATAAATTATAGGTGGTGTGATTCCAATCTGGATTGTTGCTCCGTCTGGAGTACTCGCGTCGACTCTGTTCATGTCTTAGTACGATGTTGTTTTTCCACGAACTTTACCGGGGATGTATCACATGTCTTCATCGATTGGCAGCTGCTAAGTTACTCGTAAGTAGCAGGATATATTTGTAATTTTTTAGGTACGCGAGGTATTACAACTAAAATCCAGGTAATATAAAATAAATAGCCGCTACTAGTTTAAATGCTATAGATATAGCGTCTAGCGAGAGGACGTCACCTCACAGACTAACCACTGTCAGTGACAGTGGAAGATAAGTGGCTCTATTGCCCAGTTAGTTTGCAAATGAAGTAGACAAGTAAAAGCCTCCCACGGCTCAATGGCTTGGGCTGTGACTAGTTGACATCGGCCTCTAGCGGTTATAGATTCGCTCCCCCTGAGGGACCGAGGGAATGCGCATCACTAACGAGCCCCAATAGAGTGAAACATGTCTGGTGCTTTCCCGGACTAAGCTGTGCTATGTAGCTTGTGAACTACTGGGATGAATACCTTAAATACTGCTAAGTTATCTCAGTTCTCGGTCAGGTAAGCCCATTCGGATGCTGTTCGTCCCGAACTTTCGCTCTCATGTCCAAATGATACTTAGCCTCAAAGGAATAGGACCTCGGCCGCGATGCAAATGTATCTACTTGTGTACTAGCATTCTTCACCTCATCAGTCACTGGATATCCGAGAGGTCAATAAACTTGTTGGAATGCAGAAGGAAACTTCCGGCTGGCTCTGAGCACAATATGATCAGACGAAACATTAAGCGCGAAATAAAACGCAACACACGTGCAGACAAGAAAGCCTGGTCAACCAGTTGGGCTCAAGAAATGGAGGGAGCAGGGGCAGTGGGCAGTTGTCGCAAGTTCTTCCAAGTGTTCCGCACAGAAAGTTCCAGAAAACCGGGCGTCAGTGAAACAATCAGTGACAAAGAGGATGTCCCAAATAACAATAAGGAGTGTTGTAGGGTCGTTGGGCAGGGCAGCTTCGATGTCAGTCTGGTTTATCCCCCGTTCTTGGACCCCATCCTCCTCAGGTGGTGCAGGCTGAGCCACAGGCGGTTAATGTATAAGCTTCGTCTGAGGCTGAGGTCTGATACGCGATCACAGCCCTCAGTCGTTTTTGTGCTGATAGACTGGATTCCCTCCCACCTTCACTATTTAGGGATAGTAGTGAGGTCCTTTGCAAAGCAATACCCTCTTTGTTCGAACATGTCTGGAGGGAAGAGACCATCTCGGCTAACTGGAGTGAATCGATTTTAGTGGCAATATACAAGAACGACAGTCGCACAGACTGTGTTGATCACAGCGGTATTAGCCTAACGCCAGTTTTAATCAAAGTACTGGCCCCAAATCGCGTTCGTCATCTCACTGAGGAGCGGGAATCCGGATTAAGGAAGAGGCGGCAGGTTTCCGCCATGCACGGGTCTGGTTACACCATGTATGCACTTTCAAGCAGATGGCAGAGTAGTACCACGCATACCGCAGACCGACAATGGCTGTGTTCCTCGGTTTCAAGAGTGCGTTCGATTCAGTAGATCGATTTATCCTGTACAAAAGACTTGCGCAGAAAGGGATTCCCACGAAATCTT